>JAMZAV010001664.1:0-189400 GCA_024449915.1 Sweltsa coloradensis | reverse complement strand
TTTTCGGTTTTTTGGGGAAAATGGGGGATTTTTGGTTTTTTTTAAAGTTTTTTTCCAAAAAAAACAACTGGGCCCTACGGAAAGATTTTGAAACGAAAAGGTTTTCGGGTGCGCTCTTACGATTTTTCCTAGAACTAGGCGGCGCAGGGAAAACTAGCTGAAATTCGGCAAAACCTAACCAAGTTTTTTGAAAACCCCGGTCCTCCCAAACAAAAAAATTCCCCTACCCCGCCAAGGTACCCCCTTTCGCGCTGCATACTAGCTAGCCCTACCCACAAACTTAGCCTATCCCTTTTTATAAAATGCTGGTTTAAACCGGGGCCTGCCGGGCCTAGGGCTGTGGTTTTATTACCTATAAAAAAAACAATCCGGGTTTAAATGCCCAAATCGTGGGCCCTCCTTTCTGTTGTGTTGGGCTAGGAAACGGAAAACTAAAATTTTGTCTCTAGGCCTTGTTTTTTTTCCTTAACTTTCAAAAAAGAAAAAGCTTTTTTAGCCTACAGATAGCCTTTGAATTAGGAAGTCTAATAGGTTGCTAGCACGGAAAGTTGAACACCTAGTTTAAACCCAAAACCCGGCCGGGTTTTACCCCCCTTTAGCGGTTGCCGGTAAACCCCTTCGCCGGAAATATTTTGCCGGTTTTTACGTAAATTAGCAAATTCATAGGCCTACTTAACAAAAAACCCAAAAAAAAAAATATTTAAAAACCCAAACCCTGTCATTCTTTTTTCCCAAATCCCCCAATGGAAACTTGCTCTTCCCCATTTCCCCCATGCCAAACCCCAACCCTCCACCCCCTCTCTAGTCTCTCTCCTACCCGAACTCGAAAACAGCTACAAGCCAGCGGGCTGAAGACTGCCCACACTGCACAGCATCCGCTTCAATCGACTTTATCCAGGGACCCAAGGTCTACTACTCTCCGCCACCTCGGAGGTTTTCCCAACCGCTCGTCGGGGATTAGCGGACCCTTTCTGGGGCCCTGGGCAGCGTGCTCCCATGCGAAGTTTGGGGGGACGTTTTAATAGTTAGTTTACTTAGGGCCCTAAGTTAGGGCCGGTATTTCAATCAACAAATAAAAAAGTTATTTTTTACAAAAAATCTAACTGAATTGGTTATTTTAGTAACGAATAGGCCAAGGCTATTCGACCGGTTTTCTATTTTCCAAATTGCACTAAGTCAAAAATAGTGAAGGCTTTTAAACCTGGGTTTTTTAGAAAAAACAAAATATTTTTTTTTAAATTTTTTTGATCCCGGGACACGGCCCAAAATGTCACCTCAAAAAAAATTTCAAAACTTCTTTGCCAGGGAACCATTCCGTAGGGGGTTTTTGCTTTTTTGACATTTAATTTTTAACTGGTTTTTTATAGGGTGCTGAGAAAAAAAATTTTTTTAAACTAGGAAAAAGCTTAAATCCCCGCGTTTTTGGGATGAGCGTATATGGTGCTTGAGCGCCCGTGTTACGCGGATTTTCTGTTGTTTTGTGAAAAAATCATTACTTAGTCGAAGATTTTTTTTAATTAAATTAAATTAAATACAAAATTAACTTAATTTTTTTCAATTAAATTAAATAAAATAAAAAATTAACTTAATTTTTTTAAATAAATCAAAATTTTAAAAAAAAAAGAAAAAATCGTAAATTGCAATTTTCATAAGGTATAATTATTCGATAACGCTCAAATTTAACACAAATATATTAATTCATAAAATTTAAGGTTCTGAAAAAAAATCATTACAATAGGATAAAGCATGTAGGTGTTTTTAAGTCGAAGAATTTTTTTAAAAATCGAAAAAATCGTAAAATTGCATTTTTTTTTCCCGATTGCGCTCAAAAACGGCAGTTCAGAGATTTCGAAGGCTTTCATAAAATTTCATCGCAATTGGAGTATCGGTTTAGCCGGAATCGTGTTAACAAACACCAAAATACAAAAAAAAAAAAAAAAAAAAAATCCGGATTTTTTTCTCCAGTGTAGTGAAATGGAATCTTCGCTTCGCTCGTTACGCTCATCCAACAATTGTCGTTCCTGCAAAGTTTTTAGTTTGGCAGTACAAATCGGTACAAAATATCGCTATACGAAAAAATTTGCAGGAAAGACAATTGTTGAAAAGAAAAAATCTCTCAGTCAGCCTATAGAAAACCAGTTAAAAATTAATGTCCCAAAAGCACAACACCCTACGTTGAATGGTGTGCCCTGGCGAATTGAAGTTTGAAATTATTTTGAGGTGGCGATATTGACCGTGTACCGGATCAGAAAAATTTGAAAAAAATAGTTTTGATTTTCTAAAATAGCCAGGTTTCAAAGCCATTCACTATATTTTGACTTGGTAGCATATTTAGGAAAATAGAAAAATGCGGTCGAATAACCATGGCCCATAAGTCACCCAAATTGCATAAATTTAAGTTAAGAGTTAAGATAGCCATTTTCTTCAGAATTTCACGACCTAGGCCTATCGATTAATAGAGAAACGAAATATTTTTCGATCATGCCTGTGTATATTTTTTTAGAAACCGAATAAGACAGTCCATACGTCCTGAAGAAAAAATTGTATTGATTTGACAAACGGAACAAGTCACTTTCAATAAAATGAGTCATTGGCTCTCATTGCCATGTAGTTTTATGTTTACTAGGGCCTATAATAAACAATCATAAAAAGTTATGATACTAACCTTATTTTAGGGTGACCAGACTCCCGGTTTTCCGGATTGTCCCGTTTTTTGTGGCCTGTCCCGGTGTCCCGAAAATATTTTCTCGGGACGGCAAAATGTCCCGGTTTAAGAGTTCATCCAATTTATTTGTATTTTCCATTTAAATTTATATTAATAGCTTAGGCCTACACAATATAATTTTTCAAAAGAAACCCAAATACCATTAATGCAAAATAATATTAATTTTTTTTTTTTTAATTTTTTATTAAACTCCAGAGAGTACAACACCAACTATGGCGTAACATAGGCAACATTACACCATTACAAATTACACAAATAGTTACAGTTAAACATTTCATCTATGACAATGACAGGATACATGATTAATAAAATAACAAGTTTACAACAGAATTTAACAACAACAAAATTTAAAAATTAAACATTTCAGACTATATTTTACTTTATATACCTGATTCTAGACAAGACCCTTTGTGGCAAGATCAGTAATGGAATGAGTCCTAGCTGGACATATAAAAACATGATACAGGTCGCAATCCATGGAACAGTGGGAGCATTTGCAGTCTGTGCATGATGAATGGAACTTTCTATCTAGGCAAAACAAATGGTGAAAACTGTGAGCTGCTACACGGGTTAGCACATGTCTGTTTTTGGCAAGAGTTTTTTTTCCAATCATCATTTTTAACAGATCCATAGTAGATAATTCAGGTCCAATTTCAAGGCGTTTTGACATGCAGTTATGAACGACAGTACGAAAGGCATCTGATTGGCTTAGGTTAAATTTAAACTGTAGGCAGCAACAAACAATGATTCATCTGCCATCTCATATACCAAGCGGGAACGAGTAAATTTACATAGAGAAGGATCTTTTTCATATATAGGGTCTTAACCGATTCTAATTGTGTGAGATTGGCTTGGGAGAGGTAGGGCCATATGATTTCGATGCCGTAGGAAGCAATCGGGGAAATTTTAAGGTGGAAGAGTTTCATAGCACAAGAGATTGAGAGTGAGTATAATTTGGAGATAAGGTGCATGGCTTTTATGGCAGAGGAACATCTTGCTTTGATGTGGGGAGAAAAAGAAGTACCTTTATAATGGAGTAAGATACCCAGATATTTGAAAGAAGATACAAACTCGACTTTGTCAGTACCATAGAAAAGCACATCGCTTTTGGCTAACTTCCCCCCTTTTCTGAACTTAACAACTTTTGTTTTGTTGACATTTACTACTAAATGGTTGCTTTCACACCATGTTTTGAGTTTTAGTAAAGTGTATTGAAGCTGAGCGAGGTTTTCCGTGTATAGTGCGATGTCATCTGCGTACATTATCAAGTGAACGTCTTTGTTAAATTCGTCAAAGATAGATTCTTTTATATCTGAAGTAAATAGGTTGAACAAAAGTGGGCTGGAAGGGTCCCCTTGGAGGACTCCGTTTGACTGTGTTATTGGATCGGAGAGGAAGATACCATCGTTAACTTGCACGAAGTTAATATTTAAAATGACACTTAGTATGTTCAATAGTTCGACAGGAATGCAGTTCAGGTCGCGAAGCTTATTGATGAGACTTTGCCGGTCCACTGATTCGAAAGCGGATTAATAATAATATTAATAATTAATATGAAATATTAAATATGAATACCTACTAATAGGCCTACTACAAAATACAACTCTCAGTCTGGGCTACCACTTTGTTGCTACAGTGAACTTCTCTCGGCTTGGGGGGGAAGGGGTGGGGGCGGGTGGGGGGCTGCCGTCGAGACTTAAGCGGGTTGAAACAATCAAGGGTTGAGTGTCTCGTCGGCGTCAGTCATCGCGCTTCTTATCATTTCCTGAAACCTGACTCTTCTACTTGCGCCACACTCTTAAGGCATAGGCCAGCCTCCAACCCAACCTGACCTGTCTCAGATCTCACTACAGGCTATCTTGGGGGGAAAATTGCCCCAAAACATTTCCGCCTCCGCCAGCTGGGGCTTTGCCCCAGACCCCGGGTAGCCCATGCAAGTCCATACAAAACGTAAGTACCTAGGCCTACATATGTCCCAGTTTTTACTTTTAGAATTATGGTCACCCTACCTTATTTTTATTTTTTTTATATATATAGGGCTATGCCTACCCGCCCCATTTAACTGAGAAAACAAATAAGTCCACGTTTCGAACACCGAAGTTAAGCAGAATCGGGCGTGGTCATGGGTAGAGTGGGTGACCGCTCTACCCTGAAACTCACGTATACCGCTGGTTAGAGCAGATGGAGGGTTCGAAAGCTAGTTTAACGGCTTCGTTCTTCTTGACGTCTGCTCGGCAGTCCGGGTTAGTGGAGGAACCTATGACTGTCAAAGTTACACCGTCCTGTCGGATGCGACGCTAAGCCGTTGGTCCCCTTGGTACTTTTCGAAAGGAGTAGGGCTACGTGCCGGTACCGGGTTTCCCCTCCTCCCTTCTATTCATACTTCATCCTCATCTATCACCACTCATCGTCTCGATTATCCAAAGTGCATAAATATGAGACGTTAAGCAATAATCAATCAATCAAGTCCACGTTAATTACACCCTCGTAATTATGAAATTAGGCCTACGTGCTCATAAATATCAATATCAACAAAAATCAATGTAACTATGCCACATCTAAATTAGGCGTACTACCGGTAGGCCTACATAAAAAAAACTGCATTTTTTTACTTCAGGGTATTAAATGCACGTTTTTTGCGTTTTACTCAGAACAATTGTTCTGTACCATTAATGTTGTAACCATTAATGGTTAGGCCTACCTACATGACTTATTCGGTTTCTCAAATAACCGATTCAACTGTAGCAAATAGCGTTATTTCGGTCTTACAATCGTCAAATAGTACTATTCTTAATTCTTATTGGGAGGTTCAACTGGCCAATAACACGCTATTCGATGAATAGGCCTAAGGGTGTAAAAAAAGTCATAAAAACTGTTATAAAAATAAAACTATGACAAAATAAATAGGCCTAAGCAAAATAATTTTAACTAGTCATTAAACGAGGGAGCGGAGCGACCGAGTGTCTCCATTCAACTCAAACGGCCCTCATTCTGTGAGTGTGTCTGTCTGTCTGTACGTCGAAAATCAGCCGAACCGCTGAACAGATTGCGCTGAAATTTTAAACAGACATTCGGTACGAGTTTATTGAGAACTGTTAACAAAATCAGCTAGATCCATTGCGATTTAAGCCTACAATAAATAAAAATGTGATTTTTAAAAATATCGATAGCATTTGTTTAGTAGCAGCTAGCGGGACGAAATCTGCGTGGCATGGCATGGCCTACTGGTAAGCATTTAGCCTACCGCACGGAGGGTTGGGGTTCGATACCCGTTAGTATGAACTTTTTTATATTTTTACACCCACATATTATTTTTGAGGGGTGTTAAATGGGAAATAAAAATCAGGTGATTTTGTTTTATCTTGGAAATTTGTTAATGTTTCACGCTAGTACGTTTCGAACACGATTCGCATTTTGAATGTTCAATTTAAATAACTATGGAAACGCCAAAGTCGTTGTTAAATGAGTTTGTGAGCCAAGTGTTGAGTACCCGGGAACATCCCATTTCCTCCCATATACCCAAGGCTGGATCTAGCCCAGTATGGGGAATGATACCGGGTACTATACACATGGTGCTCACTCACTCGTTTAACAACGACTTTGGCGCTTCCCTAGTTTTAATTGATTAGGGCTACCTAGGGCTCTCTACCGGTATCACAATAATGGAAAAATAAATAAATAATGAACAATTATTTAAATTCATTTTTATGGGCCAAAATTATTAGGATGATCATTGTTTTTATATCCAGACTAATAATCATTAAAAAAATTAATAATTTGTTCTTTTCATCAGAATACATTGTTGAATTGATTTTATCATGCATATTTTACCTCGTATAGATTATAGGCTAGAGTAGGCTAAGCTTTTTGGACTTATTTTAAATAAAGTCGATCACACCAAAGCCAAATATTTAGGAATGTGGTAGATGTAAAAAAAAATCACTAAACAATATAATTTTAGTAATAATTAGAACCAACGCCCGTGATAAACATATTATTTTAATCAACGATCTGTAAATAAGAGCTTCATTTTGAGGGTCGCCTTGGTTGTAGGCATACAGACGTAATGCATGGGATCTGTATAAGCTGTGGGAGGTTTTGGAGATAGAGAAGGTCCAACGTAGGGCGGCAAGAAGGGTTACGGGGAAGGTTAGGCGTTGGCGGTGGGAGGAGGATGATAAGGGGAATGTAGAGAGGTTATATGACAGTGTCACTGCTGTGTTAGGAGAGTTGGGGTGGGAGTCATTGGAGGAAAGAAGAAGGGAGGTTAGGTTGTGCACCTATGTACAGGGCGGCTAGGGGAAGTAGGGGGTGTGGGGACATCCACAATAGACTGCAGGAGGGGCTTTAAAGGGGTAAGGGGGATCATTCATGGAAGTTCCAGCGTCAAGTAGTAAGAACGGATCTGGGTCGGTATGGTTTCATGGAAAGGACTGTTAGGGAGTGGAATGACTTGTCTGGGGATGCTGTAGATAGTGGGTCTTTGAGGGAATTTAGATCGTTTTAGGGGGGGGGGGGGGGGGGGGGGGCAGAAATTAGGTTTAAGAAGTGTTATGTTATGTAAGAACAAATGTTGAGGGGAAAGTCTGTGTTTTTCGAGTAATTTACACTGAAAATTATAAAAAGTGCCATTGGTCATAGATAAGAAGTGAACAATAATGATGGGGTGAGTAAAAAAAAGTAAAAAAGTTTTCCCATATGGGACTCGAACCGGTGACCTCTAGCGTGCAGAACTAGCGATCTAACCATTCGGCCAGCAGCGTCTACAATGAGACAGTGGTCTAGAGCGATACCTACTGATGCAGCCCAGCAGATATGCACAATGACAATTAGGACACTTTCAAACCTTCTGCCAATATTTCTCAAATGCAATTCACAGCTGTAGGCCTATTTTGGTATTAAACACTTTTGGGGTGGCAGTTCTCGTGACGCGTGGACAGAATGTTCCAAATAACTATCGGGATGATAAACTTCCTTTGTAATACGCAAATTAGATAGTTATTGGACGGATAGCTTATCCGACAGATAACTATTTGTTACAGTTAACGTTTATTATTTGTTGATTGTAATACCGACTCTTAGTTAGTTAAAAATAAAGACAACAAAATTAATTTGTACATGGTTTATTTGGTATTTATTATCCTTAAACTAATTATGAATAAAAATATGCCGACTCTAATTATGAAAACTCGGCAAATCAGCGGATTTAACATAGAACTTTACATAATCTATCACCTACGTGACCCACTTCTTTTTGGTGGTTTTCCAGTTTTAACTGCACAAAAACTACATTGTTTTGGTGATTGCATTCAGCCCGCCACTTTATTCTAAAACGCATCAAACGCGCTCTAAAAAGCTGAATTTCAACATTTTTGCCTGCGGTGCTATAGTTGGGGGTTCCTACCCCTAAACCCCAAGTTGTGCTTGGTCCCTTTCCCACAAATTTACAAGGGAGGCCGTTTTTTTTCTGGTCAGAGTTGGCAATCCTAATAGGACCTACATTAGACTTGCCTAATTGCAATATCTGTAGAATAGCTTTTTCTACATTTTAGGCAATGTAGTTGCCTAATTTTATTTTATTTTCAACACCTAGCATGGATGTCCACAATGTGGGTTTTCGTACTGCAGTAAATGCTTGAAATATAAAGCAACCGTGCCCAAACTTGGAAACACAGAACACCTTGTTTGCAAGTCCTGTCAAACTGAGTTGACAAATCTCCAAACAAGAGGTCCTCCACGAGAACATCCGGCTGCTTCGCTCCAAAGACTCGCCTCTTTAGAGGGTCCACCAAGACCTCCCATTACTGTCTACAAGCACGACCAACGCATTCAAGAGTTGAAAGCAGGACTAACACAAACCGACAGAGAGATAGCAGAACGTCTAGAGAAGCTTAGAGAAGACAGGAAAAGAGAGCCGTTGCCAAGCGAGGATGAAATTGCTAAACGATTAGCGCTGTTGAAAGGAGAAAACCCAATACTTATTCCTACTGTGGAGAGCAAGGTCACGATTCCCCGCTCAGAACAACAACAAGCAGATGATCTTCTGACCCAACTTCAAGAAGAACAACAGCTTGCATTGAATCAAACCACCCCCATTGATGAAATCACTTCAAGACTAGCACAATTACGAGGCCAAAGCCTTCCATCACAGTCAGGAGTCGAGCCGGGAGATGTAAGTACCGGTGTTTGGGGGTGGTAAGGAGATTTGCCTTTAGTATAATGCCTTATTTTAATGATGACAAATTGGTAGGGGTGGTGCGTAAGGCTTTCTAAGGAGAGGGAACTTGCTGTTTTAGGTAAATTATATTGGAAAACACTCTTGAGTCATCATACATTCATTTATTATAATAATTAACCGTATCCATATTTCAACAAAATCCTTCTGGGCTTATCCCAATATTAAGTACAGACCCTTATTGGTTGCACTTGCATAACTCATAACTAGAGGTCCGTGGCACAAAAGGGGTTTTATTTTGTAGTGAGTTTTGTTTTTCAAATTGGAGATTTTAGTGTTATTGGTTTAAAGCTCTGTTTAAGCGGTTTTATCTATATTTACCAATTTATATGCGTGTGATTATTTGTTCTTGACTCTCTATTATTCAAGACTCATATAAAACAAGTTTGAATGTACTTATAAACATAGACTGGTTTTAGTTACTACTAAGACTAAATTCATAATTTTTCTGATACTTATTTTATAACACCTTTTGTTGATTGATCAGTACTGCATAGGCCTACAATAATGAAAATTAGTACACCGTAATTCAAAAATAATTCCCATTTTTTATGCTTTTCGTCGTTTAAAACACGATTTTTGTGAATTTCGGTGTTATTATGTAATTTAATTTAGGGCCTACACATATATTTTGGTGTTTGGCGGTGATTCAATTTTGGCATTTTCTGTTATAGATTTTATTATTTATTTTTTATTCATGCTCGTTTTGTGAAATTTAATGATTTGCACATATTTTGGTTTTATCGTCAGTAGCGAAATACACGTAGGCCTACCTCTACCTACTCATAACTGATAATTATATAACATGATTATTATTCTCATGGTTTTCTACTGTTGCGCACCGTTTCAAATGATTAGTCCTTATTTACCGACAAGATGGCTGGCTATTGGAAATTTGACTGTTCAAAATACATATTCTAAGATTTGATTAAAAACAACATTTGTTGACTCACCCTTGAGTTGTGGTTTACACTGTAGAACAAAACACTTTTATAGTACCTAACTTGAACTGCGTTTTTTTTTTGGCTGTTGGGAAATGTGTCGCTGTGGTTTCGCACAGGCGTTGAGGCCGTATGCTGGTGAGTAACCCAGGAGGTGAGTCCGTAGGTTGGTGTTTAACACAGGAGGTTAGGCCGCGTGTTGGTGAGTGTGATAGTCCTGTCCATCAGCCCAAGTGCCTTGTTTTGACGTATTGATCTATACTCATTATGAGAGTGGACTTCTGACTATGGCTTTTACTAGGCCTATGTGTTTGAAAGTGAAAAGGAAAGTGGAACTGCAACCTTGTTTAGATAGGCCTACTAGAAATATGATTTTTTAAAGGAAGAGAAAATCAATTGTTAGGTGACCAGGGTTGGGTAACGACACAGTCATCGCAAATAATATTTGAAACGTCATGTCAAAAATATGTGTAGAATATGTCAAATATGTAGAATATTGTCGTCGAAAATAAATAAGTAATATTATTGTTATATATATATCAAACACCCCTTTCCAACATTCGTCGGGTCGGGGAGTGACGAGTCACCAGTTTCTCGGGCTATCTTCTAGTGCTTGCTAGCCAGGCTCAGCACCCCTCATCTTCTTCCTCGTTTTTCTCAAATATTCCAGCCTTATTTTCATCAACCCTAAAATCAATCAACTCAACATTAGGCTATAATTTGAACGTTTAAGCACGTGTTTGTACATATTACCAGGCGAGCTGCGTAGATGAATACTCCGCCTCACCCGACTGCCGCTGAAAAAAAGTACTCTACAATGATGACCTTAAATTGTCGCCCGAAAGCACTTGCGGATATTCCGCACATGCATTATCTCACTAATTTCCTACGATGAATTCATAATAATCAAGAACTTGAAATGAAGAAAACCGGCATCGTCACAAGATCCCAAGGTCACCCACTTTCCTGACCGTAAATATACGGACAAAGCCAAAAGCCTATGTCATCCATAATTGTACATTTATATAATTAGTAAAATTACTAGTTAATTTACATACTTCCAATGTATGCAGGCTAAGTTAACTAAGTACTATAGGCCCTAGATAAGCACAATGAAAATGAAAAAAATCACACTGATTTTACTCAAAGTAAAAGTAACAATACACCTGGTCTAAGATATACCTCCCAGTAATTTTTGACGTGTCATTTATGTCATAAAGTTAAATTTAAGATGTGTATATTCGACGTGAATCGAGGTTTAGTATTATACCTACCCAACCCTGTATGTGACAAAACTATAGTGAAATAATCTGACATAAACACACGTCTAGTTAGCAAATCTAAGATGGGTCGTTTTGGTTTGCATGACTTGAGGCTTAGAGCCCTAGAACACGAGTACAGGCCTAGGTAGGGTATGTTCCAAAACTGTTAGAAAGCTTTGATGGCTTAATTAAACCACGAAGATTTACTTGGCATATGGCCTATTGGCGTTATAGTTAAGGCCTGGGTAGGCTTTGCTAGGCCTTAAATAAATTTATGGTGTGAAAAATTGGCTATGGTAGAGTTGAAATCAACCAAGTTTGAACGACCTTCAAAATGGTCACGTGATCAACTCTGCACAGTAACCATTGTAGAAAAACTAAAAATACTATCATGCAATAGCTGCCTGATTTTGGAACACTTTGAAGTTTGAAGTACTTTGACAGCTGAATTATTAGGTCATATTATTGACCTTATTGTTCAAATTAAAGTGGTATTTTAGATGCCTACACCTTAACTACTTCATAAGGATCAAGTAATGTCGAAAGAGAAGTTGAAAAGATTTCTAGGATGAAGGGTCTACCTGAAACAGGAACTCTTAGGCCTAGGCCTATCCAGAGACGGCTGAATGAAAAACTTTTTGTTGATGTGTGTGTCCTGTGTAGTTTTTTTTTGTTGCAAGAATGGTATTGAAGCAAACTGTCATTGGTCCTTTATTGGATGAGCAAAGCAAAGACTTCAATTTCACTGACCCCCCAAAAAATTTAGCTTGTTTTTTTTGTCTGTTTGTTCGCTCTCTACTGGGAAAACGGCACATGCGATCTTGATGAAAATTTGAGGGGACCTTCTAAATCTCCGAACTTAGAGGTGTATTGTTTTTGGGTACAATCGAAGAAATATTTCTCATGAATATCGTACTTTTACGATTTTTTTTCGATTTTTAGTGCGATATTTTCGTGACATTTGGTCCGATTCTGACCAAACGGGTAGGGCTACAACGTTCATATTCATATGGACATTAAGGTTATGGTGATGTAGTACCTTTTGAAAGAAAAAGTTGAAACAGTTAGCCAGAATCCATAGAAATAAAGGTTTTAATATGAGTTTTTTTAGGTTTATAATAACAATTAACAAGTAACAATAGAAACTTGACAACAATCACCTACAATGCATTCAAAAAGCACTTGCAAAGAAAAAGTAAAAAACGCAAAAAAACGCAAACAAAAAACTTACAAAAAAGCTCATCCATCAACTTTAGGGAGACTTTAGCGTTTTCCTAGTATTTTAACAATGTTGTCAACTGTTAAAAGCAATTGTCGATGTACAAATGTTTTTATTTATTTGTTTTAATTCAAATGAATGTGTATTGTGTATAGCCTAATAAAATAGCTTTTTAAATAATAATTTTTGCCTTGTACATTATTAAGCATATGTAATTTATTAGATAAGAAAAAGGCTTACAATTAAAGCCACCAATTTTTTTTTGTGTGGTTCACATACGAAATGGCCAGCAAGAAGTGATGAAAGGCCGTTCAAACTTGGTTGAATTCATCTCAAAACTTTAAGACAGCATTAGAGTTCCATAACTTTCCTTACTACGATGAATTTTTGGTCAAAAGAAGCAACCCTTACAGCCAATTTAACGCTTATTAACTCCGAACATGTATGTCTTTAAACTATTTAGTACAATATTGTCAAATCGCCAAACTGCAGTCTGTCACATGCTTACAACAGCTACCAACAGTGTACTGGCAACTGTGTAAGACATGGTGGGTTGGGTAGGAGCCCTGAAGATTGATGGCAACCCTTTTTCAGCTTGGTTGATTTGAAGAAATGGGACTCTAATTCTGCCTTCAAGTTTTTATGACTAGGAAAACGCTCAGTTGGACGCGTTGTTGAGCGAGCACCGGTACGTGCAACACGACCCGAGTACGACATTCCCATAATGTTACATACCAATAAGTCTTTAAGGTCTTGACCGATTAGCTGAAAATTTTTTTAAAATAGGAGAGAATGGATAAAATCACCGCCATCTAGAGGACCTTGACATCATTTCTTGGAAAAAACTATTTTACTCTTGTTTTCTTCTAGGTGGCAGTAATAGGACCGGGAATTCTTGTGCAATTTTCGTTGCCATGGTAACGTTACTTTTGTTAAAATGTAATTTCTATCTACACTACTTATCGGATCAAAATAAAATTACCATATTCGTAAACGGACGGACATTCTAAATGATTTGGCTACCTCAGATTTTGTCGCCGTTTAGTTTTTTAAAAAAACTTTCGATTAACTTTAATGTAACTTTATAACTTTTTGAACGATTTTGCCACAAAACTAATGGCATTCAATCGGGAACGAAACTTGCGGATGGTCAAAATTTCAACTCGATCCGAGCCTCCGTTTGACCGCTATCATGAGCCAAAAAAAAGCTGTGCGACTTTCCGTTGCCATGGTAACGGGACTTTGTTTTTAATGTAATTCCCATCTACACTACTTATCGGATCAAAAAAAAATAAACATATTCGTGATCGGACGGACATTCTAAATGTTTTGGCCACCTCAGATTTTGTCGCCGTTTAGTTGAAAAAAAAAACTTTCGATTAACTTTAATGTAACTTTTTAACTTTCTGAACGATTTTGCCACAAAACTATACAGCAACCCGCCTAGGTGGTATGTACATGTGTGCAAAATTTCAGGTCGATCAGAGAAACGGTGCGACCTGTATCAAAGCAGTAACAGAAAAAAAAAAAAAAAAACAGACATTCGAGCCATAAGAGTCAAGTGGAGACGCTCGCTCAATAAAGCATTTAGCTGATGTCCCATTTAGCAACCTGCAGCAGTGTCCCATTTATGAACCACATGCATAAGATTCAGAACACTTTGGTCCACTTGTTCACAAAAACTATGTACCTAAGATAGATAGGTAATGATGAAATCATAATTTATGTCATCTAGGGTGACGGTCGTTCGCCCGCAGTCAAGCGCACGCGACTGCTTAAGCGACGACAAACTCACGGCCCTGTATACACCTACCCGAGTTGGGGGGTTTTCAGCTATCAGGAAAAGGCCCTGAAAAATTTATAATCATGAAACTAAGTAGATGACCTGATATGTGGTCCATGCCCGATCCGATAACCCGTTCTGTGTTAAAAAAAGTACCTCAACATTGTTGAAATCTTTCCGGCTGGCTTGGTGGGTGGAGGGTTAATTCTGGCAGAGAGGAATAAGAGCTACAGAGAAAACAGTACATCTTAGAACTATGAAACTTGGACCACACTTAGATGTACCTCTGACACAGTGCCTTTTGCTTTTAAAACGAAAATCTGGTAACGGGGACTGGAGAAAATCAAAATTTTGGATAATCAAAACATTTTATTACTAAGGCATGGTAATTGGATGAGGTAGCGAGCGAAGCGAAGATTCCCTTTCACTACACTGGAGAAAAAAATCCTGAATGTTTTTTTTTTCTTTTTTTTCTGATTATTGTGTGTTTGTCAGCACGATTCCGGCTAAACCGATACTCCAATTGCGATGAAATTTTATGGAGGCCTTTGAAATCTTGAACTTAGAAAACTGCCACGTTTTTTGAGCGCAATCGAAAAATTATTTCTCATGGAAAATCGCAATTTACGATTTTTTCGATTTTTTAAAAATTTCTTTGACTTATAACACCTACATGCTTTATCCGATTTTAATGATTTTCACAGAAACCATAACTTTATGAATTGAGATATTCGTGTGAAATTTAGGCGCAATCGAAAAATTATTTCTCATGAAATCGAAAATTTTACGGGTTTTTTCTTTTTTTAAACAATTCTTTGACTTTTAAACACCTACATGCTTTAAACCCATTGTAATAATTTTTTCAACACAACCTTAATTTATGAATTAATATATTCGTGTGAAATTTGAGCGTAATTCAATAATTATTTCTTATGAAAATCGCAATTTTACGTTTTTTTCAAATTACGATTAATTAAATAAATTAAAAATTAAAGTTTTTTTTTTTATTTAATTTAAATTAATTTTAAAAAAATCTTCAAAATTTTTAATTGATTTTTCACAGAACAACAGAAAAATCCGCATAACACATGGCAGCTCAATTTCACCAATACGCTCATCCAACAACGCGGTTGGGACTTAAGCGTTTTTCCCAGTTTATACAAACTTGAAATTAAACATGCTCTTAACCATTATAAATATCTAGCGTCCAAAACACTAGGGGCTAATTTTGGGGGAGCATGGACCCAAAAATGTCAAAAAACAACTCTGAACTTAAAAAATTTAAGCGTTCAAAGAACAAGCTACAACTGAGAAGTTTCAAACATGGAATACACTTGTGTGTCGATATACATCAAAGCAGCGAGACAGGGGGGGAGATAGAGAGAGACAGAGAGAGAGAGCTGCACACAACGCAACATAAGTCAGAAATCCGACACTATGAGCAGTGTCCAAGACCAACTTCAAACAAACCGCCAATATCTGACACTGCAACACACTTCTGAAGGAATCGACTCCTTCCTTGAAAAAAATTTATAATCATTCATCATTCACTCATTGATAGGAAACAAACAGCAAAAAGATGTAATATCCCCCACAAATACAAAAATTTGTAAAAAAAAAAAAAAAAAAAAACGGCAGCCAAGCTCTCCTTCAAAAGTCTTCGGCTGTGAATGCTGTGAGATATAGAAGTTGAGCCAAGCATTTCATTCTCTCCCTAGTTTCGTATTGAAAACAAGTAAGATCATTTTGCCTGTTGACCATTTTTTTTCAACCATTTTCTTGGTTAAAAAAGTAAAAATTTTAAACTCAAAATCATAAAAAAAAAATTGCTTGGCCATTAACTTTTTAGAGTTCTCGTAATGAACCAAATTGAATGGCCAACTTAGCTATTTTTTGTTATGATTTTGAGTTTAAAATTTTTACTTTTTTTACCACAAAAATGGTTGGCTTGGCTCGTCAACAGGCGAAATAATCTTACTTCTTTTCAATGCGAAACTAGGGAGAAAGAATGAAATGCTTGGCTCAACTTCTGTATCTCACAGCATTCACAACCAAAGACTTTTACAGGAGAGCTTGGCTGCCGTTTTTTTTTTTTTTTTATATATATATACAAATTTTTTATTTGTGGGTGTTTAGCTTAACAATGTCTCAATTAAGAATGGCATCTGTATTTATTTCGTCAATCCTATTCAGTTAAAAAACTGATTTACAAAGGAGGACAACTAAATAAATCTATTTACATAGATGCACAGAGCTCAAATTTTAAATTATTAAGCACTCGCCCTCTGGGCGAGTGCTCTTGTAAATTTAATAGTCCAAAATTAAAATCACTAGTCCACCACTAGTAGTACTACTACAACTTGAATACGTAATTTCATTTTACAACTTATTTTTTAACATAAATACTGCTGACGCAAAGACAGGTGTTAGGTTGCCTTAGAAATCCATAACGTAATGTACGCAATTTATGTTACGGCTCACCAAACAAATCACTTGCCCAACTCGCCCGAGCAACAATACACTCGCCTCAGGCGACCGGGCGAGTGTTAAATTCGAGCCCTGTAGATGCAGACATAAAAATGAATTACAGTTACGTGAGTAAATATTTGAAATAGTAATATTACAACAACAATGTATTAGAACACAACAATTCTGGTGACAAATTCAAAAAGGATATTAAATGCAATTAATTAATGAATCCAATATAAAAAAGGTATGGAAAAAAAGAAAAAAAAAGAAAGGGAAAAAAGGGGAAAATCATCAAAAAATAAAGAAAAAACTGATTTATTAAACGATCCCACTTTAACAAATATGAGGTTTGTATGTAAATTAAGTTTGTTTTAAATTATTGTTCATCTGTTGGTGCAGGCTGTCTTAAGGGACACTGATGGGGGATCTTGCAGCATTGAATCGATGCAATTTGGGGAAGTGGATGCTTTGTTGACCTCCGAGTTAGATGCTGAGCTAAGGAAGAGTGCCGAGCGCTGGTAAGAAGATGTACCTAGTGAAACACCTTCAATTCAAATTCCTAGGTCACACAGACTTTCTGCCTTGACCTCAGGTTTTGGGGACTTAGATCAATTTTCTATGATTTTGTTATACTTACCTACTGTTAAATACATAAAAAAATATATTCTATGCATTTGTTATATATATATATACTAATAATGTTTATATGCCTACTTACCGTAAAATATATTGTAGACATTTTGTTTAGTATTTTATTTACTAATATTTTTTATTGGTTTTGTAGTGGTTACGTGTAGAAATCTTTCTGTAGTATTACAATATAAAACTTCTGACCAGCAAGCTAGAGTCCCAAGCTCAATTCTTGGCCCGCTTTGCTTTGATTATTTCTTGATTTCTATAATAGTATGCCCAGGCCTATTACAATATAAAACTTTTACCAGCCAAGCGGGACATCCGGGTTCGATTCTATAATTTCTGGGGATTATATTCCATATTGTACGGTACCGTACCGGTAATCCATTTCACCAACAACAATGTTAATTGTGTAACAAACACTACGTTTATTGGGCGGGCTGAGCTCGGACTACTCTGTGTGTGCTGGGTTTCCAATCTCAGTTCACTAACATTTACCAAGAACTTTCAGGCCGGTCAGTCCAAGCTAACGGGTTTAGGAATGTCACCGCTTGCTAAATGTATCAGTGCATAGCTGTTTGTGACAGTTGTTTCTGTTGTTGTGAGAAGCAGTGGCTATGATTGGACTATTAAAAAAAGAAAATGGCCGCCAGCTCACATATTTGAGCTCGATTGGGTTTAGCAGTCAAATTTCAGACCGTATAAACTGAGCTGGCTCAGCTTTGTAACCAAGACGAGACGAGTGTGCATCAGAGTGTTTATAAAAAAAAATAAGCTTGCACCAAGTAGTCCGAACCCAGCCCACCTGATAAACGTAGTGCAAGACATAGGCCTATGGGTTAGTTATTGGATGAGCAAAGCAAAGATTCCATTTCACTACACTGGAGAAAAAAATCCGGAACGCTTTTCTTTTTTTTTTCTGTTTGTATTTTTGTGTGTCTGTTAACACGATTCCGGCTAAACCGATACTCGAATTGTGATGACATTTTCTGGAGGCCTTCGAAATCTCTGAACTTAAAACTGCCACGTTTTTGAGCGCAATCGAAAAATTATTTCTCCTAAAAATTCTCAATTTTACGATTTTTTTCATAACACCTACATGCTTTATCCGATTGCAAAGATTTTTTCACAGAACGTTAATTTTATGAATTAATATATTTGTGTGAAATTTGAGCGCAGTTGAAAAATTATTTCTTATGGAAATTGCAATTTTACGATGTTTTTTATTTTTAAAACATTTCTTCGACTTATAACATCTCATGCTTTATTCGATTGTAGTGATTTTTTCACAGAACCTTTTAATATATCTGTGTGAAATTTGAGCGCAATCAGAAAATTATTTGTTATGAAGATTGCAATTTTACGATTATTTTTGATTTAAAAAAAAAATCTTCGACTTATATGCTTTATCCAATTGTAACGATTTTTTCACAGAACCTTAATTTTATGAATGACAATTTCCTGTGAGTGCAATCGAAAAATTATTTCTCATGAACACATGGCAGCTCAATGCACCAATTACGCTCATCCAACAACGCACCTGAAAAAGCATTTGCGAAGCTTCCTAGTAAGTTCATATGTTGGGAAAGAATAGAGGGTAAAAACACAGCCGTAAAACCTGGCATTGACAGCACATTTTCTCCTTCTGATGATGACTGAGGATGACATTTCAGCTGCACTTAAGGTCCATGCGGTTAAGCTGTTAGTACCGGCCAGTACGATCAGCAGTAGGGATAATCGGGACGACTTAAAATTTATTTTGCACACAATACTATCAGTTTACTTTCTGTTGAATGTATACAGGCTGTTAATTACCGGTAGGTTAGGTTGGAAGCTAGAGTAGTAGTTACGTGCCAAATTCAATCCACGGTGGAGGCACATTTTTAATTTCTTTCTAGATTACATAGCATAGTTACAATGACGTGTAACCTTAGTTTTATAGTAGGCGGCTATGGCGCTGTTAAGTGATTCCTACCGGGGACTCTGGAGGAGTCACTTTTTTCATTTCTGTCTATAATTAGACAAGAGAGCGCAGCAACTGAGTCTTATAACACAAGTCGAGGCCTTCTTCGTGATTAATTTGTCTGTAAAATGTATGTTTGTTTGTTCGGACAGATTGAGCTGAAATTTTAAACATTCATCCGTGACCAGTGTACTACTGAGAACTGTTAACAAAATTAGCAAAATCCATTGCAATTTAAACCTCCAAAGAATAATAAATTAAAACCCGGGTCTCTTACACTCTGGGTATAAAGGTGCCTTAGCCAAATTCGTTGTTAGACAAGTGAGCAAGTCATATGTTGAGGTAGGGAAGACGACGGGTACCCGGGTACAAGGTACCCGCCCGACAAAGTCGGCTACGGGTACGTGTTTCCCACTACCCGTTTACCCGTTAAAACCCGGTTCCTGAATTGAGGTGTCACATTGTAGGCGGAAGGCTAATGTAAACATGCGCTTTCTCATATCTTTTGTGCTTGGCGGCGTTTTTCTTTTGAATTATAATGTCCTTTGTTCATGCCGCCGACTTGTGGCAGTGTGCTTAGTATGCCCCCCCCCCCCTCCTCCTGCCTAACCACTCGTGCGATCTTCCAGAGATTATACTGCGTAAATAATTACCACAACATCACTTATGTTTTCAATCTGCTAGAAGTCAAAACTTAAAAGCTACTAGGAAAACGCTCAGTTGGACGCGTTGTTGAGCGAGCACCGGTACGTGCAACATGACCCGTAAGTGACATTCCCATAAGTCCCACCACACAGTGTAGGCCTAACTGGATATTGACATTGTACACTATATACTATTCCAACATCTTTGCATTGTACTAATTCACGTCATGCCTTCTAAAGTGTATCTTTGTATCTTCACTGCCACCTTCATTTTTTAACATCATTTTTCGAATTATGATTACCAATAAGTCTTTAAGTTCTTGACCGATTTAGCTGAAAATTTGGAAAATAGGAGAGAATGTTGTACTTTTTGACCCTGCAAAATTTCATAACGATCGGGTAATTTTTTTTTTTTTTTTTTTTTTTTTTTATAACCAACGATCGGATTTTGTTCAAAAACTATACAGCAACCCGCCTAGGTGGTATGTACATGTGTGCAAAATTTCAGGTCGATCAGAGAAACGGTGCGACCTGTACCGAAGCAGTAACAGAAAAAAACAAACAAAAAAAAAAACAGACATTCGAGCCATAAGAGTCAAGTGGAGACGCTCGCTACGCTCGCACAATCACCCACCCTTTCCTTATCTTGTTGACTCAATTCAAGCTCCAGTCCCCCCCCCCCGCGCCAACGCATCGTGACCTTGACTTGACTGTGTCAAGATATAAAGCAGATACAACAAAACAGTGAGTGTTAGGGATGCACACGATAATCGATATTATCGATCAATAATCAATAATGGATATTATTTCGATAATCGATAACCAAAATTAATTATCGATTATCGAAATATCAAATAATTCGTCAATAGTGGCATAGTGTAGCATACACTGGCTGGGCTGATTGGTGTCACACTCGAGATTTATGTTTGGAATTGACCTATCAGCCGATAACGGAAGCCACACACATGACATTGAAGACAGTCATGCAGTAAACGGAACGTGATTGTTCTGTTTTGACTTACATTTGCCACACTTGAGGTTACACTTATAGGTCGGAACAGGCTTTATTGGTGATATCGATATTATCGATAATATGGATTCGATAATGACATTACCATTTTGATAATCGATAATGAAAAAAGTATCGATGTGCATCCCTAGTGAGTGTTATCTTAATGGCCCGCTGCTGTTCCTCTTTCGTGATTATGAAATACTACTTCATCGGCACGTCATTGTTTATAGAACAGCATTACGTCGTTCGAGATATTACGATAATTGATGAGCGCTTCTTCACAGACATTAGACACCTCACACGATTTTTTTGTGTTACTACCTGGGTCGTAAAAAAGTCGGGTTTCGTCATCCCTAGTGTTGAGTACCCGGGAACATTAGCATTAAATTGATTGATTGATAAGGTATAAAAGATGGGTTTTGAGTTTAGTTGGTATAAAGGCGCATCAACGGTAAGGACATAATGTGCCACTCGAGCATATGATAGGCTAGGGAGGAAAGACCCATGCTGGTTCTAGCCTTATGTAATAGGAGGAAAGGGAATGTTTCCGGGTACTCAACACATGGCTCACGCACTCATCTAACAACAACTTTGGCATTTTCTAAGCACCATTGTATCAGTATCAAAGTTGCCTTATAAAACCAAGCTTAAACAATATTGTATTATTTTATCCTATGGAAATCAATCCAAACAAAAAATATTATAAAATACAGTTTAGTTACAATCTATTCAGATCTACAATATACCAACAATCCAGATGTTATGAAGTTAACCATCTTGGTAGCTTAGTGGTAAAGCACCCAACCGGCAATTGGAAGACCGGGGTTCGATATCCCGCTGAGATGGATTTTTTTAATTTCTGGATTGATTCTTGCTTCTTTCTATGATTCTATCATAACAGTCATTGTCGGCTACTATAAAACCAAGGTTAAACATAAAACATGTAGTATGTTACATGGTTTTTAAGCTTATAAGTCCGCTTGAAGGACATTGTTATTGATTCATGGCAATTGTCGTAAAAGTTTGCCCCGACTGGGATTTGAACCCAGAATTGGCTACACTTTGTTCCAACATTATTTAGTTGGGTAAAAGGGTGTTTCCACCAATGATCTTGGGCATCACACAATTGGCACAGCCTGTCAAACTTGACACCTTGTTTTCTTCATCATTTTGTTGTCACGACACTAGCTCTCTCCACTTTTTCTTGTCCTCCCACTCTCTCTCTCTCTTCAACACTTACCAATATTCCTCTCGTCTTTTCTACACATCTGCCTGTACTTGGTCTTGCATTTGTCTATAAAAATAAATAGTAATTAATAGGGATGATATCAGTTAACCGATTTCCAAAAACCAAAACTGGTTTTCAAAAACAAATGTTTGATTTTTGTGGGTTAGGAGTGGCAAGGATGTTTGTTGCCTCTACTTTATCGGCATATTTACGATCGGTAAAGCGGGTGACCTTAGTTGGTTGGGATGGGTGATCTCGATTTTGAAAATATTAGACCTGCAGCCGAGAAATGGCGCTCACTTGCATACAGATGAACAGGAAGTTTCCCTTGCATGTCTCTCCTTAAAAAATATAAACGGTTTTAAAATTCAAAACCGGTTGCGTTCAAAACCAGATCAAAACTGGTTTCCGGTTTACCGAAGTTATCCCTAGTAATTAATAATATTGCCGTAACCTGTGGGTAATCATTTTAATGTGCATTTTAAAATAAAATACAGTTTCACATAAATTACCAAATTATCCCTGGATTATGTTTATTTTTGCCTACTTTTAGTTCATCTCCTATTATCCCTTAAACGGGCTATAACGCCAAAAAATTATTTTTAACCACATAATCTGTAGCATAATATTACACTAAAATTACTGTTTAAAATGGTATCTTGTAACTGTGATTTTACACGAATTTCTCAGTTTTTTTATCTAGAAATTTGCAAAATTGGTGTTTTGGAAAATTTCTTAAATCGGCTTTATCCTGCACATAGACTCTAGGGCATTGAACCAATCAAAAATGACCCTTTATAACATCGTGTCTTGAAACTGTGCACAAATATACACTCAAACACGCAAAAATATGCGTTCCAAAATTCTTTTTGGTAATCAGCGTATTATTTAGACCCAACCACTTGCCCAAATTACAAAACGAAATATGGAGGATTTACAGAAAAGACTGTCAAGTATGTCATTAATGGCCATTTTTTTAAAAAATCAAAATCCTTCAGGGTCACAGGGCATAAAGATTGTCCCTATGTTATTCCTTATGGGAGATTTTTACCAATGGAGGACCTAGCTAAAAAAATACCAAGTTTGAAATTTTTTGGATGGGTCATGGTGGACCCAATAATTTTTCTGTTAATTTCTAAATTCATAACTAGTTAGCCTGAATGATTCTTCTTTTTTTAGTTTAGCGGGTGAATACTCCTTTAAGTAGGGTACCTATAATATGATAACAGTTGTCATGTTGGGCTTGTACTCGTAAGTTTTGACATCATTTGATTTTTCATTTCAAGTTGCTTACCCTAATGTAGGCCTAGGTAGTTTTCTTTACAATAATAAACACCGTCTGTAAAGTGTGGCAGAAAAATCTACCAATGACTACAAATCTTGCAATGAAGCCTAGTATTTTTGGCACGGTCATTAAGTGGGAGTACCAGTACAGAATTAGGTTTGGTTAGCTAAAATATGATTATTGATTAGGATTTATTTTTATTTTTATAAGTATAATATTATGTAAGGTGGACCAGTGGCGGCTTGTGAGGGAGGGCTGCAGGCCCCCTGGCAACTTGATCCATCATGTTAATATTATTAATATACCACCACCAACCACATTTTATAATGAAAGTGTAATTTTATTGTACAAAATGTGTTTCTAAAAATATAATTTCGAGTAAATATTCTTATGAGTATGATCACAATTGAATGCGCACGTTTTTGAATGCCGCCTGTGTCAGGAAGTCTGTAGCCGGTGATGCTATGGTCTGCAGGTTTTGCGGTCCTCACCATAGAGCCTAAGCGGGTTTGGAGCGGGGTCATAATACCTGGAGGGGTTGTAGGGGAAATACTGCCGCTTGGTTGGGTCTGCACTTTCTGCAGTCCATTGCCGTAGCCAGTTCCCGCGACGTGTTCACGCACCCACTCATTCAATGCGTTCAGTGGCAATGCTGGCGATCAAGTGGGCTATCTTATTTCAGTGCAAATAATGTTATTTGATACTTTATCGTTGAAAAATAAATGAATATTGAAATCAGACAGTCAACCAAAAATCTTGCAATAATCTCAATTAATCACCAGTCACCATAAACAAATGTTTTAAAAATCGGGCCTAAAACACGTAAAAATACCCAATCACACTCTACCGAGTCTTACAACGGAACTTGAATGGGATTCGATCCATTTTTTGTCTGTTCGTCACACACAGGTCAAATTACTGAACCAATTATGCTGAAATTTTAAACAAACATCCTAAACAGTTTCGTAGGTGTTAACAAATACAGCAAAATTGTTCTTATTCAGATTCAGATTCAGAAAAATTTTTATTCTCAAGAAATAAATACAATTGGTACATAAACAAACAAGAGAAGAGAATAGAATAGTCGAGAGAAGCCCACATAAGCACAGTGCTCGTGTGTGGGCAGTTATAATCATGTTAATTTAAACAATTACAAGATGTTAGCAAGATAGAGTTAAATTAATAGTAGTTTGTACAACATGAAAAATAGAAATAAATAAATAAAATAAAAATAAATTTTGCAAGGAAGCAATTATATGTAAAATTCTTAAACTAACTAAACTAAAATAAACTAAGAGATAGACAAAGGAATTTTATAATAAAATTTAGCCTTGAGACTAAGTTGACAAGTAATAGGCTAGAACAGATTGGGCATTATTATTGTTTATTTATCCCTTTTCAAGAGCCATTTCTTCACGTTATTTTTAAAAGAACATAGAGAAGAACAAAACATTTTTCAGGCAAGGTATTATGAATTAAGAAAAGAAATATGTCTTTGACCCAGACGCGTGTTTTTCCTAGGTAGGAATAATCCATGTCTGGTTGCAAGCCTAGTATTGAGCGTGAATCAGACACATTCAGCTGTTTAAAGTCCTTGAGATTTTATGAATAAAGAGGAGAATATTTTTAATATATAATTGTCTAATGTCAGAACCTTTGCTTGATCAAAGGTAATAGTGGAAGAGAAATCCTTAGGTTTGCTTATGCACAATCAAAAAAAAAAAAAATCCAAAAATTAGTATTCCAATTTAATTATAGTAAATAACACCTTTTGTCAACGAATAAAATGGGAAATCACTCTTATTTTTATGGGAAATCACTCTTATTTTTACTTTATACGGTGGTGGCCAACCAAGGTCTACTGAATCTCCACAAGCTAGGTTCTGTTGTGTTGGGGAAGAATTCATATTCCTTTTTTAACACTAGGAAAACGCTAAAGTCCCGCCGTGCTGATGGATGAGCTTTTTTTGTAAGTTTTTTTTTGCGTTTGTTTGCACTTTTCCTTTGCAAGTGTTTTTTGAATGCATTGTAGGTGATTGTTGTCAAGTTTCTATTGTTACTTGTTAATTGTTATTATAAACCTCAAAAAACTCATATTAAAACCTTTATTGCTATGGATTCTGGCTATCTTTTTCAACTTTTTCTTTCAAAAGGTACTACATCACCATTACCTTAATGTCCATGTTAAATCTGAACGTTGTAGCCCCACCCATTTGGTCAGAATCGGCCCAAATGCGACGAAAATATTGCACTAAAAATTGAAAAACTTGTATTAAAACCTTTATTTCTATGGATTCTGGCTAACTTTTTCAACTTTTTCTTTCAAAAGGTACTACATCACCATAACCTTAATGTCCATGTGAAATATGAACGTTGTAGCCCTACCCGTTTGGTCAAAATCGGACCAAATGTCACAAAAATATCGTAAAAGTACGATATTCATGAGAAATATTTCTTCGATTGTACCCAAAAACAATACACCTCTAAGTTCAGAGATTTTGAAGGTCCCCTACAATTTTCATCAAGATCGCATATGCCGTTTGCCCGGGAGAGAGCCAACAAACAGACAAAAAAAACACCCAAGCTAAATTTTTTGGGGGGTCAGTGAAATTGAAGTCTTTGCTTCACTCATCCAATCAAGAACTTGTAACAAATTTAATGTTCATTGAAATTTTCTGACTGTGTCTTAATCTCGCCAAATACAGGAGAAAAGATTAAAATTACAAAACCAATTGCATCTCTTCTTTTAACACCTTCACTGCCAGAAATTCAATACTAAAATAAGCCTAGTATTTGGGAGTTTGGTAATGGGCAGGTACCGTAACCATTTGGGCTTGATTTTATCTACAAGTTTATATTGGTCCTAGATGGGTACGTATTTTGCAGAACTAATTGGGCTATAAAACTGTGCTGCCATCCACGACAACATAGGTCACAAATTGGAGCTAAAAACTATTGAAAAATCAAAATTTGATATTTGAGTCAAATGAATTAATTTCAATGTCGGTCTTTGATAAGATAACTTTTTTAGATCATAATGTGTCCCACGACTCATAAAGTTTAGGCACCACTGAGCTAAATGATCTGCAATAGCCCAATAGGACGGGCAAATGTGTGTAAATACTTAAAGATGTCTGGATATTATATTTATTAGTGTCCAACCTAAGAAGATTGCCTAGTGTGCAACAGCAATCGAGCAAGGGTAGTAGACCTCAGCCGCAAACTTTTAGATAGCCGGTGGTCATTGCAGTCTCGCACAACATTATACCACATGCGTTTATTGTTTTTATAGAGAAACAGTTAACTTGTACACCCATAAAAACCGTGGACACGTGTAGTACACTGTACCATCCCTAATCTGCAAGTACCGTAGTCAAAAACATGCATTTTCTCTTGTTTGATTATTACAGTGTTAAAGATGCAAGATCTATGCTACAGAAGGACAAACTTAAGGAGGGCAGTGATGCAGCCATGTCAGCATCTGATTTTGATAACGATGACATCTGTGAACAGGAAGTAATAAAGAAGGTATGTGCATGTTTGTTTAGCATAATGTAAGCAACATATCATAAGCATTCTCATTTCATTTCATAAGCATAAGGTAAACAAATGTTATGATATGAAAGTTATATCAATTTAATATGAGATAAAGTATGAAAGTATATATTATTTTGTATACAAAATAAGAAATGAGCTACGAGAAATATTCTGAAACATAAAACATTGAAATTGGTAAGCCAAAACTAAAGTTACACTACTTTAAGTACTAATTTGGTTTGGTTTTGCCTAAAAAACAACTGCTAAGATGGAGTTTGTACCAAGCAACCGGTCTTTCTTATCTAGAATTTTCTATAATAAGTCAAAATCACCAAAAATAAATGAACAGAACTACAGTAGAGTTAATACAAACTACAAAGAAATACAAACTAAATCACAAGAAACAGAAAATCAAATAAATAGTGTAAGAAGGGAGACAGGAAGAGTCATCGAAAACGTGGCTGGCCAAGGAGGCCTAAGCCCTCAGTCTCTTACAAGCATGCAACTGGAAATTATGAAGGTAAGAGAGGAACTGTCACATACAAGAGCACTGGTTAAACAAATACATACACTTTTATTCCTAGGCTCTAGTCTAGATAGAGGACCAGTGGATATACTGGGTCAGGATGGTAGTGTGTCAGTAGGATTCCACAGCCATATGGGATTGCCACAGCAGACAGACACAACAGACAGGCCTATAGTAGCCCTAGGCCCAGTAGATGGGCCTATATGCCTAGCAGATGATAGGCCTGTGGGCTTCTACAGCCATGTAGGCCTACCACAGCCTACATTAGGCCACCGAAGAATGGACATAGAGCCCATTGTGCCAAGACATGTAGGCCCACAAGCGAGTTGGCCCATGACCAAGCAAGGCTTCAACCAAAACTCACAACCAAACCCTAGTTCTAGGCCCAATCCAAAGCCAAATCCCAACAAAGTTAGGGATGCGCCTAATACTAACACCACCAGAAAGACAAACAAAATTAACACTAGGACTAGGTCCAATGTTAACGACGGACTATTGCATGAAGATCTAGCCTGGCCAAAGCTCTGCCCAGCAACTTTCACCAAGCATAGGCCTGAGCCCAATAGACATTTCCCAAGCAACACTCGTCACCAACCAAAGAGGCAGGTTAACCCATCGGCTTTCTCGCCGGTCGAATCGACGGGCTGTTTAAAAGCGCGCCGATTTACCTGGCCATCGGATCGACGGGCTGGAAACAGCAAGGGAACAGGCGCCTACATTATCGGTCGTTGTATGAGAATGGTTTCGTCCAATCACCAAGAGATCGCGCTCAATGTACTCTACGCATTTCGCTGCATCCAACGATGTGTTGGCTCGTCACTCGGTCAAGTTTTAGCCTGTCTATGCTTGAAGGAAAGATTATGTTTGCATTCGTAGGTGCTATGGCGGCGCGCGCGCTATGGCGGCTACAGCTTATTGCAATATTTTGACGGATATGACGAAGATGAGGGTGTGATATTTTGATACCGAGAAAAATTCGAAGGAAAGTTCATACACCTAGCCATTTATTTAGGCTACATTTTAGTTTTTATTCAAGTAAATCGGGTTATTTTTGTTGGAGCAGTGAATTTTTTGCTGAGGTGCGCTCCGCAACCCCATTTCGTAAAAAATAAATGGATTTGAGGGGCCAGGCGCAGCGATTTTTAATGGTAAGCCGATGGGTTAATAGGCAAATCGAGTTGGAGTCTGCGTCCAGCAACTATAAACATCCAGACATCAATACACCACCCACAACAAGGACAAATAATCTAGTTATTAGTGACTATGTTTTCTGGCTGCCACTACCTAAAGCCCGAGCCAACAAGGCTATACACTCAAGAGATTCACCCAGGCATCCAACCCCACCAACTCCGCAACATCATCTACAATCGTATCCCGGACACGAATATAAATTCTGTGATTCTCCATTGTGGGACGAATTCACTGGTTAACTTGAAGATCCCCAGGATCACGGACAACATATACCAGCTGATTTTAACAACGAAGAAATCATACCCCAATGCACAAATCGTTTATACTGACATCGTATACAGACGGGATATAAATAATGGATTAGTAGATAGTGCAAACGAGGCCATTAAATGGGCTTGCAATGTGCTAGATGCAGTACACGTTAAATCAAATAATTGGATCACAGACGCCGACATTTCAAGAGGTAGACTACACCCCAACAAGACAGGTAGCCTCAAAATACATGACATGTTAACTGAAATTTGCTCCACTGTCTCATGGCGCCCATTCCACCTGCAAAATCGACCCATGAACTTTCTTCCAAATATTAAGTACAGATACAAGACGCCAGCTCAGGGCCAACCTCAAGACCCACGATCCAGTCCAAAATCTGTGATGATGAATACGACCTCAAGACCCTTGGCTGATGAAAACTCTCAGTTCAAGACCAGAGACGGATCATCTAAATTCAAGGCTCTGGTTGAGTCATCGATAAACCCCACGGAAGACATACCACTGTCCGAGACTCTAGTCGATTTACCATCACAACACACGGCCCCTGGAAGCTCCCAATCCACGACTACGGAAGGACAACTACTCTCCGAGGCCATATTTGAGTTGCCGATGAAACCAGCGACCCCTGAAAACACCCAGTCTGAGACGATGAAGACGACCTCAAAACCCCCGGCTGATGGAAACTCCCAGTTCAAGACCACAGACGATCACACACAGTATGCGATCAAGGAAAACGTACCGTCTGAGGCTCACATTAAATCACTGATGCAAATAATCACAAATACAAGGACCGACCAGGACAAGTAGATATGTCACCTCCAGGTGTCAGGACCGACCAGGAAGAAATCTCTCAGCTCACCGAGAATTTGGAAGAGGAGGGGTCAGAGGACCTGTACCAAACCGAGCTGGGCTCCAATAAATGCTCCGATGAGGAACCAAGACTGGACCTCTCCTACAACACTGAGTCGGGAGATGATTCCATATACTCATCCGCAAGCAGTCTTGGAGGAGACGGGTATAGTGATATGATAGTATGTTTTTAGGTTTCAATGAGGAGATCTGTAGCAGCAGCAAACTTGTATTAAAAGAATTGGCAGAGGTGACAGGTAGGTGGCAGGAAGATGTTCTAGAAATGGAAAATGATAGACTTATAACTCACCCTTTTTGGTCAATCCACTCGTCACCAATGAATCCTTAACAACAGCCCTAAATGTGACAGCAAGTACTAATATGGTGGGGAGGAAATATAAATTTAAAATCTTGCATCAGAATGCACAGTCAGTTAAAAATAAGGGGGAGCAGTTGGAAATATTATGTAAAGAGGAAACCCCAGATATATTTTGTATAACTGAACATGCATTAAGCAATCCTGAAATGTCTGAATTCACACTTGAGGGGTATTACCAAGTAGCCAGCTTTTGTAGGCAAACCCAAAAAGCAGGAGGGGTCATGATTTGTTCAAAAGAAGGTATCAATGTAGAGGAATTTAGAAAAGATATTAAATTAAAAATTACACAAGAAAATGATTTTGAGGTTGTGATAGGTAGAATACAGCATGATTCTTACATCACAATAATTATTACACTATATAGATCTCCAAATGGGAATATTGACATCTTTTTTAATAAATTACATGAACTCTTAGAGATGGACTGCTTGAAGGAAAAATATATTGTACTATGTGGTGACCTTAATATTGATGTACAGTACTAAAAAATGACAAGAATACGAGAACTCTTAAAGAATTAGCTAATATGTTTAAATTAAACATAACAATTAATGCTCCTACTAGGATTGCAATAACTAAAACATCAATTTCTTCTTCTACAATAGATAATATATTAACAAACATGGATAATGATATGTATCAAAGTGAGGTCATCATTTCAGCAATATCTGATCATTATGCTCAAGCAATAAATATACTGTATTTATGCGAGTATAGGCCTCGGGTATATTTGAAATTGTCAAGTTCAAAAAGTGGGGTGCGGCCATTATGTGAAGCCATTTATCAATAGTATTAATAGCCAACTCTTTGAAATCTGAGTGGTCAAAACAAGGGTGCGGCCTATAAGCGAGTAAATACGGTATATCCTTTAGATCAATCTAAAAATGGAAAACATAGTAACAGAATACTTCTAACAGAATACAGGGACATGAGCAAGAGAAATATAACCATATTTAATGACAGACTTTTAAATGTTTCATGGGATGCAATATACAATCATAAAACATTTGACCATGCATATGACACATTTGTAGATATAATAACTTTTCACTACAATAAATCATTTCCAACAAGAAAGGCAAAGATTCAGAACACAAAAAAGAAAAGTTATAAATGGATAACACAAAATTTGATGGAAATGTCAAGGAAAGTGAGGAGACTTGCGTTAAAACTTAAAATGAATACCCGGTCGAAGAGAGTTCTTCCACGTAGTGACCGGTGCCCATTAGGGGGGCTCTCATGCACATTTCCCTTCCTCTTCATTCATTTTAATCACAAATCCATTCTCCTCTTTCAATCTTTTTCATCTTATTCTTATCATCAGTGCTGGCCCCCTTAGTGATCCAAACGCTCTCCGCCGTGTTTGCCGTGCGGTGCGACCCGTGTCGGTGGAAATGGGGATCCTGGCTGCTGAGAGAAGTGCAACCTGAGGGTTGTATGGACCAACACGCAGCTTTGGCCCCTGCTTCATCTAGACGGGTGGTACAGGTTTAGCCCGACCTGTATCAATCGGCAAGTGTCAACATTTGTTGCACACATTGGGTTAGCTTAATTGCTATATCAATTGCGTATCCCTGGCGCCGTTTTCGACGTCCATTGAGGCTCCATGGAGGGTGGGAGCGCAGTAGACGAAGCAAACTAAATTCTATGGCTAATAAAAATTCATCTAAAGGAATAACTCTAAAAAGCGCAAAGAAGCATCATCAGATGAGGAAGTGCAGGTGGAAGACAACCATAGTATGTTTGTCACTCCCCTGTACCTTGTTGTCAAACCATCAGGGAGAACATTTTCCAAAGTGAATCCCTTGTTTATTGAAAAGACTCTAGAAGACATGTTGGGGGCTTGCCCTCTGTAAAAAAGTTGCGTGATGGATCCTTGTTGATCCATTGTGCAACCGAGAAACAATCGAAAATATTACTGGAAGTGAAAACACTCTGCTCTCTGCCGGTTTCAGTTGATGGACATCACTCTCTTAACGTATGTAAGGGAGTGGTATCGTGTTTGACTTATTGAATTGTTCGGAACAGGTAATAAAGGAATATCTCGCCAATCACAAAGTTTTTTGAAGTGATCAGGATTCAGAGTAGGAAAAACTGGATCACTTGCTCCTACTCCTTCACTGTTACTATCATTGCTTTACCTCAGCTACCTACCGATGTCAAAATTGCTTTCTACCGTCTAAAAGTCCGTCCATATATACCAAACCCACTCCGTTGTTTCAAGTGTCAACGCCTCGGCCACACACAGGCCAGATGCACATCAGAAGAAATTTGTCCAAATTGTAGTTTGCGCGCTCACTCCCCTCCTTGTCAGGAGAAGCCGTGCTGTGTAAATTGCAAGGGCCCACATTCTGCTCGATTACGCACATGCCCAATGTGGTTAAAAGAACAAGCAATCCTGGAATTATCAATCACGGAAAAAAATTTCCCTCTTGAGGCTCGACGGCGCATTGGTTCGGCACAGCCAGTAACCTCTTCCGTTTCATTTGCTTCGGTAGTACAGAGTTCGTCCTCCAGCAGTAGAGAGGCAGAACTTCTGGCACAAAACCACGCTTTGCAGGAGACGGTACAACAGTTGTCTAAAACTGTGCAACAACAGGCAAAACAAATTGAAACCTTGACTTGTCAACTCGGTGAAGTCCTTGAATTTTTAAAAAATTCAAGAAATTCAATGCCGAATGTGATTCCTAATAAACACTGCTCACCTTCAGAAAAGCAAAATGCTGTTACATCAACGCCGCAGATGCAACCAGCACGATCTCCTTCAGTGGAGGGTTGTGTTTCTGCACGTAAGCAGAGCGCACCAGTAGCAACATCTTCCAGCACTACTACTAGTGCATTTAAAAAAATATCTACAACAACAACAGTGGATTCGTTGATTCCCACTGTTGTTCTTCAACGTGCTCAAACAAATATTGGCACAAAAAAACAAAAAATTGTTCGAAGAAAGTTCAATTCTTCGGAAGAGGACATGGTTTCTGATCCACTAATGGACCAGAATCCAGAAACTCTTTTGAGAAACTTAAATGGATGTAAATAGCAAGTCTTCACTCATCACCTAGGCTTCTTGGATACCACACTCGTTAGATAAACTTCTCATTAATATTTTTTTTTTCAAACTTCAAATACCACCCACATTATAGCCAACTTTATCTCGTGGAATTGTCGAGGTTTCTACACAAACCGAGAAGAACTGCAGATCATTGTTAGAGACAGACAACCTAAAGTCATTCTACTTCAGGAAACTCTCTTTAAACTCACTGACAATCCAAAATTCAAACACTACACAATATACCGTCTCGATTTCACTGGTGGTGACCGTGCACAGGGGGGTGTCGCCATTATGGTACATGACTCTGTGCATGCCAATCATGTTAATATTAATTCTCGTCTTCAAGTTATTGCAGTTACAGCACATCTGACAACTCCTATCACTTTTTGCTCTATATACATACCGCCATCTTTCAACTTTACTAGAGGTGATATGGAAGCAGTAATTGCTCAACTGCCGAGACCGTTTATATTGGCTTTTGATTTTAATGCTCACCATGCAAACTGGGGCTCAACGACATCAGACCGTCGAGGCGATGTTGTGGCAGATTTCGTACAGAACGCAAACGTTTCCCTCTTAAATTCAGACCAGTTGAACACATTTCACTTCTTACACTGGAACCTTATCGGCAATAGATCTTGTGATGTGCACACCAATCCTGTCCCTGGACTTGGAGTTAATTGCGTTGGATGATCTTCACGGTAGTGACCACTTTCCACTTGAGATATATTTCGCAAAACAACCGACCAGTGTTTCGCCCAGAACAAACGATGGAAATTACATCAAGCTGATTGGGGCAAATATCAAGACCTGAGTGAGTCTGCATTGCAAAAAGTAGACTTCACTCGTTTTCGTGATTCCAACGAACTTCTGGCTGAAGTTTGCCAATGTTACTCGATGCAGCATCCGTTGCCATACCATTGACTGCCGGTAAACAGTGTCACCAACCTGTTCCATGGTGGAACAAAGAATGCGCAGACGCAATAAAAGCCCGAAAAAAAGCTTACAGACAATTCAATACATACCCTACTTTTGAGAACTTGATAGCCTTCAAACGCCTGAAGGCCAAGGCCCGTTATATCATTAAACAGAGTAAGAAGAATTCATGGAGGGACTACGTCTCCACTATTACCCATAATACAAATTCCAGCACAGTGTGGAAGAAGATTAAGTCTATTTGCGGACGCCCAATGTCTTCTATTCCGGCCATCCTGGACAATGGGGCGCTTGTTACTTCACCGCATGACGTAGTGTCGGTGATTGCCAGTCACTTTGCTTCGGTAAGCAGCAACGCTCGCTATGATGCAGTCTTTCTTCAACGGAAACGAAGAAGCGAACAACAACGGCTTTCATTTGCTTCCGACAATACTGAAATTTACAATCGGCCTTTTACGTTTTGGGAATTGCGCACTGCCATCAACTCCTTAAGGAAAACTGCCGCGGGCGAAGACAAGCTCCACAATGAAATGTTCATCCACCTGACTGACCAATCTCTTGAGATTATTCTGCTCTTCCTAAATTCGTTATGGTTATCGGACGGATTTCCTGACGTTTGGCGTAGGGCTATTCTTATTCCGCTTTTGAAACCAGGTAAAGACAAAACCTTACCCGGCTCTTATCGACCATATTTTTAAACTAGTTGCTTCTGCAAATTGTTTGAGAAAATGGTCAATAAGCGCCTGATGTGGCTTTTGGAATCTCGTGGCTTGCTTACTAATGTTCAGTGTGGATTTCGACAGCGACGGAGTTCAATCGACCACCTCGTGCGATTGGAAACCTTCATCCAAGAAGGTTATGTGGCTAAACAGCACGTAATAGGTGTACTCTTTGACATAGAGAAAGCATATGACACAACGTGGCGCTATGCCATATTGCAACAACTTCACGAGTGGGATTTTAAAGGTCACTTGCCCAGGTTCATACAGAACTTTCTTCATGATAGAACATTTAAAGTACGGATAAATAACATTTTATCAGACCCATATGAACTGCAAACGGGAGTTCCTCAAGGATCTGTCCTTTCGGTTCCCCTGTTTGCAGTCGCAATTAACAGTGTCACCTCGTGCATACCTAAGTCCATCATGTCCTACTTATTCGTCGACGACTTGGGGATTTTCTATAGGTCGGTCAACATTTCCGTTGCCGAACGACATCTACAGATTGCATTGAACAACATCGGTGATTGGGCCCGAGCACGCGGCACAAAATTTTCTGCCGATAAAACACAATGCATTCACTTTTGTCGCAGTCGGAATATGCACGTAGATCCACGTCTTACCCTTAACGGTGTGCAACTTGAATTTAAACCACACGTTCGCGTTCTTGGCTTGGAGTTTGATACTAAACTAAATTGGAGATACCACGTCACAGAATTGCGCAAACGATGTATGTTGAAATTAAACATCCTTAAAGTTCTTAGTAACACTTCATGGGGTGCGGACAGGACATGTCTTTTGCATATATATGGCTCACTGGTTAGGTCCGTAATGGACTATGCCTGTTGGGTCTACTCGTCGGCCCGTGATTCCATCTTGAAACTTCTCGATACTGTCCACCACAGTGGTCTCGGCTGGCGCTGGGTGCATTTCGGACGAGCCCCGTCCTCAGCCTGTATGCTGAGGCAGGAATGACCTCCCTCGCAGAAAGACGGAACTACTTGTTGGGCAGATACGTATTGAAGATCCGGGCAATGCGTAACCACCCATCTCATAACGCTCTTTTCGATGAGAGATTTGTCCGTCACTTCGATACCAAACCTTTGGCGACCCTTCCTGTCGGATTACGTTGTAGACATCTTTTTAGAATTAGACATTGATGTACCCAATCTATTGAGTTTCGTTTTGAGCCGAAACCCTCCATGGCTACTTCCGGAACCTGAAATTTGTTTCGACCTTTGCCGATATAATAAGTCCACAACATCAGATGTAATTTTCAAAACTAGTTTTCAAGCTATTTGTCACGAATACCATACCTTTAAATTCATTTTCACTGATGGATCTAAAACCGGCTCGAAGGTTGGTTGCGCTTACTATTGTGGCGGCAGTGGTGTTGGTTTCAGACTTCATGACATGTGTTCTGTTTTTACTGCTGAAATGTATGCCATACGAGAAGCTTTGAGATATATTATGAAACAACGATGCGGAAGCTTCATGGTATGTTCAGATAGTTTAAGTGCACTTCAGGCACTCCACGTCATGTTCTCTACTCACCATTTAGTAATTGACATTCAGTTCTTCTTGGAGAAAAATTCATGCGAGAGGCTACAAAATCATGTTCTGCTGGGTCCCTGGTCATGTAGGTATCTCTGGCAACGAGAAGGCTGACTTGGCAGCCAAGGCTGCAACGCAAAAAGCATCAACTGATTTTGACCTCGTACCTGTTCCTGATGTCCACAGTGGGTTCAAGAACCATATGTTGAAACTAGGTCAGGATTGTTGGAATGCTTTGCAGAATAATAAACTGCGCCGTGTGATGCCCTGTCTTTCACTGAAAGTACGACCCCCTTCTTCCATACTTTCTCGTCGTGAGGAGGTTGTATTGGCGCGAGTACGAATAGGGCACACCCACCTCACCCATGCCTATCTTTTTACCAGAGATAAGATTGCTCCGATTTGCGACACGTGTGATGTGTTGCTATCCGTTCATCATTTGTTGACTGACTGCTCTAAGTATGATGGTTGAGACTCCAATTAAATTTAAATCTATCATATGAAGAACTTTTGTCTTATGAAAACAGTGAAAAACTTATCAGATTTCTAAACCTTAGCAATCTGATCGACAAAACTATGACAGTTCATATAAAAATTAAAAAATCCATGAAGACTTGCTATCATTATGACGACGTTGGCAACGGTTTCCTGATAATGATTATTATTATGATTTGGTAATTTGACATTTTCTACATATGACAACTTTAGCATGTATACCTTTTCCCGATTTGGCTGTCTACAAATATATCGACCTTGGCAATTCTTTTTATGACAATGATATGAAAAACACATTTAACCTTATTAACCGTATTTTACATTCATACATAGTTAACTAAATATCTTGGAGGCGCGAATAATCTTTGCCGTTGAAGCGCCCTAAAACTACTAATACTAATACTAAAATGAATACAAATGTCAATGTTCTAAATAAATACAAAAAATGCAAAAAGGAATATAAAGATACAATTCGAAAAGCGAAGGCTCATAGAATCAAAGAACTAATAATGAAACTGTCAGAAATGCAAAGCAAATTGGAAACATATTCAATGACTACTTTATAAATATAGCCACAAAATTAACAGAAAGTCAAAAGAGAACTGAAAATGATGGGGAAAAAGTGTTGCCTGAAATAGACTTATTTTGTCTCAATAATGTGAGTGAAGATGAAACTTTGCAAATTATAAGAAATTTAAAGAATAAGAAATCAATAGGTCCAGATGGTTTATCAAGCTTTCTTATAAAGAAATGTGCAAGAGTATTAGTAGAGCCACTTACTTACTTAATTAATATGTCTCTTAATGAAGGTGTTTTTCCAAAAGCTTTAAAGGTGGCGCGGGTAAAACCAATTTTGAAAGAAGGATACACTCGAGACATCAGAAATTATAGACCAGTTTCAATACTTAATGCTTTTTCAAAGGTGTTTGAAAGAGTAATGTATAATAGATTGTCCGAATACTTAGAGGCAAATGAGATAATAGCAAAAGAACAACATGGATTCAGAGAAAAGAGATCAACTGAAACAGCTCTTGCTGCCTTTATTGACAATGTTGTAACAGCGCTTGATCATAAAAAAATACCAGTAGCCATTTATATGGATCTTTCAAAAGCTTTTGACTGTGTGGAGTATAGTACATTAATAAGTAAACTGTTTTCATATGGAATTAAGGGAAATGCCCTGCAATGGATATTTTCGTATCTACATGGAAGGACGCAATATGTAGAAATTTCTGACCATTTGAACATAAAAACTACATCTGAGAGGAAATATATTAAACTGGGAGTACCACAAGGATCAATACTAGGGCCTTTGTTTTTCAATATACTAATAAATGACATGCCATGTGCAATAAGTGAAGGGGATATGCTTCTGTATGCAGATGACGCAACCACCACCCTTGCTCATGCACTTTTCGAAACATTAGAAAAGACCGCTTTTATCAGTTTTAACGAAGTGGTGCAGTGGCTGCAACCAAATAACCTAATAATGAATAATAAGAAAACTAAATGTATGATATTCCCAAGGAAAAATATGGAAGATCAAAATATTTGTATCAGGTTATGTGATGAAGACCTTCCTATTGAACAAATAGACACAGCAAAGTTCTTAGGACTGTATATTGACAAGTGCTTATCATGGGACATCCACACTGATTATGTAGCAAATAAAATAAGCTCTAATATATATGTCTTACGTAAAATGAAAATATATGCAGATAGAAGTTTGCTGTTAGTAGTGTACTATGCCCTGATTGAGTCACATTTGAGCTATGGGTTAATAGCGTGAGGTAATACATCAAAAAACAATTTTCATAAGATCTTTGTCATGCAAAAAAAAGCTTTAAGAATAAACCCGGCCCGGAGGACCAAAATATGAGATCGCCATTAAACGTTGGTAATTTAATAGAAGGGAGCGAAGCGATCGAGTTCACCATTGCTGAGGGCGGCGCGGCCGCAGCTGCACCAGCATCAGGCGGTTTCGATACAGTAAGAAAACGCTTTTGAGCTGCAAATATCAAGTCATCAAAGCTAATTCGAGAAGATGACACATCGAGTGGCTTAACCGCCGAATCAAGTTTCGAATCAAAATCAATGATGTCCTCTTGGACTTTATCGAACTTAACCTGCAGCAAGGCCAGTTCATCGTAACGAGGCTTGTAAACATGAACATCATCATATTTAAGATTTTTAAAAGAATCATGTATCCTTTGTGCAGCGGCGAAAATTTCCTCCCTAGTTTTGGTTAAGGCCATAGCAATTTGATGCTGTCGTTCTGTCATTGTTTAAAAGTAAAACAAACGAAAGTGCGACGGAAAACAGACAAGAATGACAAGTACACCGGGGGGGGGGGGGGGGGTTGAGCTCAAGGAACCAAATTGCAAATGAGCAATTTATAAATGCAAGAAAACCACAACAGTGTTGAGAATGCCAAGCGCTAAGAGTGCTATGAAATCACTGGGGGGGGGGGGGGGGGCGAGCTCAGGAAAGCGTGCGAGAGCACTGTGAATTTCCAAAGCAAAGAATGAGCAAAGAAAACACAGCTACAATTATTCAAATAGTGAACAATTGTGAATCCAGCAAATAACGCGATATTAAATATTCTGAATAGAAATATTTAATGTGAAGAACAACAGAGCGCTGAATAACATGTCCAGCTGAGACACAGTGCATGAACTGCAGGCTGTGCGCCGTGAAGTCACGCACGCAGGCGGCGAAAACTGCTGACGCCCGAGATACGACGCAACGAAAGAGAGCCACGGCGACCAGGCAGGACAAGGCCCTATTACACTAGGCGAGAACAATTCACGTGAAATGTATGAACAATTACGAGATGCAACAATGCAACGAGAACCAAAATCAACACTGGTTGAAGATTCGGCCGAGGAGGACCAAAATATGTTGGCGCAAGGGCGAGGATGTACACGCGACCTAGAGTTCTAGAACTGCCCTAGGTAGTGAAGGGGAGTGGACTGTATAATTAATGAGGGATGGAAATATAGGTAGAGGGATAGTGCCGGTAGCAGAGCTATTACCACATACCTGGTTGGACGTACTGTTGGACGTGCTGTTGACGAGCGTACTGACGACGTGGTGACAATGGATGGAGCAGGCGAGATGACACGGCAGTGGCGCGTAGAAAGGCACTATGATAGAACTACACTAAGCTTGCGAGAGAGTTATGTTATTATATTATAATAAACACACGTGAGTTTACCCTCAGAGAGAAGGGTGAGCGGGTTGAGAGAATGCACACGAAAACTAGAGGTAACGTGGCGAGAGAGAGAGGTGCTGTCAGTACACTTGCGTACGTGACGCGTAGACAGTTGAGTTCACTTACACTGCACTGAGTTCTGTACGTGGCGATGGTAATTGCAGTCGCTAATCGGCTCAAAGTACTATGGTCAGCATTTGTGGTAATAGATGCGTGACGACACCTGTTGAGGGATAGGTGAATTATGAAAGGAAAGTAACTCGGGCGGGAGGAATTCAAAGTGGAATGCGCGTAAACAATAATAATCATCATAACTCAGTTCCAACTATGTCGGGTTGAGTGGTGGTTTTCCACCATTATCAAGGGCATGAAACTGTAGATACTAAGCTTGCCAGACTCAGTGTTTCTTCCACATCATCTAACTCCTTCCTCTCCACCAATTTACTCCACTCTCTTCTGTCCTCCCACAGCTTTACTCTTGCCACATGCTCCCACACTTCATTCCGTTTTCCAACGTCTTTTTGAATTAATCTTTCCATTTTTTTTGCTTCCTCTCTTTTTCCCCCTTGCGCTTCAATTCTCGTCTTGGAATCCTCTCCCTGCCCATCCTTTCATATGTCCAAAACCTTCTTAGACGTTCTCTTCCTAGCTTAAACTTCAATCTCTCCAATCCCAGTTCTTTCCTTATTTCATTACTTCTTATCTTGTCCATCTTTGTAACTCCCTTGATACTTCTTAAAAACTTCATTTTATTTTCTGCTGCTTCCAGCTGACTCTCTTCTTTTGTTCCCACTGCCCATGTTACTGCCCCATATGTTAATATAGGTACAAAATATGCCTTATACAGCAAAATTTACATTTTGTGGGAACAAACTCATTCCATAGTAACTTTCTCACCAATTGGTAAAACCCTTCTGCTTTTTGCACTCTAGATGACACTTCCCTACACACTTTTGCATCTTTTGTCAATATACTTCCCAAATATTTAAATTCTTCTTTTTCTTCTAAGACTTCTCCACGTAGTACAATATTTTCCATGTCTCTAGGCCTGCCCTTTGTCTTCTTTTGCATACGCAAACATTCACTCTTTTTCTGATTGATTTTTAGACCAAAGTCTGTAGTAACTTCGTTCCATCTGTCCACCTTCTCCTGCACTTCTCTGGCACTCTCACCCCAAATCAACACATCGTCCGCAAACACTTATGTTCTTGTGTCCCTTCCATCTGTATTTGGTTCCACTCTTCTTATAATTTCGTCCATTACAACAGTAAAGAGTGTTGGAGATAACACACTACCTTGTCGCAAGCCCTCATTTACTTGAAACCATTCTGACCTACCCATATCTGTCTGTACACAACTTTCACTCCTTTGATATGTACTTTGTATCCTGTCTATTAAACCTCTTCCCACTCCTTTTATCTCTAGACACTCCCATACTTTCTCTCTAGGCAGGCGATCGTATGCCTTCTCCAGATCCAAAAACACAATGTGCATTTCTTTCCCATTTTGCCATCTCCCCTCCATTGTCTGTCTTATAGCAAATATGGGATCAATAGTAGACCGTCCACTTCTGAACCCATATTGATACTAGATAAATACTAGATAAAATTAAGAAAGGGGATACATGTAGAGGACATTTCAAAACATTGAATATTCTTACTCTTGCATGCCTTTATATTTACAAAGTAATATTATTTTTAATTAATCATAGGGAAGATATAAAAAAAACATCAATATTCATAATTACAATACTAGGAGGAAAAATGATACATTTGTGACATCCCATAGGCTGGCTGTATATGAGAAAAGCTCCACATATGCAGGAATAATCCTTTTTAATAAGCTACCTACCATTATCAAAAACAAACCAACTGATACATTTAAAAAGGATCTTAGGACATTTCTTGTTGAAAAAGAATACTACGATATTGAGGAGTTCTTGGCGGACAATAATAATATGTCTTGAAAATACAATTTATTTTGCATATTATAGATGCCTAGACTTATATTATCTAGTAGCCTATCTTATATTAGTGTAAAAGTATATATTTTTATTGTGTATTATTGTATTGTTGTAAAAGTGTATTTTGTAATTAATGTAAACTAGTTTTAGTATTTTCTATACATCCTAATTCAAGTCTAATTTTAGTCTTTTGAAAAGACGTGTTTAATAGCTAGCTAGCTTATAATGTAATGTTTAGAACTTGTTTATCTTTTTTATCTTGGTCATAACATTGTAACATTATATGCTAGTATTAGGTATACAAAACAAGACAATAAAATGAAATGAAAATGAAATGAAATGAAGCTCAAAATTTATAAATATAAATAAATAAATAAATAAATAAATAAAAAATATTTTTTATAAAAAAAACTATGTGGGGAAACTGTCTTCAAAATGTATTTAAAAGGCCAATCAATTGTGCAATACCAAACAATCCTTTTCTTTGCCTAAAACTTGTTTGATTTTTCCTATTATTTTTATTTAATTTCCAAACCTAACACTTTTTAAATGGAAATTAACAGATTAAACTTTAAAGGAGAAAGGTACATTTGGCAACCACTTTCAAGATTTGCAAGATCAAGCACATTGTATCCGGTTTGTAATGGTTTTATGATGCCTACCCTCCCAGTTCTCGTGTTTATGACTGTTATGTACGGGCGATATACATCATTTATCCCAACTCTAGGGTTACAGAGATGGTTTGTATTCTCCAGATAATTTCGTATGTAGTCTAAAAGGCAATGCATTCAGCTGCTCTACACACATTAACAATGTACAAAACAGACCAAGAATTTAGACAGTTTTAAATTGGTGACTGCATAGTTCAGTTGGTAAGAGCATAGCCCGGACAGCTAAGGTCCCGTGTTCAAACCCCGGTGTTGTCACTTTTTTAATTTCTGTGTAAAATATTGTGATTGTGATTTTGTAAGATATTGTTATCATTCTTGGTTTATCTAAAAATTATTAACTGACATTATACTACCTAACTTAACATTAAACTAAACTAAATTGGCTTACTTGGAAGCCAACATTACATTTAGAATTACTTTTCAGAGATCATCCTAAATTAATGTGCCTTAGTGTGCTTGAAGACACTCTGCAGCTACAGTAGTATGATTATTAATTTCATGAGAGTGCATCATGCACACTGTGATTGGAGCTACATTCTGTAATTGGGTGTCTATATTTGAAAATTTAAAAAAACATGACAATATTATACGCTTCACAGCTGCTAGTCAATTATGTTTGAATGCAAAATTAAATTATATATTTATTTATTGTAATCCCATTTGTATGCTATTTATCACAGAAATAAGGCAATTCAAACCTTTGATTGAAGTGAAAACAGATTTTGATGATCTGTTTTAGAAACAGCTTGCATATCAATCAGGGTGGATTAATAACGTGAAACTAGGGTGTGATGTATCACTTCTCTGTCCGCCAGTGCATGTCGCCCATCGTCTCATAAAAACCGAACAGATGGGTTGTTTTTTACATTGCCCTCACACAGTCACTGCGTTTATCACACAAGTTAAAACGGTTTAAGAGTCCGATGAATGGCTGGGCGCTGTCAAATTTTGCGGTGAAAGTCGGAACTACTAGCGCACGACACGCCTGTGAGATATGCAACTTCTTTAACTTTTGTACAAGGAGGTAGGGGTTGTTTTGACGGTTGGTCAGGGGGCGGGGGTTATATTTATTACCTCACAGGCAGGGCTGAGAAACCTTTCAAGGCCAGATGCGCCGACAGGTCTCATTCATGGGACGGAGGGTAGTCATAAAATTAATAGCATTGCTATTCAACGAGAACTTCAATACGGCGTAGCATCCCATGACAGTAATGTTTGGTCGGGTCGCATCGCGTGTATGTCTTCATTCTACCAACTTTCATCCCAACATATTAGTATGTAAAAATAAATAAATAATTTCGAATAACTCATTTAATTGGTAAGCCTACATGGAACCTTCATCGTGTGATCATATTATTTGTAATATTACATACCATGGAACATAATCGAATTCGTTTGATGTAAAAACAAAAACCGTATCATAAAACTGGGAAATTACAATAAATAATTGGTTATATTGATTGAAAACACCGCCGCAATTTACGTGTCTTTAGGGTGAGCCTCGTTCTCTGGAGGGATATGGCAACATTCGAAGTGAGGGGGGAATTGGGGTTTCTACTACCTGTCAACGTCCATTCACACATCTGTTGTGATCAAAATAATTTTTTCCGCGAGAATTATTTTTTAGCCGAAAATTTAACAGCATGGCTCAAATATGTAGCTCGAGTTATGGAATGTGTTTTTTTTTGCCGAGTACCTACGATCAAAATTGGCCGAGATAAGGATTATTTATTTTACGTTCAACAATTCAGATTTGCACCCACAAGTGCCAAGTAACTACGGCTTACAATACAATACAAAGATAATATACATATCATGTAACACACGTACAAGTAGCCCATTATAAAATAAACAAATATAATTAGTACCTACAAATTGTTGCTACACTGAATGTTGTTGAAAAATCAAGTTATATTGTTCACGGCGAAAATTTATATTGTTTTCGTAACAACTAGAAAACTTACAAAATTGTATTGTATGCATTCAACTTGTTTAATTTTGGTGTCGTGATGAGGATTCCACACAACTCTCCGTAGTCAACTTGGGGTCGAATCAAGAATACATAAATACCCCATGATGACTATACGCGATTGTTGTGTGTCATATAGTAAAGAGGGTGGAAAACTGAAGAAGGAAAGAAGTTGACATTGGGCGTTATAAACCGGGGTGAGAATGAAGTTGTCCGTTTCCAATTAGTTATCTTTATTGCAATGACACGGGGCTCTTTATCAATTGGTTGAATGGGTGTGTTCTATAAAAGATACATCAGTATGTACCTTATACATCAACGTTTATGATAGCAGAATCTTGGCACATAAAATGGCAACTAATCATACTATCATAAAATGTTACCGGATACAGGACAATTTACGTATAATTTACGCGAAACAGTAATAATAATAACGTTACACATTTCGTAAAAAAAAATATATATATTACTGGATATAAAATAACAGGTAATTAACAAGAAACAGCAATACTAATATGGTTACACATTTCGGTAAAACAAAACACATAAAATACGACCGGGTAAAAATAAACAGGCAATTTACGAGAAACCGTAATAATATCGTTACACATTTCGGTAAAACAAAGCACATAAAAGATTACCGGGTATAAAATAACACGTAATAGGGAACTGTCCTTCATTACCAAATTTGAATATGTCCCTAGTAATAACCTCAAATACCGACCAGTAAAGTTTTTTATGCGTCCGGCTTTTATTAGCGCTAACTGTGAGCTAGGAAAAATTTGAACCGGGCTTCGCGCCGGAAACGTAAATACTTGGTGTCGTGAGAATAAAATGAAACTAAATCCACAAAAAAGTGTAAAAATTTGCTTCACTAGGTCAAGAACTCCATTTAGGTTTAATTATATCTTTAACGGTTCAATAATTGAATCAAAGGATCAGGTAAAATTACTCGGCATCATTATATCAAAAGATCTGAAGTGGAACAAACACACAGATTTCATTCGTGCAAAGGCCGTTCGACAGTTATATTTTATTGCTCGAAACCTGGCAAATGCCCAAGTCAATGTAAAGAGAACAGTGTATCTTGCACTTGTAAGACCACAACTAACGTATGCTTGTCCTGCTTGGAATCCAACTTCAGAAACCAACAAAATCAAATTAGAGCGTGTGCAGAGTAGAGCTACTAGATTAATTGCAAAAATGTCAAGTCACCAAAATTCAAGTGCCACAGCAAGAAGAAAAACTTTGAAAATCCCAACTTTAGAAGAGTATAGAAAAACGACAGATCTTCAATTTCTTTGGGAATGCTTCATGGTACAACTGACCTCAACCCTTTTCACAGGATTCAAATCTGTAATCGTGGAAGAGAGTACGGACGTGGTGTCACCATGAAACCTCCCCAGGCAAGAACTTCGTCCTTTCAACAAGGATATTACTATCGGAGTTGCAGATTATGGAATGATTTGCCGGTGGACATCCGTGAACTACACACTCGGAGCCATTTCAAATCTGCACTAAAAATTTCTTTTCTGGTGTATCCTGATAATTCTATTCTATAATTCACAATACCATTCATGTTTGTCATAATTTCATCACCCTCACTTTTTACATGTTTCACACACATTGTTCTTTATTGTTGTATTTTTAATTGCAATGTTTTACTATAAGTATTGAGTAGGTTGCTAGACACTAAATTGTGAATGGGGCTATGCCCTCTTTTAGCAACCTATAACACATCAATGTGTTATAACCATAAATAAATAAAACGGCCATGCGCCAATGCAGGTGAGCGTGACATTATCGCGAGGTTCGCCGAGGCGGCGAGCTGGCAGTTCTGCCAATCAGCTTCCCCTCCACACCTCACGATAACGTCACAACCAAAAGAGCGCGGACTTAAGTCTTTGCGCGGGAAGTCAAAACCCAGGAACTTTGAACATGCATAGAATTCACAGATTTTATTTTGAATAGTTTATTTCAATTGCGATGTTTATTAAATTGAATGTTACAAATTACTAAATACGTGTAAGATATATTTCAAACCAAGGCCAGTTCCCTATTTACGAGAAACAGCAATAATATCGTTACACATTTCGGTAAAACAAAGCACATAAATTATTACCGGGTATAAAATAACACGTAATTTACGAGAAACAGCAAAAATGTCGTTGCTGGTTCACTGAATTCCGTCTCCCGAATCCTGTTAAAATTAAAGAAAAATAATTTAGATTCGTAGGATTATTTTCATAATTTTAAAGTTATTCGAAATGTTCTTAGATTTGAGTTTGATTTATTTATGCTAATGATTGTATAACTTTTGAACCAATTACTTGTCCACACGAATGTAAAGTTTTATTTGCATTACCATATTGATAAGTGTAGTTTTTATTTTTAGTATTAGCTATAGCGGTACAAATGTAAGTGTTGTTGTACCAACAGTGATCATCGTCGTTTACCACGACTTGGGATCGAACTCTGGACCTCCCTCCAACTATTTCGTGTTTCCAATATTCCCAGTGGTCAAATTGCTGGTGGGGTGGGGGGTGGGGGGGGGAGAAATAGACCATCTTTGAAGCTGAGGGTTTTCTACCTGCTGCATTCTCTTGTTTTATTTGTTCTATTTATTTATTGATATTTTTTTGTTTAATTGCAAATATTTAATAACGTTGTCTTGAGTTTCATTTTTTTAGACGAAATTCTACGATAAAAACTGACTGAGTTACGGATAATGCTTCTACAATATATTTTAATAATATTATAATAATAATTTATATATATATAATAATTTAATAATATTTGTTTATTTCAGTCAGTTTTGATCGTAGACACTAGGGAAAAAACGCATTTCATAACTCAAGCTACACATTTGAACCACGTTATTAAATATTTGCAATTATAAAAAAATATTTCGCTGAATAAATTATTTTCATCACAATAGATTTGAAATGGTCAATGGCAGGTAGAAAAAACCCATGTTCACTCCCAAGCTTGCTGCCTCGTTCCCGTCTAGCGAATTGAAAAAAAGGTGGAAAGAGAAAAATGCACACAGAGGCTGTTATAAAGAATAATTCACTAAATTCTGTGAGTGCTTTGTAATTAGTATGGTAATGAGGAAACACCGATAAAATACACAAAGTTATATTCAAAGAATTGGTGCTACTATAGTGGAGCGACGGAATGAAAGAATGATTGAATGAAAGTCTAAGGTTCGATCTACACCCGTGTCACGGTGGCAAACCAGCATCACATGACAATAAACAAATAACAATTAACATTGCTTCCCTTTTAGATAATCGCCGACACTGACGAGATTTGCGACAGTGTTCTTCTTTCGTTTCCTAGACGAATGCATCATCTTTTTCTTTCCATAACGATAATCCATGTTCTCCATCGTGTACAACACATAAACTATATCGACACAACAAATATCGACAATAATGGTTCATCACCCTGTCCAACCCACACCACCCTGCTTTCACCCGACCCCCTTCCACCCGCCGCCATAAAACCAACCCAACCCCGGCAACCCTCGCCGGTCCTGCCTGTCATAAACATTGCCCTCGAAAATTTGAAATTACTAGCGTTTCGATGCTAGCGTTACCTATCGGCTGAACGCTGAAGTTCTTAGTGCTAAATTTTGCAATATGCGTAACGATGTAAAAACCATACGAGTACTTCTAGAACCATCAGATTTTTACAGAGTACGTATTCAATTGTTATCTAGGTCAGTACGTTTTGATTTTTTTTTCCTGGTGAAATTCTACATGTTATCCGTTATTCTGTTTGATGCCAATTGACATTTTTTTCCTCGTCTTAGAAAAATTATTATTCATAATTTGATTAAGCACTTATCTAGATGACATTGTTTTCTGTGTACCTGATTTTTTGCAACAAAAACGAGCTATTACTTTCGGAGTTACATAGATAGATAGATAACTTTATTCATCTTGACAGGCACATTGTACATGTTTGACTCCCGGAGGAGAAGGTGAATAGCCTAAGGTAACTTACAGATAAGTATATGTAATCCTAGTACTACAGAGTAATCATGTACATTAAGTAAATAAAGAAAATTATGAAAATAAAATAAATTAATACATTGTAATAATTGTAACATTGTGGACTGTGAAATCTACACTCAATGGTGGTAAGAATAATAATTTATATGATGTATCTAGTTACAATTGTTTGTGGATAAGCCAACATGTGGGAGGATAATATAAAAGTGGAATAGTTATGACTGACCCTCTCCGAGCGCATCAGCCAGAGCTCCATGCATGCGGCTCTTAACTAATTTGAATTAAGAGTTTGTTCGAACTAGTGGTGTTTATGAACACTACGGATTAGCTTAAAATGGTTTAACTTTAGTTCGATAACAAAAGTGAACTGAGACCGCTAATACGAATTAACTTTCTGTGATAAATACCTTAGTTCAAACTAAACCGCCGCCCTCTGAATCCACCACCTGTGTACACTTTGAGTCGGGACTATTTTACCAAGCTTTACCATCGGCATGGGCATGTTGAATCGCAGTCTATTGTCTAGATCAATAAAACAAAATATCTCTCAGAATGACAGATTTGACTGATTGAAAATTAAGTGTTATTTTAAACCAAGGAGTAATGTTTTTAGGGTTTTTTTTTCTGTCTAATTTCATATAAAAAGGCAACACGTACCCTGGACTCTTTAAGGGTAGGCTCTTACTATTAATCCTGTCAAATAAGATCGTATATTGACGTTTGGAGGAAAAAACTGCGATGTTGCTGAATTTTTGCAGAGACCTTCCTTATATAATACTTATTAACATACTAAAACTCCCCTACAATCGGACTGGAGCTTCGGCCGCCATATTGAAAAATGGCGGCAAAAAGGTGTTCGTTATCGAATATCTCCAAATTGATTTGAGATAGACAAAATATCTTAATGGCAAAAATATTCCCCATTTAATTTCCTATAAAACAGGTGTCTTCTATAGTTTTGGTAGGGGCAAAAGTTACGTCACAAAATCGTGGTGTATATGTTGCTCATTGGAAAACCTGTTTATTTCCAAATTTTCACGCCCAGCATCAAACAATGCCCGGTAAATCCGTAAGAAATCGATTTAAATACAAAAGGACTTTTGTACGGGGTTTATGAAAGCTTCCATTAGTATATTAAAAATCAGGTCTGCGAAATCGAATTTTTCATTTACCCGGAATTTGGGTTTTTCTATTGTTGGCATTTCCTCAAAAATGCCCTTTTTGACTGTCAATTATTAAGTACTAAATAGCATTGGAGGAAAAATTCTTCCTACGCACATTGAAATGACTCAAATAATGATCCGATTACAACCAAAGTTTAAAATCCAATATGGCTGCTTATTCCTAATATGCACAATATGAATACTGTTTTCGTGCTGTTTTTACACTCTTTTTGTTACATAATTCACTTTGATGTTGTGGATATTAGGAATTAGCAGCCATATTGAATTTAAACTTTGGTTGTAATCGGATCAATATTTGAGTCATTTCAATGTGTGTAGCAAGAATTTTTCCTCCAATGCTATTTAGTGCTTAATAATGGACAGTAAAATATGGCATTTTTAGGAAATGCCAACAATGGAAAAATCCAAATTCCGGGTAAATGCAAAATCCAATTTCGCAGAACTGTTTTTTAAAACACTGATAGAAGCTTTCATGAACCCCGTACAAAAGTCCTTTTGTATTTAAATCGATTTCTTACGGATTTACCGGGCATTGTTTGATGCTGGGCGTAGAAATTTGGAAATTAGCTGGTACTCCAATAAGCAACATATAAACCACGATTTTGTGACGTAACCTTTACCCCTACCAAAACTATAGAAGACACCTGTTTTGTAGGGAATTAAATGAGGAATATTTTTGCCATTGAGATATTTTGCCTATCTCAAACAAATTTGGAGATATTCGATAACAAACACTTTTTGGCCGCCATTTTCCAATATGGCGGCCGAAGCTCCAGTCCGATTGTAGGGGAGTTTTAGTATGTTGATAAGTATCCTTTAAGGAAGGTCTCTGCAAAAATTCAGCGACATCGCAATTTTTTTCTCCAAAAATTCTTATTTGACAGGATTATATTACTTAGTAGGTTTTCTTTGCTCATTCTATTGTTATTACTTTTAAAAAGTTAATAATCTGGTTGTGTTTACGTCAGGCGAGGGCATGAAGCTCAACGCCATCTGGTACTAGACGAATGAAGTTCTTCAACCGTTTTAACGTCCACCATATTTAATTTGGTTTAAGTTTCTGTGATAAACGCATTGTATTGCGTAAACCCTATTAGCTTAGTTCTAACTAAATGTCTTTGTAGTGACTGATACAGAATGTTATTGGTGACCTCGGGGCTAGCCCAACCCCCCAGGAAGAAAAGTAGATTTCTATATACCCAGCACCTTCACTAAGTGGATAATAACAGTAAGCATTACTTCCTATTTTTTATTCACTCATACTTTTGATTGTAATTATATTAAATCTTTTCCCAATATAGATCTTGGAAGAAGCTGCATTGGATGAAAATTCAGAGCTGTCAGATGACAGCGGAGAAGCTGATGTTGACATGGAAGAGGTGCCTTGGTGTGTGATTTGTGACAAGAATGCACAAGTCAAATGTATTAACTGCTCCGGGGACTTGTACTGCAAGGCTTGTTTCAAACAAGGACACACCGACTTTGACATGAAACATCACAAGTCAGTTCCTTTCAAACCAGACAAAAAGGAATAATAATTACGTACCTATTTAAGTACCTATGTTAAAAATTCATGAAGGCTAAGTTACCATAGATATGTTGAGCACTGTACCTACCCTAATCATTCATCAATATTATTAAATTGTATTGAACTTATGTATTAAATAAATTAGATTATTATTGAAGATATGATTGCAAATGGAATTTATACATTTAGGCCAGCGGTGCAATTCTCCAAGCATTGCATAAAGTATTATCATACTAATGCACCTTTTAAAACATGCAATGGTAGTAATATCATGCCATTGAAGCTCTTGGAGAATTGCACTGCTAGTACTATTGAAACTCTCATCACTAATTCTTTTAAACTCATTGCACTTAAACTCATGTCAACTTTAAATTAAATTATTGGTAATTGGGCACCAAATTATGTCACTGCCATGCTAAATCAATAGTGTCATGGATAAGCTATGATCAGAGTTGGGGAAGTTACCCAAAAATAGTAACTTTTTAAAAGTTAAGTTAGTTGACTTAAAAAGTAATTAGTTAAAGTTAAAGTTAGTTAAAAAAAAAAATTAAGTTACCATAAAAAGTAACTTTTAAAAGTTAGTTTTACGGCATTTGCGGCTGAAATGCTAATTTAACAGAAAATAAAAAACCTGGGGCAACTTATAAGACCTATAAATTAAAATTAAAATTTGCCCAGGGTAAAACGTTTTCACTTTCACTTTCGCATTCAGCCATATAGTAAACTTATAACACACGAAAATCCAATCTTACACAGAACATAACACTACACTACACACTAGCAGACTGCAGACTAAAACAGTAACAGTGATGAGTGAAAGGGAATAAAAATATAATTAATTAATGATAAGATAACAAGAAAAACGCAGGCTAAGAACACTGAATGGAACGCACAACACTTTATGACGATTTGACCCTAGAGGAAACACGGGCTGCAAATTTGCGATTGAAAGTTGAAACAAAAATGTCACCAAAGTAAGCAATCTTGTTGCCGCACGTGGTGCTAGGATGACCGTTATGGAATTGGAATGCCACAAATATGCACATGCCAACCACAATACCTAGGCGGTGGTGGCGGTGGGGCGGTGGGGGGGGGGGGGGAGAGAGAGGGTTTGCCATCCCAACCGGACGAGGCTTTGACAAGAATTCCTCTTATAAAAACATTTCATTATTGGGAAAACCGGATTCGAGATATATCCTCATGAATGCAATAGTCATTTCTATGAAGTACAGGCTGCAAAACAATAGTAACTTTCAACTTAACGTTTTTTGAAAGTTACTGAAAATAAATATCAGTTACTTTAAAAAGTTACCGATTTTGAAAAAATAACGCGTTACCCTAAAAGTTACTAAAAAACTAACGCGTTAGCGCTAACGCGTTACTTTCGTTAAGTTACTCCCCAACTCTGGCTATGATAAGCATGTAGCCATGTATGTCATGATAGGCTTACTGCAGCTTCTCAAAGGGCTTTTGCCTTCTACTACAGTTAACCTAATGGTTGACGCGCCCTTAAACCTAATAAACTTCAGTTGCAGTGGAAGTTAGTTACTGTTGTCCATCCGGCCCTTAGATTCAGTTTAATTAAGCGAGCGAAGCGAGCGTTTCCATTTGCCTCTGCCGGAAAAAATAGTCACTGTTTTTTTTTTTTTTTTATGTCTCGCCATAACGTTCGAACGGAGGTTAGGATCGAGTTGAAATTTGGACCATCTGCAAGCTTCGATCTGGATTGAATGCCATTAGTTTTGTGGCAAAATCGTCCAAAAAGTTACAAAGTTACATTAACCCTCCGTCACTCGCGCGGAATTTCTTAACACCATCCCTCGCGTGGGGTTTCTCAAACCCCAAATTGTTTTGGTCTGTAATAAGTGCAGTAGGATGTTTTGGGTATTTCTTTCTGTGCTCATATGATTTGTGAAACTACTATGTAGGTGGTTGTTACTGGGAGGACAGTGAAATAAAATGCCAATGAACCTTTTTGTATGAAATTTTTTTTATTGTATTTTTCAGATTTAAAAAATGGACATTTTCAAAATATTCATAAAAGGTGTCAAAATAATGCAATTTTAAGTTTTGTTTCACTTTTTAGTAATAAACATGAACCAGTTAGTAAATTGCAAGAAGAATTTTCCCAAAATTCCAAAATTTCAAAGTTTAAGCCAAAATAGCATTGAGTTTCCCTATGCTGTTACTGTAACGTGATCACTCGCGCGGGGTTTCAGTAACCCCAGCCAAGTTCAGACAGGCAATATACGACACTAAAAGCCCTAATGTTTAGAGGGTTACAAATTTCGCTAACAGATAGAGTGACTTGGAGGTACTGAGAATCTAGAGTCGGTAAAACAGTCCGATGCAGAGAAACAGAGTCGAATGTAGACCTTGTGGTTTGTAGAACCCCACGCGAGTGACGGAGGGTTAAAGTTAATCAAAAGTTTTTTTTAAAACTAAACGGCAACAAAATCTGAGGTGGCCAAATCATTAAGAATGTCCGTCCGGTCACGAATATGTTAATTTTATTTTGATCCGATAAGTAGTGTAGATGGAAATTACATTTTAACAAAAGTAGCGTTACCATGGCAACGAAAAGTCGCACAAGGTTTCTGGCCACTATGCACTGCCACCTAGAAGTAATCAAAATACTATCCAGGAAGCAGTGTATTATTTGTTACCAAAGAGTTAAAATAGTTTTCCCAAGGAAATGATGTCAAGGTCCTCTAGATGGCGGTGGATATTATCCTCAAAGTAAAGGTTTACCCACGGGTTTACCCAAATACCTTGGCAATAATAAATAATATTGGAAACATGGCCCCGTGGACAGCGAATGTTGCAAATTTTCAAATTTAAAAAAAATGTGCAATGTGGGTGTAGCAATAGCACGTGCTTGCTTATCAACGCGTCCAACTGAGCGTTTCCTAGTGTAACAAATTATCATCGATTCATTTGTATACTAGTTGTATCAGTAATGTTCTTATGGGCTGTTATTTTCATGTCTAATAATGTCGCAAATTTTATTAAAGTCTGTTAGGCCTATATATACTTAATAAATATATATAAAAACAAATTTTATTTAGAGTCTACCCACTTAGTCACAGAACTGATTTTAAGTGAGACATTAAATTTTAAAGCCGACCAAGCCAACCCTGTAGGCGCAGACACCATCGACGAGCAAACAATGAGCACCTATACTTCCCATCACCTTTAAAAGGAACCAAACCGGAAATGACTACTTTGTGGTTGGGGTTTATCTGCCCGATTTGAAAAGAGCGAGTACATGGCAAAAATCCCTGTAGCACGAGGTAAACTGCAGGCCCTGGCGGGTAGCAAGGGGAGGGGGGGAGAAGCCAATCCCAGCACGGCTGCACCCTCGCACCCTCGTTAACAACCCACTTACCACCCCAATTTTAATTGCTTCTTACCTGAATAGCAGGTGCATGTTGCCATATTTTGTGTCGGTCTTCTTTTCAACAGAAACACATCTTCACACACTCATCTAGTAGAGATCTAAACACTATATGTCATCACTGGGGCTATATTTCAAACTGCCCACGCTCAAATATGCCCCCTCCAAACTTCAACCACTACGTCCGTCGTCCGGTTTAGTTCCTTTAAAAGTTGCAATCATGTATAGAGACCGGCATATTTAAGTATGGAAACACCAATCAATCGATCCCGCGCCAGAATCAACTAGGCTGATTCCGAACAACCTTAGAATTTATTATGTGCCTTGTTGCTATGACGGCTCCAAAGTCACCGTTTCCAAATTCCTACGCCAAGAACTGATAGACTTGTCCAAATCAGAAGTTAAACTTCTGCCAATGGCGGGAATCAAACCCTGGATCGCATTAACCAGTTGGTATTTCCTCTTGCCGAAAACCCAAATGATGTAATTACACATAATGGTGAATAAAAAATAGATTGAAATGGAAGATAATGGCAAGGGGCATGATCCAATGATCTTCTTCCTTACCCAGGTCTGACACTCTCTGCACGGTTTGCGTCCAGTCCGTGCATGTCACCTCATTCCAATTCCGTTAGCTGGCTTCCACTCCGGGCATGATAAAATCCTACCATTGCCACCTTTACTAAATAACTACTATTAATACACACGTACAAGTTGTATAAAACTTAAAACTATTGGAATTTTGTTTCTATGTACAAAGGGCGAGTGCAAACCCAGCTAATTTCACAGACATTCTGGATCACTTTACGACTGACAGTTTTCACCATAAAATTTTAATTTTCGGGATGATGTTTATAAAGGATAAATGCAATACGCGACCATTGCACATTTCAGGTTTTAAATACACAAGCTTTGGTGGCATATTTACTGTCAGTTACTGAAAAAATTAAAGGGTTATTTAACCGCTAAACTCAAAAAATATGTTTCATTCGGGCTAACTAGTAATGAATTTATCAATTAACAGAAAAATTATTGGGGCCACCGTGAGCTCCCAAAAAATTGTCAAACATGACATTTTTCGAGCTAGAACCCATCGGCAAAAATCTCCCAAAAGAATACAGGGGACATCTTTATCCCCCGGGGTCCCCGGGAAGGTTTTTTGATCCAAAAAAAAATATTGGCCTTTAAATTGACGTACTCTAAAAGCCTTTTCTGAAAATTCTTTTTATTTTTTTTTTGGGAAATTTTGGGGCAAGTAGTTCGGACACAATATGCTGCTTCGAAGATGGGGTTTGATTTTTGGAATGCAAATTTTTTTCGTGTTTGGGGGGGTTTTTGGGCCACATTTTTCAAAAACACATGAAAAAAAATGAACATTTTGTTTGGGAAATAGCTCTAGAAATCATGTGGACCAAAAAAAAAAGCAGTTTAAAAGCTGATTCAAAAAATTTACCATAACCCTTTTTTTGCTTTTTTCTGGTTTAAAAAAAATTTGGGAAGAATTTGTGTTAAATCATTTTAAAAACTGCCCATTTTATGTAGTATTGTCCCATAGATCTTAAAAAAAAAAAAAATTTTTTTTTTGGGGGGTTAATAAGGGGCTAAAAAAACCCAAAAAAAATTTTTTAACCACATAATCTTAGCACAATACTACATTTAAAAATGCCCTTTTAAAAAAATTAAATATCTTGAAACGGGTGTTTTTAACAGGGGAATTTTTTTTTTAATTTTTTTTTTATCCAAAATTGGCAAAAATGTTTTTTGGGAAAATTTCCAAAAATGGGTTTTTAAAAACCTTTTTCTTTTTTTTTCCACATAATACTAGAGCATAGTCCCAATCCCCCTTTAAATAACAGGGTGTCTTGAAACTGTCCCAAAAAATATACCCCCCAAACCCGCAAAAATATGCATTCCAAAACAAAAAACCCCATCTTGGAAATCAGCTATTTTACCGAACTACTTGCCCAAATTACAAAAAAAATACTAATGAAACCCTACTACTACATTTTTTACTACAAATGCAAGAAAAAGCCCCACCCCCCCTTTTTGGTTGAAAGAGCGCAAGAAAAAGAAACCACCCCCAAAACCTTGTTGAAAAAGAGGGCGGGAAAAAAACGAAACACAAAACACCTTTTTGGGAAAAGAGGGGCAAGCCCAACACACACACACACCTTGTTGCAAGAGCGCAAGAAAAACCCAAAACACCCTTTTTTGCAAGAGCGCAAGAACACAACACACCCACACCTTTTTTGGGAAAGACCCGCAAGAACAGCAACAAAACACACCTTGTTGCAAGAGTGCAAGAACAGCAACCCCCCCCCTTTTTTGCAAGAGCGGAACAGCAACACACACACCTTGTTGAAAGGGAGCGAAAAACCAGAAACACACACCCCCTTGTTGCAAGAAGTCCCAAGAACAGTAACACCCCACACACCTTGTTGCAAAAGCGCAAGAACGCAACACCACCCTTTTTGGGCAAGAGCGCAAAAACAGCAACACACCCCACCTTTTTTGCAAGAGCACAAGAACAGAAACCCCCCCACACCAGGGTTGCAAAGCGCAAGAACGCAACACACACACCCCTTTGGGTTGAAAAGGGGCAAGAGAAAACCCCAACACCCCTTGTTGAAAGGGAGGGGCAGAAAAAGCAACACACACCCCTTTTGTTGCAAGAGCGCAAAACCGGGAAAACACACCCCAACACCTTGTTGAAAGGCGCAAAAAACAGCAACACACAAACCTTTTTGGGCAAAGTTGCAAAAACAGCAACACCCCACACCTTGTTCCCGAGCGCAAGAACAAAAAACACCCAAACACCTTGTTGCAAGAGCGCAAGAACGCAACACACACCCCCTTTTTTGGGAAAGAGCGCAAGAACAAAAACAAAACCACCTTGTTGAAAGGGAAAGAACAGGCAACACACACACACCTTGTTGAAAGAGCCAACAGAAAAACACACACACCTTGTTGCAAGAGCGCAAAACCAACCACCCACCTTGTTCAAGGGGCCCAAAAGAAAAACCAACCCCAAAACATTTTTTGCAAGAGCGCAAAAGAACGCAACCCCCCAACCCTTTTTTCAAGAGTGAAAAGGAACATAACACACACCCCCTTGTTGCAAACGCAAAAACAGCAACAAAACCCACCTTGTTGAAAGAGCGCAAAAACGAAACCCACACCACACCTTGTTGCAAGAGGAAGAAAAACCGTTAAACAACACACCTTGTTCCCAAGAGTGAAAACAGTAACCCACCCCCTTTTGAAAGAGTCCCAAGAACAGAAAACAAAACACCCACCTTTTTTGGCAAGAGTGCCAGAGAAACCACACACACCTTTTTTGCAAGAGTGAAAAAGAACAGCACACACACACCTTTTTTTGCAAGGCCCCAAGAACAGTAACAAAACACCTTGTTTGCAAGAGCCAAGAACAGTAACACCCCACCTTGTTCAAGAGCGCAAGAACAGTAACACACAAAACCTTGTTGCAAAAGTGGCAACCCCCAGCCCCCCACACACCTTTTTTGCAAAGTGCAAGAACAGCTACACCAACCTTTTTTTCCCAAAAAGCGCAAGACAGCAAACAAAACCCCTTTTTGAAAGAGCGCAAAAAACCAGCAACCCCACCACCCTTTTTTTCAAGATGAAAACAAAACCCAAAACACCCCCTTGTTGCAAAGCGCAAGAACAGCAACACACCAAAACCTTTTTGGAAAGGGAGCGCAAGAACGAAACCCACACCCTTGTTGAAAAGACGCAAGAACAGCAACACACACCCCCTTTTTTCAATAGGGGCCGACAGTTTAACAAAAACACACCCTTGTTGAAAGAGTGCAAGAAAAAGGCAACCACACCCCTTTTTTGCGAGAGCGCAAGAACAAAAACACACACACGGGCCCCTTGTTGAAAGAGCCCCAAAAACAGAAACCCCAAAAACCCCTTTTGTTGCAAAGTGAAGAACGCAACACACACACCTTTTTTCAAGGGGCGCAAGAACAGCAACACCACCCCCTTTGTTGCAAAGCGCAAGAACAGCAACACACACACCTTGTTGCAAGAGCGCAAGAACAACAACACACACACACCTTGTGTTTCCCAAGAGCGCAAAAAACAAAAACACACAAAACAACCTTGTTGCAAGAGCGCAAAACGCAACCCCAAAACCCCTTTTGCAAGGCGCAAAAAACCCGCAAAAAACAAACACCTTGTTGCAAAGGCGAAAGAACAGCAAACACACACACCTTGTTCCCAAGACCCAAAGAACAGCAACACAACACCCCTTGTTGCAAGAGGCGCAAGAACGAAACAACACACCTTTTTCCCAAGAGCGCAAGAACACAACAAAACCCCCTTTGGCCCAAAAAAGGGGGGGGCAAAAAGAACACAAAAACACCTTGTTTGCAAGAGCGCAAGAACAGCAACCCCCAAAACCCCTTGTTGAAAGAGCGAAAAAAACAGCAAAAACACACAACCTTTTTGGGCAAGAGCGAAAAGAACAGCAACCACACCCTTTTTGCAAGACCCCAAAAGAACAGCAACACACAAAAACCCTTTGTTGAAAAAGGGGTGCAAGAACCGCAACACACACACACCTTGTTGCAAGAGCGCAAGAACAGCAACACACACACCTTGTTGCAAGAGCGCAAGAACAGCAACACACACACCTTGTTGCAAGAGCGAAAGAACAGGAACACACACCCGCTTTGTTGCAAGAGCGCAAGAACAGCAAAAACAAAACCAAACCAAATTGTTGCAAAAAGGGGCAAAGAACAAAAACCCCACACCCTTTTTTTGCAAGAGCGCAAAAAACAGCAACAAAACCCCACACCTTTTTTGCAAGAGCGAAAGGGAACGCTACACATAAAACCCTTTTTGGGCAAACACAAGAACGCAACACACACCCCTTTGGGTTGCAAAAAAGGGGCAAGAACAGCAACACAAAAAACCTTGTTGAAGAGTGAAAGGAACAGCAACACACACACACCTTGTTGCAAGAGCACAAGAACAGCAACACACACACCTTTTTGCAAGAGCGCAAGAACATTCCCACCCCACCTTGTTGAAAGAGCGCAAGAACATTAACACCCCCACCTTTTTTGCAAAAATGCAAGAACAGCTCACACACCCCCTTGTTTGCAAGGCGCAAGAACAGTAACAAAACACACCTTTTTTGGAAAAGAGCGCAAAACAGAAACCACAAAAACCCCCCTTTGTTGAAAAAGAGCGCAAGAACGCAACACACACACCTTGTTGCAAAGTGCAAAACATAACACACACACACCTTGTCAAAGAGTGCAAGAGCAACCACACCCCTTTTGTTGAAAAGGGTGCAAAACAGTTTACACACCCCCTTGTTGCAGAGCCCCAAAACCCGCAACACACAAAACCTTTTTGCAAGAGCGCAAAAAACAGCAACACACACACCCTTGTTTCAAGAGTGCAAAAAAAAACCAGAAAACACACACACCTTTTTTGCAAGAGCGCAAGAAAAAGAAACACAAAAACACACCCCTTTTGGGCAAAGCGAAAGGAACAAAAACCAAAACAACACCTTGTTGCAAGAGCGCAAGAACAGAAACCCAAAAAAAAACCAACCCCCCCACACCTTTTTGGGCAAAAACGCAAAAACCAGCTACACACACACCTTTTTCCCAAGAGTGCAAGAACCCCAACCCCACACACCTTTTTGGCAAGAGGGCAAGAACAGCAACAACCCCACCCTGTTTGGAAGAGCGCAGAACAGCAACAACACCAACACCTTGTTGCAAGAGCGCAAGAACAGCAAACACACACACCTTGTTGCAAGAGCGAAAGAACAGAAACCCCCACACACCTTTTTTGCAAGAGCCAAAAAACGAAACCCACCCCCCCCCTTTGTTGCAAGAGCCCCAAGAACAGAAACACACACACACCTTGTTGCAAGAGCGCAAAAAAAGCAACACACACACCCCTTTGGGTTGGGGGGAAAGGGGCGAAAAAACGCAACCCCCCACAACACCTTGTTCCCAAGATTTGCAAGAACACAACACACACCCCCCTTTTTGAAAGAGGCAAGAACGCACACACACGCCTTGTTGAAAAGAAGCGCAAGAACAGCAACACACCCCAAAAACCTTTTTGGGAAAGGTGCAAGAACAGCAACAAAACACCCTTGTTGCAAAAGAGCGCAAGAACAGAAAACACACACACCTTGTTGCAAGAGCGCAAAACAGCAACACACACACACACCTTGTTGCAAGAGGGGGCAAAACAGCACACCCCCAAAACCTTTTTTCCCAAAGCGAAAGAACAGCAACACAAAACACCCCCTTTTGCAAGAGCGCAAGAACAGCAACCACCCCTTGTTTGCAAGAGCGCAAAAACCCAGCAACCCCCCCACCTTTTTGCAAAGCGCAAAAACAGCAACACCCACCAAAACCTTGTTGCAAAGCCCCAAACAGAAAACACACACACCTTTTTGGGCAAAGAGCGAAGGAAAAAAGAAACACACACACACCTTTTTTTCAAGAGCGCAAAAACCCACAACACACACCCCTTTGTTTAAAGAGCGCAAAACAGCCACCCCCAAAACCTTTTGCAAGAGCGCAAGAACAGCAACACACACACCCCCTTTTTTGCAAGAGCGCAAGAACAGCAACACAACAACCATCTTGTTCCCAAAGCGCAAGAACAGCAACACACCCCCCCTTTGTTGCAAAAAGCGCAAAAACGGGAAACACACACACACCTTTTTGAAAAGAGCGCAAGAACACAACACAAAAAACCTTTTTTGCAAGAGTGAAAAGAACACAACCCACACACCTTTTTTGCAAGAGCGCAAGACCAGCAACACACACACCTTGTTGCAAGATTTGCAAGAACAGAAACCCAACACACAGTTTTGTTGCAAGAGCGCAAAAACCAACCCCACACACACCTTGTTGCAAGAGGGGCAAAACCAAAAAACACACCCCTTTTTTGCAAGAGCCAAAAAAGCAACAAACCCCACCCCTTGTTGAAAGAGCGAAAGGGAACAGAAACAAAACACACCCCTTTTTCAAGAGCGAAAGAACAGAAACCAAACCCCACACCTTTTTTTTTGGGCAAGATTTGCAAAACAGAAACCCAACACCCCTTTGGGTTTCAAGAGCGCAAAAAAACAGCAAAAACCCCACCCCTTTTGTTGCAAGAGCGAAAGGGAACAGAAAACACACAAAAAACACCTTTTTTGCAAGAGCGCAAGAAAAACACACACTCCCTTTTTTGCAAAAAGGGCAAGAACGGGAAACCACAAAACCCCCTTTGTTCCCAAGACGCAAAAAGCACAACACACACACACCTTGTTGCAAGAGCGAAAAAACAGCAACACACACACACCTTGTTGAAAGATTTCCCAAAAACAGAAACCACACCCCCTTTTTTCAAGAGCGCAAAAACAGAAAAACCACACACCTTGTTGCAAAAAGTGCAAAAAACAGAAACACAAAAACCCCTTTGGGTTGCAAAGCGCAAGAACGCAAAAACCCCCCTTGTTGAAAAGAGTGCAAGAAAAAGAAAACACACAAAAACCTTGTTGCAAAGCGCAAAAACCCGCAACACACACACACCTTTTGTTAAAGAGGGGCAAGAACAAACACACAACACCTTTTTGCAAGAGCGCAAAACAGAAAACCCCCACACACCTTTTTTTGCAAGACGCAAGAACGCAACAAAACAAACCTTGTTGCAAAGCGCAAGAAAGAAAACACACACACACCCTTGTTGCAAGAGCGAAAGAACAGCAACACCACCCCTTGTTCCCAAGAGCGCAAAAAACACCTAAAACACACACCTTGTTGCAAGAGCGCAAGAACAGCAACACACACACACCTTGTTGCAAGAGCGCAAGAACAGCAACACACACACCCTTGTTTTTCCCAAAGAGCGCAAAACAGAAAACACACACACCTTGTTCAAGAGTGGAAAGAACGCAAAACACACACCTTTTGTTGCAAGACCCGAAAAGAACGCCCCCAAAACCCCACCCCTTTTTTGGGAAAGGGAGGGGAAAGAACACAACCACACACCCCCCTTTTTTGCAAGAGTGCAAGAAAGCAACACACAAAACCCTTTTGACAAGAGCGCAAGAACAGCAACACACACACACCTTGTTGCAAGAGCGCAAGAACAGCAACACACACACCTTGTTGCAAGAGGAAAGGGAAAGAAACAAACACCCCTTTTTGTTGCAAGAGCGCAAGACAGCAACACCAAAAACCCTTGTTGAAAAGAGCGAAAGACAACACACACCCCTTTTTTTCCAAGAGCGCAAGAAAAAGAAAACACACACACCTTTTTTGAAAAGAGTCAAGAAAGCAACACACAAAAAAACCCCCACCTTGTTGAAAAGGGCGCAAAAACAGCAACACACAAAACCCTTGTTCAAGAGCGCAAAAACGAAACACCAAACCCCTTTTTTGGCAAGAGCGAAAAGAACAGAAACACACACACCTTTTTTGAAAAGAGCGCAAGAACAGCAACACACACCTTGTTGCAAGAGCGCAAGAACAGCAACACACACCCCTTTTTGGGCAAGAGCGCAAGAACAGCAACCCCAAAAACCTTTGTTGCAAGATGCAAGAACGGGAAACCCACACACACCTTTTTTTGCAAGAGCGAAAAGAACAGAAACCCACACACAAAACCACCCTTGTTGAAGAGCGCAAGAAACAGCCCCAACAACACACCTTTTTTTCAAGAGCGCAAGAACAGCAACACCCCAACACCCTTGTTGCAGAGCGCAAGAAAAAGGCCAACACCCCCAAAAAACCTTTTTGAAAAAAGAGCGCTTTAACCAACACACACACCCCTTGTTGCAAGGGGCGCAAGAACAAGCAACACACACACCTTGTTGCAAGAGCGCAAGAAACCAGCAACACACCCACCTTGTTGCAAGATTTGCAAAAACCCAACCCACAACACACCTTTTTTGGAAAAGAGCGCAAGGAAAGAACACACACCCCCTTTTTGGCAAGAGGGGAAAGAACACAACACCACCTTTTTGCAAAAGAAAGAAAAACCACCCACACACCTTGTTGCAAGAGCGCAAGAACAGCAACACACACACACCTTGTTGCAAGAGCGCAAGAACAACACACACACACCTTTTTGGAAAGACCCGAAAGAACGAAACACACACCTTTTTTAAAGGGGCGCAAGAACAGTTTACCACAAAACCTTGTTGCAAGAGCCCAAGAACACCCAACACACAAAAAACCTTTGTTGCAAGAGCGCAAAAACAACACAACAACACCTTTTTGGGCAAGAGCGAAATAAAAAGCAACAAAAAAAACCGGTTTGGGCAAGAGCGCAAGAACAGAAACAACACCCCCTTTTTTGCAAGAGCGAAAAGAAAAAGTTTACACACAAAACCCTTTTTTGCAAAAAGCCCAAAACCCGCAACACACAGCCACCTTTTGCAAGACCCCAAAGAAAAACACACACACACCTTTTTGGCAAGAGCGCAAAAACAACACCACCCACCTTGTTGAAAGAGCGCAAGAAAAACACAAACCCCCTTTTGGTTGCAAGAGCGAAAGAACCAACACACACACACAAAACCCCTTTTTTTTGCAAGAGTGCAAAAAACAGCAAAAACACAACAAACACAAAAAACAATTTCTTTGGGTTTGTAAATTTTTGTGAGAAAATTTGAGAAATCTTTTCATTTTTCCATCCCTATTTTTCACTTTAAAAAAAGGGAATTTAAGATCTTTGCCTGTTGACAGCACCAACCAAAACCCTTTTTTGTGGTAAAAAAAGAAAAAATTTTAAAACCCCTAAAAAAATCTAAAAAAATTATTGGCCATTGAATTTGGTTCTTTAAATGAAATTTTAAAAAAGTCAAGGGCCAAATTTAAATTTTTTTTTAGGGTTTTTTGATTTTTAAAACTTTTTTTATTTTTTTTACCACAAAAGGGTTTTGGCTTGGCGCTCGTAAACGGGCGAAAGGATCTCCTTCTTTTCATGCAAAACTAGGGAGGAAAATGAAAGATTGTCCCAATTCTATATTTCCCCAACTTTTCCACCCAAAGATTTTTTGAAGGAAGTTTTGGCTGCCTTTTTTTTTTTTTTTTAAAAATTTTTTGTATTTGGGGGAATATAAAATTTTTTTTCTGTTTTTTTTTCATACCCAAGGCTTTAAATACTTGAAAATTTAAAATTAAAAGAAGGGGGAAATTTCAAAATGTAATTTTCCATCTAAATTGCTCGATTTACGGTTTTAGACGGATTTTGTTCATTTTCCCTTTTTTTTTGGGTAAAATTTAAATTGGGGGCTGCATAGCTCATTTTTTAAAAGCATAGCCCCGACGGCAAAGGGCCCGGGCCAAATTTTCATCCCTGATAACCCCTTGAGTTGATGCGGAAAATCAGGAAAATTTTTAATAAAAACTTTTTGGGATGGGGTTTAAAAAATGGGGTTTTCCTTTTGGAAATTTGGAGAATAGGCCATTGATTAAAACACTTAAACAAAATTTTTAAAATAAAAATTTTTAAAAAAAATTTCCCAATTTTTGGGGTTTGGGGCTATAAATTTTAACCCAAAATTTGGGGGGGATATTTGGGGGTGTTGGGGGTGGAATATCGTTTGCCTCTCGGCGGATTTTTTTTCATTTTATTATGTACCATATCCCAAAATTTCATGCTGATAACTCTTAGGGCCTTAAATTTTTTTTTTGGCGGGAAATCAAGGTATAAATAAACTATTAGGGAGGGGGGGTTAAAAAAATTGGGGGTTGGGAAAATTGAGAATAGGCCGGGGGTTAAAAACACATTTAAACATAATTTTAAAAAACTTTTTTTAAAATAAAAAATTCTTTTTGGGGTTTTAGGGGCTTTAATTTTTCCCAAATTTTTAGGGGATGATTTAGAGGGGTTGGGGGGAAATTTATCGTTTTGCCTCTCGCGATTTTTAAATTCTGATTTTTTTATCTACCCCCATGCCAAATTTTGCGTATGGAGCCCAGATATTTATTAATGGTTTTGAATTTAAAATGGTGTAAATGGTTTTGGTTTTGAAAGAAAAAGTGCATGAGTCTGAGGTACATCCAAGTGTGGTCCAAGTTTCATAGTTCTAAGATGTACCGTTTTCTCTATAGGCTCTTATTTCTCTCTGTCAGAATCCACATCCAGCTAGCCACCCAGCCAGCCGGAATTTTTTCGACCATGTTGAGGCACTTTTTTAACATAGAACGGGTTATCGGATCTGACTGATTTTTTTTGGTAGGTTATGGACCACCTATCTGGTCATATACCGAGTTTCAAGATTGTAAATATTTCGGGGCGGCGTGTGCAGATAGCTGAAAAAAAAACAACTCGGGTAGGAGTAAACAGGATCGAGTTAGTCATCGCCTTCTAGCAGTCGCGTGCGCTTGGCTGCGGGCGAACGACTGTCGCCCTAGATTATGATAAGTATAAGTCATCTATAAGTGTCCAATTTTACTTGGGGTTAATAATATTGTGTTCTAAAAATGTATGGTCAAAGGTAATGTTCGAAAGCTAGTGTAACGGCTTAGTTCTCCTTTACCTCTGCTCGGCAGTCCGGGTTAGTGGAGGAACCTATATGACTGTCAAAGTTACACCGTCCTGTCGGATGGGACGTTAAGCCGTTGGTCCCCTTGGTACTTTTCGAAAGGAGTAGGCTACGTGCCGGTACCGGGTTTCCCCTCCTCCCTTCTGTTCATAATTCATCCTCATCCATCACCACTCATCGTCTCGAGTAGCCAAAGTGCATAAATATGAGACGTTAAGCAATAATCAATCAATCAATCAAAGGTAATCTCTAATAACATAGGCGTAATAATACATAATATGCATTAAACACCATGATTTTGTTTGTTATCGCTACACATAAAACCGTTGCCCCCGATTGGAAGGGTCCTACAAACAATCTAACTATATCAACTAATAATAACGGCATGTCAAAATTTACATTTTGATTTTATGTTATAAAATGATTAAATTAATAATTAATGTAATAATCATATTTATCTGTATTGCACAACACGTATTATAAACATAATGCGCGCCCAAGCATACGCAGCGCGGTCTGCGGCCAGCCTTGCACATCTTCGCTCACACGCATCGCACCCAAGAATCCCGTCACGCATTGCATGTAGTACGGAAAAACCACTCAAAATTTAGGTAATGCTTTGTACCAACTGTATAATGATGTATTAAATCGCTTGTGGGTCTTGTTTCGACTCGCAAGTACTGAGTACAATTAATATTCTCACGATCAAGTGCAATTTCTCTATATGTATCTCATCTGTAATTTGGTCTTTTAAAACAATGCATTGTTTCTATAGTGAAGAAAATATAATGTAAAACATTTTCGTACAAACATTTTTTGAATGTGCAAAACTTTGCTTATAATTAATACATTCACATTTTTACCCAATCGACTACAGCCCCGCCGCTCTATTACTATGGGGCTATGAGGCTCGATTCTCTTCAACACTTTTATTTAACTTGTATCTTGATTTGCTGAAATAAATAATTAATAATTATTTATTTATTTATTTAACTTCTATCCTATTCAGTTAAGAAACTGATTTACAAAGGAGGACAAATAAGTCTTTCTGCTTTCATGCACAGTGGACACATATGTTACTAGTACTACAAAGAAGATCTATAGAGTAGTAACCTGTGTGTCCACTGTGTTTGAAAGCAGAAAGAAGTGCTAGATGGAAAAGAGGAAGCATGCAGCAAACTTCAATGGGGAACTGATAGGCTACAGCATAATCATAGTTCCAAAAATGTGCATTTGAAAGAACAGGAAGATATTTATTTCACATACTTTAATTTGTTATACAGTCTTTTTTAAATAGTAATAACGTAGAAGAGGCTGAACTCTAAACATACCCTAATCATGTGATTTGTTGATCATTAAAATATTATAATTATAAATAATACAAACGTAGTCAAAAGATTAAAAAGTTTGGATTAGAGAAGAGCTCTTTACGTTTTCTATTCTTTCCCAACTTGTCAACTCTTCTCTAATCCAAACTAAATTAGCCATTAGGCCTTTACAATTCTTCAATAAAATAATAAAAATATATTTTTTATTTACATACAAATAACTATAGTTTTAAGACTATAGGTTTGTTTATTTGTCCATTCGGAACTGTTTGGAACTGTCTGAACATGAAAATGGTCGTTCAGCTGTAAAAAAACGGTGGAATGTATGGCGGGATTTTGAATTACCACAGATGAAAGTAGATTATGTGGAAAGTTTGTTGGTTGAAATGTGTACTGAAGATTCACTCAACTGTTATTTTGGAAATTAAATCATCGTTAGCCATAAATTGTACACAAAACACGCTTTTTATGTTAAACAAAGGTTTCAATTTAAATTAGGTGACATCTCAAACCGTACATTTTGCAGATGGCGTTCATCTCTGAAGGTCAGAACACATGTTTTTATCCGTTCTAAATCCCGAACTTCCTGTACCAGGCCTTGTTTCCGTTGAGTTCCGAACTGTTCATAACCAGTTTCGGACAGGACAAATAAACAAACCTTATATGTTTCAGCGAGTCCGCACTTCTTCCTTCTCAGTCTTCACACCGCTTTATGGCCAATGCAAGATAGGGATACAAGGCACCGGCAAAGGGTAGTTGTAAATGATAATTTTCAAAGCAAGCTGGCTTAAGGTTTTCTACTTACTTATCTTCTATGTCTACACTTTTGGTTCTATTGTCATCCAGGTTATTTTTTTTATTGAGTACCTTTTTAATTGCAATAAACTAGTAATCTTTTTCAAACACTTAGCTTTTGTTATGAATTTCAGTTTTTTTTTTTTACAAGTCTGCGATAAAAACCTAACCCGAGTTATAGATCATTGTTCTTGTAAACCACAGGTCGGCAAGTAATTTCTGGTGGGGTCTGGATGCTCCAGAAAAGGTCTACCATGTTTCGGGAGCACACTTTCTAGTGACATACGGGGTACTCTTATCGTCCTCAAGTGCGCCAAGATGTGATTTTGGTTGCAAATACTAAATTCTTAATAGTGGATATGTATATGTAAAGCAGACTGTTGGAAGCATAGGGCCTACACAAAACATTAGAAAAGTATTTTGAGAACAATTAGCTTATTATTATTATTATTATTATTACATATTATTATTATTATTATTATTATTATTATTATTATTATTATTATTATTATTATTATTATTATTATTATTATTATTATTATTATTATGTATTTTGTAGTTGTCAAAAGTAGACATTTTGGTGGTCCAATTTTTTCCAGATCGCTGTTGTTAATCACTGTTGCAAGCCTTATTATTGTATATCTACATAGTACACAAAACCAATTTTTTACAACTCACAGTTTTTATCATCGACACTTGAAAAAATGCATTTCATAACGTAAGAGATAAAATATTTGAGCAATGTTATTAAGCATTTGATATCTTAAAACAAATACTTGTGAAAAATAAGTTATTTTGATCACAATACATTTGGGAATAGGCAATTATTAGTAGAAAACCCCAAGTTTGCACCCTTTAAATATACAGTAAATTATTGCTACCCTTCTTAAACCCCTGCGTCTTGGGGGAAAATGTAGACTGGTTGCTAGTTATCAAGTTTATGAACACTTAAAAATAAAATTGTTGCAACATGCCAATTGTTAACATATTAAATTGATTATAATTTATAAGATTAACGTTAAAAGTGAAAATATATGTACAGAAAATGAGTTTAAGACCTACAGAAACTGTGATGAGTTGTTGGCAGATAAAATACAAAATCTTTCTATATGAGCTTAGGCCTATATAATACCAAGCAACATTTCAAAAATTAAAATTTGGGGAAATTTAATCACTAGACGTGGTAGGCCCGAGATAATATTCAAAATTCAAATAATAGGCCTACTTGTCAATATGAATTTAAAGTTTAAAAGTACTGTATTTACACAATTGCAAGCCTACCTTTTTTGACACACTTTTGCAGTTCAAAATGGCACCCCCGCTTGGAATCGATGGCAAACTTACGAGTATTTCAATACTACACTTTTTTGTTAGATGAACTTTTAATCAAGGGTCGGCTTGCAATCGAGCAAATACGGTAATAGGCCTAGAATTTTCTTTTAAATACATTTTATTTCTACGTTTGTAAGTGAAGATATGGTATTGTGGGCCCGATATGAAAAGCCAAGTTTAAAAGACATTCATAAATCATAAAGCTCTCACCTTACACAACAAACACTTCATAAAGACCTGGTAGCTCAATGCACAACCAACGATATACGGTCGTACCTGCTAAAACATAAAAGGAGATGACAAACAGTCTTTGATAGCCATTTGATATTATTATGGAGCCAAGTTCTTTGGAATCAAATCAATCCACCGCCAGCTAGAGACTGACAAGCTCAGACAATGTCTGTGTGCCCTTCTAGTGAAAGTTGGAGGGTCTAGCCGACATCGTTGTGATAATATGATAACATCGCCTTGGTTCTCCACATTCATAAGTTATCATCTCTGCAACATGACCAATATTTGCTGCAGTGTTTTGTCAAACGAGGAACATCTTTTTGTCGCCTCGTTAGCATTGAGTTATGGATCTATACAAAGTGTTTGTTGTTTAAGCTTTAACAGCATCTGTCCGTACTGTTTTCACATTTGTGTATAGCTTACACATACAGTGTTTGTGAGACACAATATTCAATCTATTATTGGGTAAAAGGTGAACATAAAGTAGGTCCAATTGTAGAGATTTTGACCAAGTTACCACTCAGTCAATTGGACTTTTTACTGCGTACAACTCTAAAGTCTTAATGTATTCGTGCACATCACATACATAACTGCGTAAAAAGTGTGGTCGGTTTTCACTTTTTATCATTTGCTTCAAATAATCTTCACTGGAAACAAAAGAAATAACAATATTTCAGATTGAGTACAAATCAACGTGATATTAAGGTCTAGCTAGAATTTAGTGGGATCCTCCAAACCCCTAGCAGACTTCATTGTTGGAAAAGGATTGAGATTATTATTATTAAGAATTAAGATATCAAAGAAAGAATTACATATTTTAGTACTAGACCATTACTTGACTTATGAGTCCCAAAAGAACAAACAACATTGGGGATTAAGCTAACTTTAAAATAACTGCAGTCATAATCAGCAGGTGAATAGTTGTGTGTATTGTATGCATTACGTACCTGTTCTTCCCCAACCTCGGAGGTAATACATACGGCCCACGGGTTGTACGGGGATCAATCCAGTTAAATATATTACCAGGATAATTATAATGAAATACAATTTTAGGACTAAACAAAATGTATGGAATAATTTGGGTATTTTCAATATTCTTTTAATGGCAACAATAATTAAAACATAAATAACCTCCTAACCAAGGTTGATACTTCATCAAAACAATCATTGCCATTGCTTGGTCTTGTAAATATTATACAATTACAAAACAAATCAAAAGTTCTAGCACAATAGTTCTATGGCTTCGATGCCCAGTTGGAGACAACCCTCTTCCAAATAGCCAGGGAATCAATGCTAGGAGTGCTGATAACATCATCTGCTCAACAGACATCAAGGCAGCCTCCCTTAACCTTTGTTTATGTGAATTTTCTTCATGTGTACCCCCGTACCCCGGGTTGTTAAAAGGTTGGGTTTCGTCATTCCTACTCGATACTCGAGCTATTTTTAGTACTCAGGCTTAACTCAAATAAATCAAGACTCCCACACTCCTAAACTGAATACAATTTGAATATGTAGCGCACCAAGCCAACCTTGTTGGCACCGATGCCATCGTCAAGCGAACAATGATCTACCAAGACGGGTATTTAATATTAAACACTGACCTAGCTCGTCGGGCATGATACTACAGCGGTAACGCCAGAATCACGAGGCCAATTTGGAACAACTTACGATGTGCTTCATTTCTAGGAAGGCTCTAAAGTCACTGTTCACACAGCTTTAACTCACCTATTGAGAGAATCTCGGCTTTTGTTGACCACCATGGCTGGTAAATCTACTAGGGAATTGTTGGCAATTTGCAACCATTAGTAGCCCAGCTAGACTCTCATATACGGGACACCTACCACTTCTTAGAAAAGCTAAGAGCCTTGGAAACTCTATTGCCATCAGACACCATCATGGTCACAATCGATGTCCCAGCCCCACTCGTAGGTTACCCAAGCCAAACGCATCTGTTCTAATGACCAAGACCCTCCACACTATTACCACCGCATTGTGAATGATTTTGTTGTTCGAGGTTATCCCCATGAACAAGTCGAACAGCAAGTAGCCACTGACAAACCAATTGTGCCTACACCTACCCAAGGAGACATAATATCATTGGTCACACAGTGGCACCCTGGCCTACACATCTTCAGTGGGAGCCTCAAAAGAGGTAGCCTCCTCCTTGCATCCTCTGCCACCACACAACACCTGGCCAACAACATATCCAGTGTTCTTCAGACACACTCGTTTAACAACCACTTTGGCGTTTTCCTAGTCTAGTTGGTTAAGGGGCCTTTATACCCGGATGTCGGAGACCCGGGTTCAAACAACTGTCGGGACAGATTTGTTTATTTCTAGAAAATTATAGAATGTTTTGAAATGATACAATACTACGGAAATCATAGCCAGTACAAAATATGAGTAATGATTGCAAGGTTTACTCAATCTCCGAGCGGAATTTGGGTACCCTTGAGCGTGCAACAATCGATACACCAGTGGTCACTGCATGCAAACATGCTTTGATAGAACGATTTGATCATAAACAACAAACATTGTGCCGCAAGGCTCAATTCTTGGACCACTATTTTTTATTATCTTATATTACAGTATTAATGACAAAGTGCATATCTTTAAATATTGTAAAATTTATATTTATGCTGACGATATTGTATACAGTGGGAAAATCTGGAAATGGTTTTATTACATAGCCTATAAAAGAAGATATGCGCCCCGTCCTCCCGGTATCGTAGAGCCCAAGATGGACCCGTTCGTACAATTATTGAGCCTTTCTCAAAAATCCGGGACAAAGGTTTTTCCGGGACGCATTTTCGTCTTTGCCTCGCCCGCGCGGTTCCGTAGAGCACGAGATCGACCGGATCGGACAATATGTGCGCCTTTCGTCAAAATCTGGGAAAAAGTTTTTCCGAGACGCTTAACCTGTACATCAAAATATGCATCTCATTCGCCCGGTTCCGTAGAGTATTTATAAAAAAAATGTTTTACCCCAATATTATGACCAACCACAATTTTGAGAAATTCCAAAAAGGCTTTTGGCCACGTTCAAATGAAGGTGTTTCGGGGCCGTAGCCTTGCACGCGGCCCTCTATAAGGAAACTGGAGAAAAGTCTATGACTTCGTCACGATACCCTCGTTGCACTCAGGCGTCTTGAATGTTGCCCTCCCCCCTCTCCCACTTTACGAGATGAAAAATAAGATAACCAACCAAGGTTTCAACCGGCGCCGAGCGCCTGTACCTTACGCATTCGGCCACAAAGCTATAAACCTCACGCAAAAAGAAGCCCCCCCCCCCCCCCCCCAAACAATGTCATTGCGGCGTCCAGTCAAACCCAGTCGCCTACGAGGCAAAAAGGAAACTGTGGAGAAAAGTTTATGTCTTCGTCATGATACCCTCGTTGCAATCATCCGTCTTGAATGTTGCCCCCCCCCCCTCCCTCACTTAACGAGTTGAAAAATAAGTTATCAACCAAGGTTTGAACCGGCGCCGAGCGTGTGTACCTTACGCATGCGGCCACAAATCTATACCTCACGCTTGTGTAAAACAGTATAGTTGAAGCAAAAGAAGCCCCCCCCCCCCCCCCCCCCCAAACAGTGTCATTGCGGCGTCCAGTAAAACCCAGTCACCTACGAGGCGATAAGGAAACTGTTGAGAAAAGTCTTGTGTCGTCGTCACGATTTCCTCGAAAATGGCATATTTGACTGTCCATTATTAAGCACTATATAAATAATATATAATATAAATAAATATAAAAATTCTTTTTACGCACATTGAAGTGACTTAAATAACGATGAGAAAACAACCAAAGTTTTAATCCAATATGGCTGATAATTCCTAATATACACAACATCAAAGTGAATGATGAAACAAAAAGGTGTAAAAACAGCATGTAAACAGTATTCATGTTGTGAATACTAGGAATTAGCAGCCATATTGGATTTAAACTTTGGTTGTTTTCTCATCGTTATTTAAGTCATTTCAATGTGCATAGAAAGAATTTTTCCTCCGATGCCATTTAGTGCTTAATAATGGACAGTCAAATATGCCATTTTAGAGGAAATGTCAACAATGGAAAAACCTAAATTCCGCGTAAAAGCAAAATCCGATTTCGCAGACCTGATTTTTTTAAATACTATAGGAAGCTTTCATGAACCCCGTACAATAGTTATTTTGTATTTAAATCGATTTCTTACGGATTTACCGAGCATTGTTTGATGCTGGGCGTGAAAATTAGGAAATTAGCTGGCACTCCAATAAGCAACGTATAAACCACGATTTTGTGACCTAACCATTGCCCCTACCAAAACTATAGAAGACACCATTTTTGTAGGGAATTAAATGGGGAATATTTTTACGATTGCAACATTTTGTCTCTCTCCAACCAATTTGAAGATATTCGATAACAAACACTTTTTGGACACCATTTTCCAATATGGCGGCCGAAGCTCAAGTCCTATTGTAGGGGAGTTTTAGTATGTTGATAAGTATTATATAAGGAAGGTCTCTGCAAAAATTCAGCGACATCGCATTTATTTCCTCCAAAAATTCTTATTTGACAGGATTAATACCATCTCAACCATGTCCTTATTATCCTGTCACGTAACTTCTCTACACCTAGCATTTCTCTAATGTCCGTGTTTCTTATTCTGTCCCTTCTTGTCTTGCCCACCATACTCCTCAGGAATCTCATCTCTGCCACATGCATCTGACTCTCCTCCGATCTCCCATTGTCCAAGTTTCTGCTGCATATGTAAGGATTGGTATGAAATAGGTTTTATATAGTGTCATCTTACACTGAATAGGTACGTCCCTATCCCACACCAGGCCTTTCCACACTGGTAAGAGTTGCTTGCATTTTGTATTCTGATGTTAATCTCCTTTTTAATCTTTTCACTTGCCATCCATTACTTCACTTCCTAGATAGATAAAACTATCCACCACTTTCAGGGTTTCTCCTCCAAAGTTTATCTGTGCTTGATAATTCCACGTGTCTCCTCCCGACATAGTTACAACCTCAGTCTTTACCATGCTTATTTTCATACCTGCTTCCTCTATGTTACTATTCCACAAGTCTGTATATCTTTGGAGTACCTCCTCATACTCGGACCATGCCACCAAGTCATCGGCAAACAACATTACCTCCACATCTTCCATTGCCTCCATCTTTACCTTGATGTGGATGTCATCAATCACGATTATGAATAAAAGTGGTGACAACACACTTCCCTGCCATAAGTGTTTGCTACTACTTAAATTAAATGTGACATTCTCAGCCTATTTCAATTTATTGTTTATTGCGAGTTTAAATCGTAACGGATTTTGGTCTTAATGTTAACTGCACCCTAAGAATTGGTACCAGATGTATGTTTAAAATTTCAGATCAATCTGTTTAGCCGTTCTGGACCCCTATTCTCGAGTGTGTGAGTTCACTCACTGACGGCGGGTTGCTATTCTCGACTCCCGATTTTGCGTGTTTTGTGAGTGTACTCACTCACTCGAAGTCACTGTCACGTTTGAAAACCCTTGTGACTTCTCTCACAAAGCAATTGGACCGTAATATATATTATAAAATAGCATGCGTACACTTCTTTAATATTGGTTAGAATATAATTTTAAGTGAACTGTATCATCAATAACGGCATAGACATAATAAAATGTTGAACTACTTTCAACTATTTTCCTACGCGCAAGCCTACCCTAGGCTCCTACCATGGGGATGTAAACAAGCCACATAACCACAAAATGCATCACATAATATTTTGTTGTGTACTTAATATTAAAACATACCCCATAACCGTAGTCAACACAGTATTTTAATTAAATATTTTGCATGCAGGGCAGGGGCGGCTCGTGTATAGGTGCACAGGTGCACGTGCACCCCCAAATATTTGCGCGAACTAAATTCCAAATTTAAGGTTCGAAGCCAATCTCGTAATATTCCCAATAAATCGTTGGATTGTTTGTATGGATATTTTGGCTGGCCCAGAGCAAGACATATTCGGCAAACGTCATTCTGCAGTAAGTGCTGCCGCTGGGGGATGACACTCTGAGTGTGCACACATTTTTACGTGGTTTTAACACGGAAAGGCCGGCAGAACAAGCCTCAGGTTGTCTTTTGTTATACAACGTCTGGTATAGCTAAGTTTTGTGCACGTGCACGTGCACAAGGGTCAAAACCGTTACTTCCATTAAAACGCCTTGGTATTGTGCTCGCGCCATTCATTCACCCCCACCATTAGATACACAAAGCCCCCACACTCCGGTCACTGTCAGTAGCCAGTGAAAGTTGTTCTCGCGACAGGGTTGGTGAAGTGAGATCAACAGCAGTTTTCAAGTGAGCGAAAAGTGTTAAAATTATTATTGTGCCGTGAAGTGAAAATTACTATAATATGACTTCGTTAATTAGCGATCTAAAAATAAACAGTTTTTTAAAACGATACGATGTGATGTTTGAGGCGCGTGTCGGAGGAGATGGAGAGACATTATTCGGGTATGTAATATTTTAATCAAGCATATAATAATAATTTTTTGGATGGTTTTCCATAATTAACAATTACATATAGGGGAGTTTTTTCCCGACCAATAAATTCGAAAAATATACTCATTTTTTTTTTTTTTTTTTTTTTTAACAAAGTGATGTTAAAAATTTGTAATAAATAATTGATAATATAAATTTGAATTTTTTATTTCTTTTTTGTACGTAACTACGTAACAGCACCTTCTTTTCTCACAGATAGTGAAGTTATTCAGCTGTGCTAGGCCCATTACACTCCAGAACTTTGAAGAATGCTTTTTAAGGGCACTTTTTGACCTGCTGATTGTAAATTGTAACTTTAAAAAAAAAAGAAAATCATTTCTTTGCGTTTTTTTTTTAGAACCAGTTCCGGGGCGGAGGAACCGGTTCGGACTTTTTGGACTCGATGTCATCACTACTTGTGAGTGGGAGAATTCATTCTCAATTTTATCTCAAGAATAGCATTTGGTGCATTTTGTGACTCACACATCGCAATGTGTGTTGAGTTCACTCACATGAGTGGGAATTTCAAGAATTTCGAGAATAAGGGTCCTGAAGCAAACTCACTCAACTCACTCACTCATCGACGACAAAAAAAACTATCTTATACTTTTTGACTTGCGTTGTAAGACTCAGTAGCTTCGCTCCCTCGTCCCTTAAAATATTTACGTTTCCAAGCTTATATATATATCAAGTTATCATGTACGTTAAAATTAAAAAGTAAAAAGACAAATGTGACAATTCATAGTCATAATACCAGGAGTAGGGATAATGTACATATAGCTAGGCATAATCTAGCTAGATATGAAAAATCACCTGTATATGCTGGAACAATTTTAATGAATCTGATACCAAGCAACATAAAAGAAATTGCAGACATAGATAAATACTCGAATTAAATAAATAAAATAAATAAATAAATAATTATTGATGGATATTATCAAATCTCAAAAGTTAAAAATCTTCTGCCTGAATATGGGATTCAAACCCAGGACCTTCTGCATTGGAAGCAGACAAATTTGTAAATAATTACTATTTTATGTAAATTAATCCAAAAAATGGAAACAATTTCATGAATAAATAATTAATTACAATTTTAGCAAAATTATAAATTACTTAATATCAAACGGGACCCCACTAGGCCTTCAACTCTAACCCAGATAGCTCCCCCAACAGGATTTTACCCCTACAACTGCCCTAGGTGCAAAACCTGCCCTATGCATCCACCTACAAAGACATTCACTGCTGAAGCCACATCTACCCCATCAATCACCACAACAGCTGCCTCACCTCCAACGTGGTCTACCAGCTCAAATGCACTCAAGTGTCCGGCAGAATATGTAGGCTTCACCACTAACGAACTGAGAACCCCATCAGATGGATCCTGACAAACCTGTGGCCCAGCATGCTGTTGAACACAGCAGGTCTTTCAAAGACTGTTTCACGACTAGAATCATCAAGGCGCTTCCCGATGACTGCAAGCAGGTGGAGCTCAGAAACTGGGAACTGTCACACCAACACATCACCAGATCTCGCGAGCCTCCTAACCTGAACAACAGGTTGCAGGCGTGCTCTGCTCTGCCTCCCCTAGACCTAATTCTATCTGCCACCACCCACCCACAGTGCCTTCATTGTACATACCATGCGAGCTTTAGAACTACTTTAGTACTAGTACTCACGCTGAGTGATTAACACCACTACTAGTTGGTTGAAACGTATCAGCAACACTTGTCTACGAGCATCTATTCGTGTCTGTGCGACCTACCGTAAGATTGGGTGACTTTGGGCCACTTTGGTTCTTCACCTGTCAATTGCTCGGTCGTGATAACTGATGGGATGTTAACATTTTCTGGGAATTATTGTCTAATGGCTTAGATCAGTTAGGCCTAAGTATAACCAAATTTTCAGTGACTCAAGTAGCCGAAGCCAAAAAAAAATAGGGTGGCCAAAAACAGACCATCACTTGGGGTGACTTTGGCCACAGAGTTAAAATGCAGCACAAAAGTCACTTTATTATCAAACACATGATTGTGGACTAGATTAAATAATGTTGAATGACTATTACATGCACTAGTCCTTGATCCTTGATATTGTTTTGAAGCTTGTCGTGGCGTAATTTCTCCATTCTTTATTCTATTTAGTGCAACGTTTTAAATCTCCTTGGAGTAGGCAAATAAATGAGCCTAGAGCCAGGTGTTGTTTAATACTTTTGAAAGGGAAATTTTATCCTAAAATTGACAAAAATCAATTTTTTAATATTATAGTATTTTCCACGCTTGGTGCCTTTGTAGGTCTAGGGGGCTCATGCATGTTAAAATACCTAGGCTATGACTTAAAATGACCTACATCTTGGTCAGTGTAGGACAAGTAGGTTTAGGATAGGCAAGACTATAAGCCTAGATTATGTAGGACCTATGCAATATGATGAGAAGTAGACTTTAGACTAGAAAAAAATACCTTGGGTATACGTAGACCAAGGTCAACCCGAACCTAAGCTTAAAATAGTTTAAAAGCCAATATTAACAACTATAAAGTATAAACATTGCCTGCATTATAAAATACTCACAATTTTACAATTACATCACTGTGTTAAAAACTTAAAGTGTTTTAGATGTCCACTTACATGTTTTTAAGCGTGGCCAAAGTCACCCAAAATTGGCTTCTTTTTTAACTACTTTACAGAATAACACTTTCCCGCAAAAAGTAAGCACCCTGAAGTTGGCCCTGGTTATTTTTTTCATCATATTTCATCAGGGTGTTATCAACTAATAAAAAATAATACAACTGGAAATGCAGTTTGAGGTGGCAGTGGTAGACAAAAGTGGGGGAAGTTTAAAAAGTACCAGAATTTGTCTCATGAATGATAAAAAAATACCTTTATTTGGGGGGGATGGAGCTGCAATATTATTTTTGTTTTATTTTTTTATATGTACCTACTTAAATAAACTGCCTTAAATTTAAAAAATAGCCAAGGCTATATTTACTGATAAGGAAAAAAAACTTTTGCCTTTTGAAATGTTTTACTCACTTTGACCAAAGTCACACCACCGTCCAAAGTCACCCAATCTTACGGTTTCCTAGGTTTTTTTTTTTTTTTTTTAAGGGTTTTTCCTTTATTTCCCCCCCTTTAAAAGTTGGTTTTTTTTATTTTAAAATTTATAAAATTAAAATTAAAATTTTTGGGGGGAAAAAATTTTTTTTTAAAAAATTGATTTAAAAAAAAATGTTTTTTAAAATTTTAAAAAAAACCCTTTTTTAAAAAAAAAATTTAAAAAAAAAAAGGCAATTATTTTAAAAAAAAAAACTTGCCAAAGTGTTTATAATTGAAATTACCCCCAATTTCACCAATTTTAATGGTTACCACTTTTGGGTTGCGCGTTTTGTGTACCTTTTTTAAAAAAAATGTTATTTAAGTTTAGTAAATAAATAAAATAAATTAAAAAGGCCAAGAAAGCAAAAGTTTTTTTAAATTTGATTGTTAAAAAACGGGTAATTACTTCTTTAAAAATTTTATAAACTTGAATTTTTAAAAATTTTATTTTTCGGTATTTGGGCTTTTGACCCGGGGGACAAACGCCAATTTAAATGGAATTGAGGGTTAATTTTATTAAAAAGGAAAAGTTTTAAAAAATTTAAACAAGAAATAAAAAAAAAACATATTAACACCCATACAAAAAATCAATTTTTTACCTTATTTTAAACTTTTTTGGCTTTTTTTAAACCTTGTTTTTTTTCAACGTAAAATCAAATTTTTAAATTCGGGGAATTTGCTTGATCAAACCGGGGGTTTTGGGGCAAACGTCCCCAAATGCAAAACAATTGTAAATCGAAAAAAAAATAAAAAAAACCAAAAAAAATAAAATAAAAAAAAAAAAAACATCAAAAAAAAAAAAAAAAAAACCAAATAAAAAAATTTTATAAAAATAAAAAAAATTTAAAAGTACGATATTTCATGAGAAATTTTCTTCCAGTACCAAAAACTTAAGGGTCTAAGTTCAGAGATTTCGAAGGTTCCTCAAATTTTCATCAAGATCGCATATGTCGTTTGCCCGGTTTTGAGAGCGAACAAACAGACGGAAAAAAAAAAAAAAAAAAAAAAAAAAAAAAAAAAACAAAAAAAAAAAAAACAAAAAAAAAAAAACACCCGAGCTAAATTTTTTGGGGGGTCGGTGAAATTGAAGTCTTCGCTTCGCTCATCCAATTAAAAAGAAAAGAAAAACAAGCACATGAGAGTATGAATCACTTTTAATTGTAAGCTCAATTTCAGCCTTCAGTTTTCAAAGTTTCCGACAGTTTTTACCAAGATTAATTTCGACTACCTGGCACCTCCACCAACATTATGAAATTATGCATTTTTTGTGTAATGTCGATATATTGATGTGAAGTATTTTAAGCTTACTTGCTTATTGGATGAGCGAAGGGAAGACTTCAATTTCACTGACCCCCCAAAAAAATTAGCTTGGGTGTTTTTTTTTTTTCCTGTCTGTTCGCGCTCTACCGGTCAAACCGCATATGCAACATTAATGAAAATTGGAGGGGAACTTCGAAATCTCTGAACTTAGACCTGCCACGTTTTTTGGTATAATCGTAGAAATATTTCTCATGAATATCGTACTTTTACGATTTTTTGTGCGATATTTTAGTGACATTTGGGCCGATTCTGACCAAACGGGTGGGGCTACAATGTTCATATTTTACATGGACATTAAGGTTATGGTGATTTAGTACCGTTTGAAAGAAAAAGTTAAAAAAAAAGTTAGCCAGAATCCATGGAATAAGGTTTTAATATAAGATTTTTTAGGTATATAATAACAATTAACAAGTAACAATAGAAACTTGACAACAATCACCTACAATGCGTTCAAAAATCACTTGCAAAAAGAAAAGAGATCCCACGCAAACTAAAAACTTACAAAAAAGCTCATCCATTAACGCGACTAAAAAAAAAAGCGTTTGCGAAGCGGCCTAGTGTATTAACGATTATTACCATCTCAAAATCACGTTGTATGACCCAGCACCTCCACCATATGTACCAGCCAGGATTAATTTAATTTCGACTACCTACCTGGCACCTCCACCTAAACCTTGAAAAAAAATTGTTTGAAATTTTGTGACCTAATTTGCGTTTAAAAGACATAATTGCAAATTTCGCCACTAGTTCGCGGTATCAACTAAAATATCGCGAAAATTTGCGAATTGGAAATTGGTACCATTCAATCACAATTCACGTCATGTGCAAACTGAATTTGAAGGGATTTTTGCAACTTAAAAAAAATCGCAAATTTCGTTCTCACCATTTTTGCACATCTCTACAAATTGGGAAGGCAAAGAGAACATAAAGCCCAGCCTGAAGGGCTGGAGGCGACAAAACTTTTCACCTGCTGATGACAACTGCAGCTAATTTAAAGTTGTTACCTTAATCCACGACGCGTTTCGTCCTTCTGGGACTCGTCAGGGGGATGGTGGGCACTAAAAATCATCTAAGTACATGCAAACAAAACTCACCAACACATAACCAAACCTGTGGTACGGCCACACAAGAAGTAAATTCTGCATGCATGTTGTCATCATCAGCAAGGTTACTTCACACACCATTCACCGCTTGACGAGTCCCAGAAGGACGAAACGTGTGGTGGATTAAGGTAACAACTTTAAATTAGCTGCAGTTGTCAGCCCTTCAGGCTGGGCTTTATGTTCTCTTTGATTTCCCAACCTGTCAACACTTCTCCAATCTGCCAATAGGCATTTTCCACACTTAGAAACAAAATAAAATAATTACTATTTGCAAGCTACTTACTTAATTTTACCAATTATGTTCTTGATATGTATATCAGACGGTAAAATGTTTTCCCATGCAGCGAGATTGATCTGGACAACGAACCATGCGCGCAGCTCGTAGCTTGGAATGTCAAATGAGACACTGGAACAAAAGAGTTATGTTTTGTTATTATTAAGCATTTTATCTTTTGATGTGTACCGATAGTGAAGTATTTTATTTGACCATGCATAAAAAAAAGGGGTAGAAGTGACTGATAACACTATCTTTGTGAACATGGTCAGGGTGACCAATGATAAGCTTTGTGCCTCGTTGATCAAGTAGAGACTCTTTGTGAATTTAGCTAGGCCTACATGTCTAAATTAAAAAAGTAGGACGGTCCCATTTCTCTTAAAACTGCAGTTGTAGGCCTACCAACGTTTCATGGAATGTTACAAATGTTTAAGTTTTAACTTACTAGACTTGTCTTGTTTTTTAAAGCTAACAAATAAACATGTCCAATGAAAATTGAACAATTATTTTATTACTTTATTTACTATTTAACAATTAGCCTACCCATTGTTTTAAATTTGAAACACATACAGAGCTTAACTTTTTCTACTCCAGTTTAACAAAACTTATGTAGTTCTACCTCCACATTAACATAGGCCTAGCCCTTTTTACTTTTGGTGAAGCATTAATCAAACCTTTAATTTTTAACTGTATTTTTTTTTATTCAAGTTTTTCACAGAAAGTCTCCCCCCCCCCTCCCCAATACTAACATTCAAAGTTTTGGCTAACTTTTTTTTTTAGCAAGTTTGGTCTTATTTATAAGAATATTTTTTGGTGAATTTTTTTTTACAGGGTTTCAGTTTTTATCCAAATAGTACCAAAACAATGGGGGAAAATTGTGGGTTTGTGGTAATTTGGAGAGATACAGGGTGCCTGCCCGGTTCTTACCCAAATATTATAACAAAACGGGAAAAAATAGATTTTTGGGGGGTGTTTTGTGAGAGTTTGTAGAGTTGTAGCCTAGGTAGGCCTACCTATACAATAGTAAACAATTATTATAAAACATAAAATACACATAAAATAAAAATCATAATGAAATATGATTGATTGGAAATAATAATAGGCTTAGCCCTAGATAGGACTATTATTGGCGAGTAGTGGTCGACAAAGGATAGGAATGGAAATATTACAATGTCAACTTGTAGTCGACATTCATACATACCATAGGCCTACACCCCTCTACCCACAACTTTTCCATTATTTGTCATAAAGCTGAATAGATACTGTTCTTTCCTCAACATTGGCTCTTATTATTTTGCTCTCTCCTTTCCATACCCCTCTCATATATTTTGGCTCCTTGACTTTGTAGGCTGATTCTTCTGTATTATTACATTATTTCTGGCCCTCTTTATAAATGTAGGCAGTAATACTCCTCTTAACCAATCATTTGGCACTTGCACTTGACCTTATAACCTGTTTTCATTATAGCAATCAAATGTGTGCTCAGAGCCAAATTCTGTTCTAGGCTCTAACTGAATAACAATTTACTTAAACTGGGAACATGAATAAACATGTTTCAGTGGGGGAAAGGTACAGAACTGCATTGGAACGCACCCTAAAGACCACTAGTGTGTCGAAACGTATCAGCAACTTTGTCTACTCATCTATTTGTGTCTGTGCGACCTACCTAACGTTTTTCAAGGTAAGCTGTCGTCCTTCTGTACCTTTCCCCCACTGAAACATGTTTATTCATGTTCCCAGTTTAAGTATCCTAGCCATTTAGGCCTCATCTATATACCAAGCAAACTGAATAACAATTTATTTATTTTAAAACCGGTATTCAGTGATGGTAAACATTGCAATACTAATCAATAGTAACTTACCAATTGTCTTTAATGTGTAGATCATATCCATCTATGCAGAAATCCAAATCCTCCATTAGCGTTGATATCTTCTTAACTGTGCATGATACGACGGCAAGCAAATTTGGCACCTCTTTGACCTCTCCACACAATGACTGCAACGTTCTTTGTGGAAACTTTTGTTTGATCAAGTCATGACCGAGATTTGTGACCCTCGACTTATCTGAAACAAAAAGATATTGGAATCAACCGTAACGTGTGGTTGGTGGTAGACCTACTGGCTAACAGACAACATGAAGATAGTGCAAGACACGGGAAGTGTTAAACAGAACTCAACCTGTAACGTGTGGTTGGTGGTAGACCTACTGGCTAACAGACGGCATGAAGATAGTGCAAGACACGGGAAGTGTTAAACAGAACTCAACCTGTAACGTGTGGTTGGTGGTAGACCTACTGGCTAACAGACGCCATGAAGATAGTGCAAGACACGGGAAGTGTTAAACCGAACTCAACCTGTAACGTGTGGTTGGTGGTAGACCTACCGGCTTACAGACGGCATGAAGATAGTGCAAGACCTGGGAAGTGTTAAAGGGGCTAAAAACCCCAAAAATTATTTTTTACCACGTGATCTATAGCACAATACTACACTTAAATGACCGTTTAAAAAATTATACCTGGTAACTGTGATTTAACACGAATTTTTTAATTTTTTTGATCCAGAAATTGGCGAAAATTGTTGTTTGGAAAATTTCCTAAATCGGCTTTAACCTGCTTCTTGTTTTGGTCCACCAATCTAAAATGCCCCTTTATAACATCGTGTCTTGAAACTGTGCCCAAATATACCCTCAAACACGCAAAAATATGCATTCCAAAATCACACCCCATCTTGGTAATCAGCATATTTTGACCAAACTACTTGCCCAAATTACAAAACAAAAATATAGAAAATTTTACGGGAAAGGCTGGTCGAGTACGTCAATAATGGCCAATATTTTTTGGATCAAAATCCTCCAAGGTCACGGGGCATAAAGATCGTCCCCATGTTATTTCTTATGGGAGATTTTTGCCGATGGGACCTAGCTCGAAAAGTGTCATGTTTGACAATTTTTTGGGAGGTCATGGTGGCCCCAATAATTTTTCTGTTAATTGCTAAATTCATTACTAGATAGCCAGAACGAAATATTTTTTTTGAGTTTAGCGGTTAAATACCCCTTTAAACAGAACTCAACCTGTAACGTGTGGTTGGTGGTAGACCTACTGGCTAACAGACGGCATGAAGATAGTGCAAGACACGGGAAGTGTTAAACAGAACTCAACCTGTAACGTGTGGTTGGTGGCCTTTCTGTGATAAATGACTAGGGTATATGAATGGCATGTGTGAAGTAACTTTGTTGATAATACAATAATTAGGAAAACGCTTAAAGTCCCCCCGCGTTGATGGATGAGCTTTTTTAAAGTTTTAGTCTGCGTGGGATATCTTTTTCTTTTGCGAGTGGCTTTGTTGCTTTGTTTTGCTGTCCAAGCATTGGTAGGTAATTGTTGTCAAGTTTCTATTGTTTCTTGTCAATTTGTTATTATTTACCGTTAAAAACTTATATTAAAAGCTTTATTTTTATGGATTCTGAGTAATTTTTTCAAAATTTTCTTTCAAAAGGTACTTTATCACCATAACCTTTAAAGTCCATGTATAATATGAACGTTTGAAGCCCCACCCGTTTGGTCAAAAATTGGCCCAAATGGCACGAAATATCGCAAAAAAATCCCAAAAAAAATATATTAAAAGCTTTATTTCTATGAATTCGGCTAAAATTTTTCAACTTTTTCTTCAAAAAGGGACTACATCACCATAACTTAAGTCCATAATATGAACGTTTGTAGCCCCACCCGTTTGGTCAGAATCGGCCCAAAAGTCATTTCTATGGATTCTGAGTAATTTGTCAACTTTTCTTTCAAAAGGTACTTTTTTACCATAACCCTTTAATGTCCAGTATAATATGAACGTTGAAGCCCCACCCGTTTGGTCAGAATTGGCCCAAATGGCACGAAAATATCGCAAAAAATCAAAAAAACTTATATTAAAAGCTTTATTTCTATGAATTCCGGCTAACTTTTCAACTTTTTCTTTCAAAAGGTACTACATCACCATAACCTTAATGTCCATGTATAATATGAACGTTGTAGCCCCACTTGTTTGGTCAGAATTAGCCCAAATGTCACGAAAATATCGCACTAAAAATCGAAAAAAAATCATAAAAGTACGATATTCATGAGAAATATTTCTACGATTGTACCAAAAAACAATACACCTCTAAGTTCAGAGATTTCGAAGGTCCCTCAAATTTTCATCAAGATCGGATATGCCGTTTGCCTGGTAGAGAGTTAACAACAGACGTAAAACAAACAAACAAAAAAAAAACACCGAGCTAAATTTTGGGGGTCAGTGAAATTGAAGTCTTTGCTTCGCTCATCCATAATAATATAATATAATAAGAATAATAATAATAATAAATATATATATACATACAAATTTTTTTTAAATACTAATCAATTTATTTTCACAAAACACAAATTAACATTGTTACATGTCAAGGAAACCCACAAAGCCCATTATGCACATTATACAATAAGTAAGGAAGTAAAGAAATAATGTAAATTATTCACCACCACGACGCGACGAAACATCCCGTCAATGTTATAATTTCTCTTCATAATTTAAATATCGGTTGCGAAAGTATAACTTGTGAATTAATAATAATAATAATAATAATAATAATAATAATAATAATAATAATAATAATAATAACACAATACATTAGTCAGCATGTACAAAAAAACGTTTTTTCCTAGTTTTAATATTTAAATACATTAGCCCTAGGCATCTGAGAGAACTTAAAATAATCAAATTAACGTTTTAATTGTTTTGTAAAGCATAATAGTCTGGGGTCTATCCAAGTTGACCTAGGACAAACTGCAACAGAAGTGAATTTAGTATCATTGTATTCAGAAAAATGTAGTGACAGTACAGCCCTGGGCGGCCATATTGGTCCCTATTTTTCAGTTTTTTTGAAACCTAAAATTTGCATATTTTACAAATTTGCATAATTAATTATTTTTTATTTTTACATAATTTTTGCATAATTTACATGTCTATGTAAATTAAGCTAACCTTAAGAGGAAAGCTAGTGATCATGGCAAAGGTCAAATGAGTGTAGGCTAGACTTGTGCGTTAAGTCTAAAGTGTTAAGTCTAAAGTGGCTAATGGTCAGCAATGTTATTTGCGGTACCAACGGGGTGATTTTTGTGTGTCTAAATCTCTGCAAAACCAGGCAGGCTTCGATTCGAATGCGGTGTGGCTAGCCGAGTTGGCGGAGTAGATTCGACGGTTTCTCCACGTAGCGACCAATCAGAGGTCAGAACGGGGTGGATGTAGCCACGGACAATGGCTTATGTCACACCATCGGCCACCGGACGGGGAAGTTTTGTGACGAGAGCGCGAGGAACTACTCGTTCACTAAGATACAAGCCATGAGATGAGCAAGTCGCTCTTCACGTATCGTCCGTGTGCGTGCCTTCCAAGTAGGCGACGAGGAACAACTCGTTCACTAAGATACAAGCCATGAGATGAGCAAGTCGCTCTTCACGTATCGTCCGTGTGCGTGCCTTCCAAGTAGGCGAAGAGGAACTACGAGTGCAATGGAGCCACACACGTCTCGAATCATAAGAGAGCGGTTCCATATGCAAGGGTTTTGGCATTAATTTAACACAACATTAATCACGGTTAATTCGGAGAAATCGGGAGTGTTTTTGGGTGATCCACCAGTTATGTGGTAGCCGCAATACAACCGACGCCACCGGGCAGTCGACGACACAAGCGAGAAAATGGTCATTCTACTAAAGTTTTTACAGTTTACGTTAATTCGGGAGTGGCAATCTATATGCACATAATTGAATAACCCTAAGTTGAGGGCTTTTTACGTCGAAACACTAACCATACACCACGTGGTCGAGATCGTGGTTAGACGTCTGATCAACCGAATTCTTATTTATTTGTACCTGTACAACGCCTATTTATCTTGCCTACCCTGTCTACATGCTGAGTAAGTACAAATTCTACATTTACACTTCAAGGTCCACCCAGGACGCCAAGATGGGTATGAGGCCGGTCCGCCACTGCGGAATTCGCCCTGAGGGTCCAGAGCGCCTACCGAGCGCCTAAGCTACCTACGAACGTGCCAAGTAGAGGGCTACGTCCCCACCCCTTCTCACTACAGCATCGTACATCAAGATAGCGTTGAGTACTAAAATTTGGTTGATTTAGAGTAAGACTGATTGTATTTATAATGTATGTTTCACGGTAATAATTTATTCAATTTTTGCTTTGGATCCAAACTTCAATTCTAAATTCATTCTTTGTTCACATTCTTGCATAACTTAACTTCATTAAAGCAACCTTTTGATATCCGAGTTAATATCTCTCAATTCATCAGGGGCATGCTAACGACCTTTCATCCCAATCTTATCACTTATTTAATTGCACGACCTTCAGTCATTCACATATCTCTTGCGCACAAGCGTGAGTCATAGCTCCAGTGGTAGATTAAGAACGTGTGGACCGCCCAGCTGTTCCAAGGACGTGGTGCTCTGCAGCGACGAGGCTGGCGCAGCACTAGCGCACTGGGTAAGGTTGAGTACGCTTCTAAACGGGAAGTTGTGCCCAACAGGTCACCTTTCACTGTCATCACCACTGTTTTATGTCTTGTTTTGCTAGGTTGTTGCGTTTGTTTGAGTTTTCCCGCCGAGTAAGAGGGCCTCCCCCTGAGCTAGCTAGGAGCGCACTTTATCATTTCTTGATTTACATAATATTTGTTACGAGCAGCATAGGCCTAACCCCGAGAGGGCCTGTGCAGGGCTTAGATAGTAACAGGGTCGACCATCAGTGGACCATAGTCGATCTAAAGGGCTTAAAAATAGTCACAGTAGGCTACCCATAAAGAATCCCCTAAAATTCCCATAGGGTGAATGAGCCTTATCATCCCCTAAATGAAAATGTAACAAAATTGTATTTTTGAAACCTAGTAACCATGGTATGTAACCAAAGTTTTTTAAGGGTCTTTCAAATAAAAAAATTTCAATTGTTTACAATTAATTTTGTGGCCAGCAGAGGTCAATGAAGGTCAAATTTTGTATTTTTTAAATAGAATTTGGTGAACATTTTTCTATTGGCACAATAATGTTTAATGATTGCAGAGATGGGCAGTATTGAAAATACATAGGGTTACCAAACGTCCCGGATTTTCCGGGAAAGTACCGTTTTTCTTGTTATGATATGATACGATATTTATTGGTATTGTCATAGATATTTACATAATTCATGTAGATAATTAGACCCAATTAAAACAAGATACATATTACTATATGCATTTTTAAGTAACATAAAAATAGCACTTGCAAGTCAGTTTAAATACATAATGGTTTGTCACCCATATTACATGCTTTCAACATAATGAATATTTACAATGTGCAAATGCTGTAGTAAGAATAAAATGTTAGTATACATAAAAAAAAAATGGCAATAGGCCTATTGCTTCTAGGCGTACTTAGCTACAGGTTGTCCTCTAGATATTCCCTTATCGAGTAGTAGGCTGTATCTTTTAAGAATTTTTCTACTTTATATTTAAAATTTGTAATGGTTGTTGTATTTTTTATCTCTTTGGGAAGTTTATTAAAAAGTTTAATTTTCATATAGTTGGAATTGTATTGGGCTAATGTAGTATTATGGTGTTGTGTATGGACGTCATTATGTTGTCTTGTATGGTGTAAAAAATAAAAATAAATTTTATTTAGAGTCTACCCACTCAGTTATATAACTGATTTTCAGTGGGGGACTTTAAATCAAAGCGACCAAGCCAACCCTGCAGGCCCCAACGCAATCGACGAGTGAGCGATAACCAACCAAAGATCGATATTTTAATAGGAAATATAGCAATCAGTGGTATGGACAGTGCGAACACCCGCGAATCAACGCCAGAATCAACAAGGCCGATTCAGAACAACTCTGAAATTTATTATGTGCTTCGTTGCTAGGACGGCTCCAAAGTCACCGTTTACAAACTCCTAAGACAAGAACTGATGGACTTAAGTCCAAATCAGAAGTTTTTTAACTTCTGACTTTAGCGGGAATCGAACCCTGGACCTTCTGCATTGGAAGCAGATACGCTAACCACAAGACCAACGAGTATGTGTGATTTTTGTCCAGTGAATGAAAGGTTTTTTTACAAATAATACTGATTTAAGAAATAATATACAGTATAAGGTAAGAATTTTTAGATTTTGAAATAAAGGTTGTGTGTGAGTTCTTGGATGCGCCTTTACAATGTTTCTGATTGCACGTTTTTGTATTTTAAATACCTTGTCATGTTGTGTGGAATGTCCCCAAACTTCTGTTCCATATCTTAATAGGCTTTCAAAGAGTGCATAATAAACTACTTTAGATGTACTCATATTTGTTGAATTTCTTATCAATCTAATTGAGTAGCACGCTGAGTTTAGTTTTCCTATTAGAACAGTTATATGTTTGTTCCATGTTATGTAACCGCACAGGTCTGCTGGCGATCATTTAAAAAGCCCCACATGGGTGCCATTGTAACCGCACAGGCCTGCTACGCTCCCTAACCACTCTCTCTTCACCCGGTCGGTCAATCTAATTAAACAAGTCACTAATATTGCTAAGCATGGAACTAAAATCCTACTCTACCTAATGTGTATGCTGAGATGGTTCTACCAAGCTAGGGAATTTCTATCAATCATACACAAAAACATAGACTCACCAATCCCACCAAAATTGAGAACACCACTGCTATTTGGACGAAACCCCACTGAAAGGAATTTATAGAAAAAATACCACCAGTTGTAAAAACAGTAATTACAAAGTAATAATGTAGACTCGTCTTCATAGATTGGGCTGTATTCTCCGTTCCAAGGTAGATGCTTCTCAATATGAGAAATACATAACATGTATCCTACCTAATCAGTACTGATTTCTGTCTAGAGAATACATACAATTTTAATATTATTATTTGTTGTGTCAGATTGACAGCTTTGAAAAATCCTTGAAGATAATTTTAGTGATATTAGGCCTAAACAGATCGGCAATTTTTAATAGGTTGTTAAAAATACTCATCACTCGTCAGCTTTAAGACATCCCCTCCATCCAATATGCCGTGGAAGAACAGTCCGGCTTAATCCAATCCACACGAAATGACAATCCAGTCTCGTCGTATTCTCTTGTGATCCGGTCTTGTCCTACCACGATAATATCCTTCCGTAGATCTTCTTGTTTTGAAGCTTGTAAATAATCGAACTTTAATTATCTTTGAATTGTTATAATTCTGTAGCTCACTTAATTAGTCCTCAATGAGTATAAATTGTTCAAATAATTCGAAGAAATGTTCAAATAAACCTTCATACAGTCAGATAGCACTTTGACAGATGTCCCGTCAATATGTAAACAACGCCATCTTTATTTTTTAGTCGTGGTCCAATCGATCTATTTTTTATCGATATCAATAGCCAATCACAGCTTGACTCATCATTTCAGTATGAGGTCACGAATTCTCAGCTTGAAGACCATACTAGTGCCATGATTCGCCATTGTAAAATGTTTTGCAATCTTATTTCCCGGCGATATAAAACGAAGCCTTTATATTTCTAATGGGGACTTTTAGATATTTATTATGTAGAATAATATTCGTCAAACAGTTCTATGTCTTTTATTACTAGGACCCGTATTCCCGTCCACTCTGTCATAATCTATGACCTGCTTTAACTTCACTTTGGTAGTGACGGTCGGCCAAATATCGCTCCTTTTATCACGCAGATTAACTTTCCCTCCGGGATTTTATTAATTCACTCGCAAATTGAAAGGTGAATGTCGCCCCAACTTTTTAATAAACGATAGAAATAGCTATCAAAGCTATTCTATTCCCGTCACTTGTATACTGATTGCAATATCACTGATCATAGCTCGCTTAGCTTTACAGTTCACTCAACTCGTTGGCTTGGTAGGCCTAGACGCTCAATTCTCCGTTATGACAAAACTAAACGATCTTTTATTAGACCTGGCTTTTCTTATTATCAGCAGACAGACACTTTGCCTTTGACTTCACTTTGGCACGTTATTTAACCCGTAATGCCTATCCCAATGTGGATTTCAGTAAGTTAACACAACTTGAATATCAAGCCTCTGATATGCCGAACCCGTCGCGCGTTTCACCGACACACAATTGCTAATCACACGTAACGTGATTCTCTAATAACGCTTCCTTATTTTTGTAGGCCTCGCGGTAGCCCTCGTTGACGATGTAACTCTTTCACTATTAGAATCTCTCTTCCCTAGAGAGATTCATCACTGAAACCCAACACACCCAAAACTCACTGGGTCTCCCGTAAGATTCTCCGGCAATACTGCCTCCTACAAGACTCCTGCAAGCACTGACCGTCCTACAAGATGGCCGGTCAACCGGCGTCCAAATGACCAACTAAACGTCTTCCACCAATCACAGCTCAGCAAACTTGATCTTTGTGTCTGAAATTGGCAATCTCTCATGGCGTCAGTGCCTAAAGCTCAAACAATCGTCACAACCCACTTAATGAATTTAAATGCCGTAATATACAATAATTAAACGAGGGAGCGGAGCGACTGAGTGTCTCCATTCAACTCAAAACGGCTCTTATTCTGTGATTCTGTCTGTCTGTACGTCGAAAATCAGCCGAACCGCTGAACAGATTGCGCTGAAATTTTTAAACAGACATCCGGTACAAGTTTACTAAGAACTGTTAACAAAATCAGCTAGATCCATTGCGATTTAAGCCTACAATAAATAAAAATGTGATTTTTAATAATATCAATGACATTTTGTTTCTTGGCAGTTAGCGGGACGAGGTTGACGTGGCCTGCATGGCCTAGTGGTAAACCATTTAGCCTACCGCACGGATGGATGCGGTTCGATACCCACCAGTTCCAACTTTTTTATATTTTAACACCCACATATTATTTTTGAGGGTGTTAAATGGGTAATGAAAAATTAGGTCATTTTGTTTTACCTTGGAAATTTGTTAATGTTTTCACGCTAATACGTTTTTGAATACGATTCGCAATTTGAATGTTCAATTTAAATAATTATTGCGGCAAGCAGGTGAGTTCCTGTAAGGTGACCAGACGGTCCGGTTTTGGAAGTCAAAACACTTGGCTAACTCACTCGTTTAACAACGACTTTTGCGTTTCCCTAGTAAATCTAGAACACTAGATTTTTATTTAACAGAGGTAATACTGAATCAAATCACAAGATGGTTATAGTATTTTAGAATGAAATTTCATTGTGAATCTGAATAAATTATAGCCCAATCCATAAAAACAAAGATATTATATTTATATTATAATTCTCCGACAAAAGAGTTTGATCACTGGTAGACTCATTCCAACAACTAATACCAAAAAGACCTAAGTCCACTCGAAGGAAGGCGTACGGTTACAGTTATGTTTTCATCTAGAAAAAATTTCTAAAAATTCAACTTCCGGTACCCTTGAAATGGTATGGGTAACACTACCGTTTACTTGAATCGTTAGTTCTTGGATTGGTTCAAAATGTCTTGATCTTTGTGTGGAATGAAAGTGGATTAGTTTAGTTTTTGACGAGTTTGGGATTAACTTATTACTTAGAAACCAATTTATAGTTGTCGCGGCTTTTTCTATTGCTTTTGGTATTAAATCTTCTATCAAAAGTGCATCGATTAGAGAGGAAGCATCATCTGCAAAAAGTTCAATTTCATCTATACAAAAGGGTAGATCATTTATGAAAATAATGAAGAATAGTGGACCAACAATGGACCCTTGAGGTACACCACATGTGTTATTCAGTCTCTGAGATATGGTTTTGATCTCATTTCCTTTTATATCATGTGTTACTAATTCTACATATTGATATCTATTGCTTAAGTACGATTTTATTAGATCTAATGCTACCCCCCTTATACCATAATAATGCAGTTTTTCTAAGAGAATTTCATGATCAATGCAGTCGAAAGCTTTTGATAAGTCATAAAATATTCCAATGACATGATGCTTATTTTCTAGAGCTTCAACCAGTTTTACCAGAAATCTATTTATTGTTGTACAGGTTGATCTATTTTTCCTAAAACCACTTTGGTTGTCTGAAAAAAGTTGTTTTCCTTCAAAGAAATTAAAAATTCTCGAGTGAATGAGTTTTTCAAAGATTTTGGAGGAAAGCCGGAAGGAGGGAAATTGGTCTGTAGTTGTCCATTTTAGTATGATTGCCTTTTTTGTGAAATGGGATAATTTTAGCAATTTTTAGTTTATCAGGAAAAATTCCTGAATTTAAGGATTCATTAAACATTATTTTTAGTGGCTCTGTTATAAATGGAATGCATTTTTTTACCAAGAACATTGGTATTTCGTCGATTCCACTAGACCTTTTACTTTTGAGGTAGTTGACTATTTGTAAGATTTCCATTTCATCTGTGTCCTCCATGAAGATTGATCCTGTTGGACTTTTCTTAGATTTTTTTAAATGGTCCTGATATGTTTCATTTTGTTGGTTCAGGTTTATGTTTTTGGTGAGTTGACTTGCTATGCCAGTAAAGTAATCAACAAAGCACTGTGCTATTTTTTGTGGATCATTTGTGAGACCTTCATGCGTTTCTATTGTGATGTTGGTATTTGTTTTGGTTGGTGATTTACGGCTCAATTGAGTATTTACTATTTCCCATATTTTTTGTGATTTATTATCACTTTGTTTTATTTTATTTTCATAGTATTTAACTTTTGCCATGTTTATTGTCTTTTTATATGTTCTTTTATATATTTGGTAATGACTTTTAATAAAGATACTGTCAGAAAAATGTAATGTTATTTTATGCAGACTTTTTAAGTTGTTACGAGAAATTTTTAAACCCCGTGTCAACCATGAACATTGTTTGTATTTTTGTTTTACTAATATTTTTCTTAATGGAAAGTTATTTCAAAATAGTTTGTCAAATTTGTTAATGAATAAGTCATACATTTCATTGACGGAACCCGATCCAATTTCATCCTTCCAGCTCAATATTGCAAGTTGTTCATTGAAATTATGAATACTTGGGTCATTGAAAATTCTTTTCTGAATTATTTTTTTCATTGGTTTGTTTAATTTGCAGTTTATTGTAATCAGTTGTGCAGCATGGTCTGAGATTCTACTTTCTATTACTTTTGTTTCATAATTAAAGTGTGTGTTTGTAAATATATTATCTATTTGTGTTGCTGAGTTGTGGTAATTATCATATCTGGTTGGGGTATTTATTGTTGACTTAAGGTTAAAGGAATCTAGGAGATTTATTAATTTCTCCTTTTTAGGTGAATCTCTAAGGAAGTCTACATTGAAGTCACCGAGAATAACTATGTTTTTATTTTCTTTAGCTATTTTTGTAAGGATGGTTTCAAGGTTGTCTATAAAGATATCGAAATTACCATCTGGTGTGCGATACAATGCAATAATTATTATGTTATTTAAGTTTTGTTTCAGTGTTAATTCTATTCCAGTTATTTCTATATCTTTTTCAATACTTATTTTTGGTAAATGTTTTTTATCTTTGACATCCTGTAATTTATCTTCATTAACAGAGCAACTCCTCCATGTATGTGGGTATTTCTGCTGTAACAGTACACCCCGTTACCACCTGCTACCCTGCTTCAATTTTTCATTTTTATTTGTTATATTAATTAGAATCACTAATTATTCATCTTAATTAAGAATCCTTGTGGATTGGTTTTATTTGTGGCGACATATCATAATGAGGTATGATATGCAAATCAGCTGAGGCTAAGACCTGGACGGTCCATGTAGCCAGTGGGCTAGGCGAGGGAGGCCTCGCCTAAGGGCTAGAAGGTTCTAGAACAACCCAGGAACTAGGGTCAACGTACCGACGAGGGCAGAAGATGCGAGTTTGCAGTGTGGGACGGGTGGACGTGCACCGACCGGGGTAACGTCGCACCATGAAGGTCGCCAGTGAAGGGCAAATGGCAAGGGGCTAAATAACCCGAAGGACCATTGGTCCAGCCGAGCCATCCGACACCTACACCTGCCAATCGGGACGACAGTAACAAATGTCACCCAGGGTGCACGTGATCAAGGAGTGGGCAACGCGTCAGAGGTTGGGTACGCGAAGCCCTCCACAGGGAGAAGCCGGCAGAAAGTGTTGGGACCCCGAATCAAGCAGTTGGTGTGTGAAGTGCAGCGATTTGTGCGCGTCTACAAAGTGGTTCAAGTGCGGTCGAAGCCATCATGGCAACTAAAGTAGTATTTCCGTGCATCGGAATAGGTACGGACATAAGTTCGACCTAATAAGTATAATAAAAATCAATCTATTTCAAGTAGTTTTTGGTGAGTGCAACCAGCGCATCATGTGGTGACGCCACCGACACTACTACGACGACAACAGCAATGAAATGGCTACCCTTTCAGTTAACCTAATTCAATAGCCAACCACATCCAAAGAACCTAGCCAATCTCTAATCTTTCCCATGTCATATTCCACTATCGACCCGATATCAGGGGTCAAGCCCTCCACTACGAGCGAGCGTGGGTAACCATGTAACCACGCCACCGAGAACGTACCTTGGGGTCGTTTGTCAAGCCAGAAGACCACAACCATACGTCGCCAGACGTACCGCACGAGCCAGTGTGCGAGGTCAGGTGTCCCACCCGAATAGGTCACGACGCCACTGGACTGACGTACCTAACTAGGGGACGCTAAATCTGCGGCGTCTCAGCGCGTCATATCGTCGGTCATCGCATCGGTCAAACATCCGAGGGAGAGTGCTGAGTAGAAACTAACCCACTTATTATTAATATTATAATAAGGCACCCATGTATTTCTTCAAAAGCTATCATATGCCTCTGAGGTTATGGTTTTAAGTTGGATCCGACGTAAATTCAAATCATTTTTACTTGCTTTTGTGTAAAATTGTTGTATTATGTGTATCCAACAATTATACTGCTGAATTCCAAGGAGTTTGTGTCCAGTTTGGGGAACCTAAATTCCCCCATATTCACCTTTAGTTCTCCTCAGTTTTCATGCTTATCATGCCTTCAGCCAATCACTTAATCATTAAGCTCCCACCTATCATTAGTAATCACTAAGCTAGTGAGTGTACGACACTCATTCCAGACGAGACGGAGGACGCAGCCTTGCTGCGCACGCACCCCAGTGAGGACAGGCGTCCCGGTGAGTCAGCCAGGGATATGCAAATAACCCTGTGCTCATGTGGTATGTGATTGCTTCCTTCTTGTGTGTCTCCGATGTCCGGGTTTTCTTATTCATAAGTTCTTTTCAAATTAGTTTCGTGCCGGAGCTAGCAAAGCGCGCCCCTTGGCCTTTGTTTATAATACGACTAATCATCATAATTAGCCTAAGTAGAACTTTCCCAGTAGTCGTCAGGCCGAAGAGTTACAACTGGCGCGCCAACGGTTGGGCACGAATCTTACCGCGACCCGAGATTTTTAGATGCAGTATAGGTTTGTCCACACGTCCGAGAGAAATTGTACAGAGTTACAACTGTCACCCGAACGTTGGGCCGATTAGGAACCACGACGATACCCGAGATTTGTTTCAAAGTAAAAGTAGGGCGTAGAGAAACTTACGATCTTTGTCACCGGACAATGGGGGACTCCAGCGAGGAGAGCGAGAACGGAGGGAGCCTGGGGGCAGACTCAAGCCTCGACACGACGGTCGAGCTGGTGAGAAGCCGAGATAGCTTGGTGCAGGTGCCGAGTATGTTCGCGGAACCGAGGGTGGAGTACGTGCGCATCTCAGAGGACGGGGAGAGCGTAGTCCTGAGGGAGTGCTCGCTCTTGGAAGAAGACGAGGTAGCCGAACTAGAGAACGCGGTCACTACCGTAGAGGAACACGCAAAGGGGAAAGAGTATGTCACCAAGGCTGAATTCGGAGGCTTCCAGACTCAAATGTTGCAGTTCTTCGCACGGGGGGATCAAGCTAAGGAGACTAAGCGAGCGGAAAAAGAGGCTAGGAAACAAGCTAAGGAGACTGAGCGAGCGGAAAAAGAGGCTAGGAAACAAGCTGGAGGGAGTCGGATCAAGCGGAAAAAGAGGCTAGGGAACAAGCTAGGAGGGAGTCGGATCGAGCTGAAAATATAGCTAGAGAACTAGCCAGGGACGCCAGGCAAGCGGAAACCAACAATAAGTTCGAAGCCGTGTTCGGCCAATTTCTAGCCGCGGGCCGGGAACGTGACCTACGATTAACGGGGATCGAGGGCAGGATCACTGTACAGGCGACTATCGCCAGGGACAATCTCAATGTCCAGGCGGAAGAACTAAGGACCAACCTCCAGGAGGTGGCCGACAACGTAGGCACCCTAGAAGCCACGCAGTGCCGCGCGCTAAAGAAGCTGGAAAATAAGTTGGACGTAGGACTCACCCAACTAAGCGAAGCAGTGGTAGGGGACAGGGAACGCGCCACTCAAGCCGAACTCCAGAGACAGGAGCAGATCAGAGGGCTCGAGACAGGAGTGAGGGAGGACTGTACTGCGACTAACGACGTCGTCGCCAGCCTAGTAGCCGAAGTAGACGTGCTGTCAGGCAAGCTAGTGACCATAGCCAGTCAAGTCACCGAGAGCGTCGGAACCGGGGGCGGTTTATTGACAGGTGGACCGGTGGACCAGCGGATCACCGCGGCCACGAAGCGTTGGCGAGGTGAATATGAGAAGCACGTAGCCACGCTTCGCGCCGAGATGACTAGGGCCCTACAGCAACCACGAATATCACCAGGGGCTAGTGGGGACAGCGACTGGGGAGACGAACGGGCGTCCCTCAAGCATGAACTACATGTGGGCGAGCAGTTGGAGCGAGAAAATGTCTATTTCGCGAACGCGAAGGTGGGGATGCACCCTAGAAAGATCGCGAACGTACTAGAACGACGTTTTGCCATGTATCGCGCAGTGCCCGAGTCATGGGTGACACTAGCCACAAAGTGCTGTGGGGGCAGCGTGATGGAGAGGGGGAGAAAGTGCTGTGGGGGCAGCGTGATGGAGTGGGAGAGAGAGTGGGGGTTCCGGAGTTTCTCCGAATGCAAAGGGGGCTCCGACACCACAGTTGGTTGTTCGGTAACGTGGGTGTTTGAGAGGAAACACGCCATTGTGTTTGGTCCGGGCGAGACCAAGACACCCAGGACGGTCAAGTTCAAGTTGAAATGTTTGTTGATGAAACACGACGCTGCGTCGAAGAAACGCATGAAGGAATCGGGGGGCAGAAGCCACCAAGTACGAGGGGGACAACTACCCACCTGTTAGCCAGAGAGTGCTAGGGGGCAGAACCCGGGTCTTTGGTTAACAACGCCAGAGAGCTCACCAAAGATCGCGGGCTAGTTGTTGTATAGTTTTGTTTAGTTGTATTTGTTGTATTTGTGTGTTCGATCTCGAGAGATTTTGTAGAATGTAAGAAGTTGTTTATTCAGATTGTAAGTTTATCACGAACCGAGGCTCGAGCGAGAGCAGCCACGGGCAGCGTACTAGAGTGGATCGATCGCGCAGACGTACGGCGCAGCAGAGAGAGAGGGAAATAGCTGGCTGGCGGAGAGAGGAGAGCGCCATGCCATGTCTGCTAACCGGACGACAAGCGAGGATAATGCCTCAGGCGATTCGGCCACGCACAGCTACTTTGCCTGCCATGAGATTGAGATGGATTGCCGATCCATACGGCACAGTCACCAAGCGCAAGTCATTGACCGAAGTTTGTTTACCGGCAATGCAACCACCACAACTGGAGCAACAGGTGTTGCCCGACGTAAACTTCACCCCATCACTCGCGGAACGAGGGGAACTTGGTCACTGCAAGGTTTTATAGTCTGTCGCCGGTCAGTAGGACGCGACAGGACTTTTTGGTAGATCTACGTAACATCGGACACCTTGACGGGACCACGCCTGTCTTGTGAGATCTCGTGTGATCTGTGCATGGACATGCCTACGCGCTAGACGAGGTCGCGCCTGGTAGGATGTGCCAGCCTGTTTATTTGACGCGATGGAATCTAAGACCGCCTGTGTAGCCGCAATGTGTTTGTCGATGTTTTGTTTTGGGAGAGAGAGAGAAAGAGATAGGACGTAGAGTTTGTTAGAGGGACTTACCACCCCGCCGACAGTGCAAGTTCAGAGTAAAGTTTTGAGTAAAGTTTTGAGTTCCCGTGCGAGTTTGAGTATTGGAGGCAAGTTGTACGTCCACCGAGGCGAGAGTACTCAAGTTTTGTGTGTTGTTTTGTTTTAATGCGCGTTGGTTTAATCGAGCCGTGAGTGTTGGTCACCCACCGGGTTGACAGGAGCAGGCCTAGTAGCTTTGTGTAAGGTTTTGTTTGTTGGTGATCTTGAGTGAACCGAGACTCTTTCTGCGTCAAGTGCAGCGATGAAAGAAATATGAGAGAGATAGTACGCTTCCTGAGAGCATATTATCACCAGGCGAGAATGCCTATGAGCTATCGGACGAGCTGGGAATCGTGAGGTGTGTACAATGTAAGTAACTTACGCAAGTACCACTGTACCACGTACCAGGACCTACAGTACCGGACGTTGTAGCGTAATCATTGTAATTTGTTGTGCGACGCGAGCGCCTTTTTAAATCTTTGTATTTTGTCATGCAATGAGTGCATCCCGTATGTATTTGTGTTTTGTGCATTAAGTGCACACGTTTGTGTCGTGGGTTTTCTTCGTGGAAGGTACGAGCACGAAAGCACCGCGAATGCGAGCAAGAAAGCGGGTACCTATGGAAGGTCGAACCAAGGAACAGTAGGTTGCGACGAGGCTCCGTGCGAGGGATTGAAATCAGCTGTACGAGAGCAACGGACGAATCGCGCAGAAAGCGAAAGTGAGGGGAGGGGTAACTAGCCCGCTCCTACCACTTGTCCGAGTGGGCGGCAAGAGAGGGGAAGCGGGCGATCTATCGATGTACGCGTGGACCACGTGTTACTTTGTCAACCAGAGAAGCGCCCAGAAGAAGGCCGTTGACTGCAACGAAGGAAGGAGAGAGAGAGACTCGAGCTGAAGGCCTACGGGCAAGCTCTAGGACGAAGCTCAGGAGAGCGAGGAAGACTGAGGTTCAGTCACAACATGGGGACTGCGTGTCAACCATCAGTTGGACACCCGAGAAGCCGCTCGAGGGGCAACAGTGTTTGGTAGCAAAGTCTCGCCAGTTTGTGTTTTATAGCCCATAGCTGTCAGACCAATTAGCGACCGTCCTCTAGCCGTCGGTACTGTGACGTAGCTAAAGGGGAGGCGCTGTTTTGGTGCTGAGTAGGCTAGCTAATTACGCCAGGCCACTTGTGCTAGACCTGAAGGGTCGTTGTGCACCGAGGGTGCGTTGTTTAAGGAAGGTTGGCCCCTTTTGTTGAGCGTGCTGTAGAGTTTATTTTGTCCCATGTTAGTTCGTAAGATTTGTGTTTATTACCCAGAGTCTTTTCTCTCCACGTATTTAAAGTTGTTTTCGGATGTTTTGTATTTTGTAACCCGTATCCGGATTTTGATTCGCGTAATATGTAATTTCCCGCCGATCTGCCACTCGTACGATTTTGTTTAGATAGCGTATTGTTTTGGTTTGGGTACCCGTTAGCCGTAAGATTTCATTTCCTTTGTTCAATCGTTTGTATTTGTTTTGTAATGTTTCATGTTTGTAAAATAACTGTGTATTTTTGCGAAATCACTAACCGAGCGATAGTGTTGATCAAAGTTGTTGCAGATCTGAAGGATCTAGTACCGTATCTTAAATAATGATGTTTTATAAATCACTTAGCGAAGTGAATGTATGTCGTTAGTGTCACTATTCGAGTGCACCCGTTTATTACTGCAGAGGACCAGTTCGAGCCGGGAGCTCAGGGAGGTTTTCAAGTCGTGCAGCGACGAGTGTGTTAGACCGGTTCTGCCGCGGGCGTCGAACGCAGGCAGGCCTAGGAGAAGGAGAGACACAGTGTGGAAGTGATGACGGCCAGCGGACGAGCCGTGGTGAGGGGGTGTGTGTGCGGCAGGGTTGGGGCCGGCCGAGCGTACACTTCCTGGTTTAGGGATTCCTGCAGCAGTGGCGTAGCGCCCTGTTTATTGTAGGCGGAACCTTGTCTTTTTCCCGAGGGAAACTTTGTTGTGGGCTGGGATACCAGCGGGCAGTTTGTTTTATTTGTAGTTTAAACCTCTTCATACGAGGGATGTCAGACCTGTAGAGTCTGAGTTGATTTAAGTCTTTTAGGAAGGGACTGTCGAGGATGAGCCAAGAGTTTTGAAGAGTTTTTAAATGTAAATTGGACGAGACTACCCTGCCCTACCCTTAGAATAAAGAGAAAAATTGGAATTCGTTTGTGTAAGGTTAAAACCAAAGGATTTGAGACAAATGTAAATTGTCCAACCTGTTTCTGTTTGTTTTGTATGTAACTTTTCATGTGACCTTAGAGGTCACAGGTCACCTTAAAAGTAATGGGGGCTGTTGTAACAGTACACCCCGTTACCACCTGCTACCCTGCTTCAATTTTTCATTTTTATTTGTTATATTAATTAGAATCACTAATTATTCATCTTAATTAAGAATCCTTGTGGATTGGTTTATATGTGGCGACATATCATAATGAGGTATGATATGCAAATCAGCTGAGGCTAAGACCTGGACGGTCCATGTAGCCAGTGGGCTAGGCAAGGGAGGCCTCGCCTAAGGGCTAGAAGGTTCTAGAACAACCCAGGAACTAGGGTCAACGTACCGACGAGGGCAGAAGATGCGAGTTTGCAGTGTGGGACGGGTGGACGTGCACCGACCGGGGTAACGTCGCACCATGAAGGTCGCCAGTGAAGGGCAAATGGCAAGGGGCTAATAACCCGAAGGACCATTGGTCCAGCCGAGCCATCCGACACCTACACCTGCCAATCGGGACGACAGTAACAAATGTCACCCAGGGTGCACGTGATCAAGGAGTGGGCAACGCGTCAGAGGTTGGGTACGCGAAGCCCTCCACAGGGAGAAGCCGGCAGAAAGTGTTGGGACCCGAATCAAGCAGTTGGTGTGTGAAGTGCAGCGATTTGTGCGCGTCTACAAAGTGGTTCAAGTGCGGTCGAAGCCATCATGGCAACTAAAGTAGTATTTCCGTGCATCGGAATAGGTACGGACATAAGTTCGACCTAATAAGTATAATAAAAATCAATCTATTTCAAGTAGTTTTTGGTGAGTGCAACCAGCGCATCATGTGGTGACGCCACCGACACTACTACGACGACAACAGCAACGAAATGGCTACCCTTTCAATTAACCTAATTCAATAGCCAACCACATCCAAAGAACCTAGCCAATCTCTAATCTTTCCCATGTCATATTCCACTATCGACCCGATATCAGGGGTCAAGCCCTCCACTACGAGCGAGCGTGGGTAACCATGTAACCACGCCACCGAGAACGTACCTTGGGGTCGTTGTCAAGCCAGAAGACCACAACCATACGTCGCCAGACGTACCGCACGAGCCAGTGTGCGAGGTCAGGTGTCCCACCGAAGAGGTCACGACGCCACTGGACTGACGTACCTAACTAGGGGACGCTAATCTGCGGCGTCTCAGCGCGTCATATCGTCGGTCATCGCATCGGTCAAACATCCGAGGGAGAGTGCTGAGTAGAAACTAACCCACTTATTATTATTATTATAATAAGGCAACCCATGTATTTCTTCAAAAGCTATCATATGCCTCTGAGGTTATGGTTTTAAGTTGGATCCGACGTAAATTCAAATCATTTTTTACTTGCTTTTGTGTAAAATTGTTGTATTATGTGTATCCAACAATTATACTGCTGAATTCAAGGAGTTTTGTGTCCAGTTTGGGGAACCTAAATTCCCCCATATTCACCTTTAGTTCTCCTCAGTTTTCATGCTTATCATGCTTTCAGCCAATCACTTATCATTAAGCTCCCACCTATCATTAGTAATCACTAAGCTAGTGAGTGTACGACACTCATTCCAGACGAGACGGAGGACGCAGCCTTGCTGCGCACGCACCCCAGTGAGGACAGGCGTCCCGGTGAGTCAGCCAGGGATATGCAAATAACCCTGTGCTCATGTGGTATGTGATTGCTTCCTTCTTGTGTGTCTCCGATGTCCGGGTTTTCTTATTCATAAGTTCTTTTCAAATTAGTTTCGTGCCGGAGCTAGCAAAGCGCGCCCCTTGGCCTTTGTTTATAATACGACTAATCATCATAATTAGCCTAAGTAGAACTTTCCCAGTAGTCGTCAGGCCGAAGAGTTACACTGCTAAAGGCGGATATTAATTTAAAATTGTCTATATTTACTTGTGCTATTTCGTAATTTTTTTGCCAATGTTCTGTTAAGCAGATAATATCAATATTCTTAACAAGGTCTTCACTTTCTTCTATCTCATTTATCAAATCTTCTAAGTTGGTTAATTTGTTTGAAATGCACTGTACATTTTTATGTAAAATTGTTAGATTATTGTTTTCATGAGACCTATTTGTTACTTTTTTAGGGTTTAAAACATTGATGTGTTTAGGTTTATTTATAGTCTGTTTAGAATTGGGAACTGTAGGCCTGTGGTGAATATCAATAGTAGTATTAACCTGTATGGGCCTGTTATAACTAAATTTGGGTATGGCTAGGGAGTGTTTAGTAGGGGTGATCCTGTCCAAAAAGGGTTTTTAAAAAAAGGCAAAAAGGGTTGCTGTCCCGGTGTCCCGAAAAACATTTTGGGGACGCCAAATTGTCCCGGAAATTGAAAATCCAAAAATCCAAATCCAAAATGTCGTAGCAAAGTACACAAGCCGTAAAATTAGTGACTGTTTTACAAAGGTAACGGCTGGGAATGAGGAACTTGAGATCACTGCAAAAGAGGGGACGTTTGCATACCATACAGTAATGCACAATCAAAGCTTTAATTCCATGGACTGCACGTCAAGTATTATTAAAAAGTTGTTCGAAAACAAATTCTCCTGTGCACGAACAAAAGCAGAGGCAATTGTCGTACTGAAAAGGCCAGCCCTCAACCCAACCCGACCTGTCTCAGATCTCACTACAGGCAATCTTGGGGGAAAAATTGCCCCAAAAATTTTCCGCCTCCGGCGGCTGGATCCCTTGGAGCCCACACAAGTCCATACAAAACGAAAATAAATGTGTCCTGGTTTTTACTTTCAGAATTATGGTAACCCTAAAAATACTTGTACTGTATTTTGTATTTCAAATACTGTGTTGAAAAGTATTTGTATCTTGTATTTCCAAATATACAATTTAAATGTATCTTTGAATTTTCAAAATACCTAAAATACATTGTATGCAAAGTTACATTTCAACAACAATTCAACACTTTTCAATGTAAATTGATTATTTCCTAAGTATGTAACCAAGATCCCACAAATAACAAAAACTTGTATAAATACAGCCAAACCTTACACACTCAAAAGAAATGAGATCTAAAAAAAGGGCCAAGCTCATCTACCCTTCCACATTTGCGCATTCTTAATTCATAAACGTAGTGTCCCGTAACAACATCCTTGAAAAGCTTGGCAAAAAAGAATTTGCAACTATTAATTTAAACGTAATGGTCATACAAATTCTATTTTGCCAAGCTTTTCTAGGATGTTATTGTTGTTGTAGGACTGTACGTTTATGATTAAGAATGCACAAATGTGGAAGGTGTGCTGTCTCATACCCTTTCTTTGTGTTCTTTTCCTTTGTGATCTAGTTTCTGCATTGCGTATTCACTCTCTTTCTGACCTAACCTAACGTCACACTGTTTCGGTAATTTATTTCTTCATGGTTTTTATGTCGTCTCCGAACCACCCCTGCGAGGATGGACATGTGTTAACCTTCCCTTCATTCCGCCAGCACTCTGGGCTGGGTAATACCAACTTAACTCTTTTTTATTCTTTTGTCACTATTGTGTGGTAACGCTATGATTTACATTGTTTTATAATTAGTAGTAGTAATGTTGAATTTAAGTTGTTTTTATTGATTTGTGTTCTTTAAGTCAGTGAATTGTGTGAATCAACATGTCTAATTAGTATTTTAGTTTATTTTGTCATAATTATATTCTTAGGTTGGTGACCATGTGGGAGGGGGAGGCGGTCAAGTTTGGCTTGGCTTCGAGGGTGTTGTGAAGTCAGTTGTCTACGGATCCCAGAGAGTACGAACTACGGTTTCTGTGCTTCTCATAATTGTGGAATTTTACTTTAAAATAAACAGTATTTTAAAATTAACTTTACATACGTGTATTCATTTAGCACCTCTTCCTTAATTAGCCGGGTGGAGAGTGTAGCAACTGGCGCCCGAACGTTAATTACGTCAAAGTGGACATACGTGTACCGCGATTTATTATAAACTTGAAAACTATTTTCGTGTGTATCGGTTGTAGTACTCTACAATCTACGCAAAGTGGACATACGTGGTGCCGCGAGTATTATAAACTAATAAACTATTTTGTGGAGCAGGTGGATATTTGTTTGTGTCTAACAAGCACAGTGTGCATACGTGTACCGCGACTTATAATAAACTTGAATACTAATTTTGTGTGAACTGTGAATCGGTTGTAGTACTCTACAATCTACGCGAAGTGGACATACGTGTGCCGCGTCGTACTATAAACTATAAACTATAAACTATAAACTATAAACTATAAACTATAAACTATAAACTATGAACTATAAACTATAAACTATAAACTATATTGTGACACTGTGCTACGAATCCTTTTGTTAAAATGCCTGAAACAACTTTTCACAGTCAGGGCACGAGGGAATACGATGAAAAAAATACAATGCAAGTGCAGTCGTTTGACCGATTAGGAAGACGCTCCTCAAAGGTTTCGGCACCTTGCTTGGCACTCTCACGGGGCGTATCACAACGTCTAGAGGCTTTTGGGACAAAGCGCGGGCTCTCCGGAAGCCATGACGCCCCGGTTTCAAGGACAGGGACGTCGAGTGGGGTTGCGCATCGCCAGCTGTCCCCACCTGTATTCCCTATCGGTCGACCACCGATCGCGGTTTCGATTCCAGGATGATGACAAGTGCATCCCGTTGAATTCTTACAAGCAATGGAGTCATACTTTGCTCAAGTAAGTATACCAAAGGGTGAGTGGATACAATTAACCATCGCTCAAATGGATGGCTGCCAAGTGACTGGGGACATGCTTTTTAAAGGGAAAACATGGCAAGGAGGGGAATCATTCAAGGCTGATTTTATAGACATGTTCTGGTCAGAAAACAAACAAGAAAAATTGATCGACCAACTCCAAACAAACTTTTACAACCGCAGTTTCCCAAAAACAATGTCTGAGTTTTTTCGTTTCGTGATGAGGAGAATTAATACTTGTCCACTCCCATATCACCGCGGTCTTTTCGTCAGAAGGATGAGACACCCTACTTCCGGCCAACGTTAAATACTTGATACTCTCTGGTGGCGGCCAGGGTTTCGACTCCAGCTGAAATGCTTATATTTTTGCGAGAGTTGGATGACCCCGCAGCAAGCAGCAACAACTGGGGGGACGGACCCCAAAGGTGGTTACCGGTCTAAACAATTAAAAACGGAAGAACAATCTTCAGATGACAAGGGGGAAAGACCTGGCATACCTACAACAACCAATGGGGGGATACCCAAGGCAACGGAAAAACACCCAAATGAGGAGCGTCAGGGGACTCGCGAGAACGGTTCTCGCCTGAATCATCTGGAGGTGACTCAAGACGTCGCAGGAACTGAGACGTCACACGAGGCGATGGCTGTCCATAAAGGCTGCAATCAGCGTTCCCGACAACAGTCGGGAAAACGATAAACGCTGGACATGCGCCTTCGGGTGTTTCCAGCTGAAGTGAACTCTTTAAAGGCAAAGCGACAAGATGTAAAACGGCCAACATACATCCGGTTGGTGTGGTGGAGATGTGTGCGTGGATGACCTGTTACGTGAAGGGACAATAGCCAGGGGGGTTGTAAACAATAACACGTGAAAGCGCCGCGGGTTTGGCGACCGTTGTTATCGTGAAACATTCATGTGCTACTGGGACACTGGTAGTGATTTAAATGTATATCAAAATGTTTCTATAATGAACTTGCAGCTGTTAGCCCTAATGTTCCTTTGTTACCCATTCATGCATAACCGTGGAAGGGGCGTTTGGTTCTGTGCATCGTCACAAACTAAATTTTTAAAACTTTTTTGCCTATTAAATTGGGAATTTTTTGTGTATGATGTAGCGATGTTATCGTTCCAAATCTTTCATGCAAATTGATTCTTGGCGCGATTGGTTTTGAACGTAAACGAGCTGTCAAACTTTGAACCCATACTTTACACCTTGATGAAACTGTTATAAACCCTTAATTAGTGAGGGTTTTGTACACTGATACTGAACAAGTAACTTGTGGTTCAATCAAACTTTGTCTTGCTACGAAGACAATGGGGGGAAGCCGGGGAGCATGAGTGACGGTTTTTTATTTTTTGTGTGAAGATTATTGAATGAGAACTGTGTATTACGTATCGCCAAGTGCAACTAACGCACAACCCCCAGTGTGGCCTTGTTACGCGTATGCAGAAAAGTGCGCGACTCGAGACCACTGCAACAAATAACAGCTGCTCACTGAGACTTTTGTTGAAACACAAGGCGTATTCTCAGACGCACCAGGGTGTGTAACGCGATTATGTGGGAAAGAAAATTCACATGAGTGACCAGCAACCATTTGTGCAACGTTTCCCACCCGAAACCCCTTTCTAAAGATCACTGTTGACGAAAAGATCGAAGTATGGTTGAAATGGGGGTTATCGAACGACGACCTTCGGCCTACTCTAACCCTTTAGTTACAGTGGTCAAAAGGGCATTGGCTGAATGTGACCACCCACAGCGCAACGTAAGTGACACGTTTGGGATTTTGGGGAATCGTCAGCACTGGACAAAACGATTTAGAAGTGTTTCGTGATTTTTTTTTATGTACTATTCATAATATTGTTAATCTTAAAAAGTATTACCATGATTAATTTAGGACAGCACTCTTTGAAAATGAACGAAAATCAGACTTCGTCTCATTACCTGTCATTTTTGGGGGGTTATGTGCTGTCCTCATACCCTTTCTTTGTGTTCTTTTCCTTTGTGATCTAGTTTCTGCTTGCGTAAATTTACTCTCTTTCTGACCTAACCTAACGTCACAACTGTTTCGGTAATTTATTTCTTCATGGTTTTTATGTCGTCTCCGAACCCCCCCTGCGAGGATGGACATGTGTTAACCCTTTCCCCTTCACCCCGCCAGCACTCTGGGCTGGGTAATACCAATTAACTCTGTTTATTTTTTTGGTCACTATTGTGTGGTAACGCTATGATTTACATTGTTTTATAATTAAGTAGTAGTAATGTTGAATTTAATTGTTTTTTTTTGATTGTGTTTTTTAAGTTAGTGAATTGTGTGAATCAACATGTCTAATTAGTATTTTAGTTTATTTTGTCATAATTATATTCTTAGGTTGGTGACCATGTGGGAGGGGGAGGCGGTCAAGTTTGGCTTGGCTTCGAGGGTGTTGTGAAGTCAGTTGGTCTACGGATCCCAGAGAGTACGAACTACGGTTCTGTGCTTCTCATAATTGTGGAATTTTACTTTAAAAAAAACAGTATTTTAAATTAACTTTACAAAACGTGTATTCATTTAGCACCTCTTCCTTAATTAGCCGGGTGGAGAGTTAGCAAAGGGTAGATGAGCTTGGCCCTTATTTAGATCTTATTTCTTTTGAGTGTGTAAGGTTTGGCTGTATTTTTACAAGTTTTTGTTATTTGTGGGATCTCATTACTTTTTCAAGTTCCATTGCAAAATTATTTGTTAAAATATAATAATTTTATCAAAAACGATCAATTTCAATAGTATTACCAATTAACAATAGAATGTAAAATATCTAGTGGTTAGTCAAATCGCTGAACAAATTGAGCTGAAATCTTAAACAGACATCCAGTACGAGTTTACTGAGAACTGCTAACAAAATCAGCTATATCTTTGCGATTTAAACCTACAATAAATAAAAAATAGGCTGCCAATGTGTAGGAATTATTTTAACGACAATGGTTTTGTTTATGAAAAATCCTTTTTGTCTGATTTTTTTCAGGCTGTGAAAATAACAAGCAGTGCCCAAGTTTATCGACTCTTGCACGCTCAAGGTACCCCCAATTAATAGAGCTGGGAGATTGAATAAACCTTGCAATATTTACACATATTTTGCACTGGCTATGTTTTCCATAATATTGTCACAGATGATAAGACTACACTGCGTTGTATGCATTTCAAAACATGTTTAATAATTTTTAAAATACAATCTAGAAATTACAAAATCTTTCCCGACAAGGGGATTGAACCCATGTCTCCCACATTTTGGATATAAGGGCACCTTAGCCAACTGGACTAGTTAAATGCCAAAGTTGTTGTGAGACGAGTGAGCGAGTCATGTGTTGAGTACCCGGGAACATTTGCATTTAAAATTGATAATTATATTGGTATAATTAATAGGGTTTTTAAGTTTAGTTTGTATAAGGGTGCATCAACTGTAAGGCCATAATGCTCCACTTTAGCCTATGATAGGCTAGGGAGGCCTAAGTTAGGGGGAATAAAAGAAATGGTACCGGGTACTCAACACATGGCTCACTCACTCGTTTAACAACGACTTTGGCGTTTTCTTAGTTTGTTTGTTTATTTATTTATATATTTATCTGTGTGTGCAAGTGCAAGTGAAATGCAAGTGCATAGATTTAAAAGTAAAAAGTAATAGGATAAATTCAGTTCAATTAATTTATAGATCATGAGGTTTTGGATGTTTTTCATTTGCCGGGTGGATGTCAGAAACTAAATTGCTGGATCTATGTTCAGTCTGGGTACATCGTATAACACATTGAAAAAAACAAACGAATTAACAATGCAATGTACTTAAATGCCTATATTACATTGTTAATTAGAAGTCCGTCCTAACAGTTTTTGTTACTCGTAAATTGCTTTCTCCTCGTCGTACATAAAAAATTAAAAAACGTTTTTCATAAATTCGGAGCTTTTTCTAAATTTTGCAAATCTTTTGATAATTTTCTTCTATTATGCAATTTTTTATAAATGTACTCGGCAATAAGACGGTAATTAAATACAGGTAGAGCTGTTGTGTTTTGACATTCATTGTGCATGCAAGTTTGACGTTCTTTTGGCTAAATTGGCCTGATCGTTCCAGGAAGACGGCAAATACAGAGGTCACTTATCTCTCATCATATCTATGGCTGTCCAAAACGGGGGGAAAATCGATCTGGCGTTGATGTAAACTCGGACGGGGAAGAACTATAGCAAGAAGATGGATTTATATTTGCTCATGGTGCCAGAAGTCTCCATGTTTCATGTAAGTATACACTCGCTCACACCCATCGCAAGAAAACACAAAATATGAAATACTATAGACCTATCATTGACAGTTATTTATAAAATTTTAAATATATGCATATAATTATTTACCCCATGATGAGTACTAAACTTCCTGTCTGTCCCTCATATGGCAAGCCCATGGCTAGCTGGACATGTGGCAAACTCATGGCTAGCCGTATCGGGGCCATGTGCAACCACATTGCATGAGCCACACACAGTTCCACTTCCAAAATCTAATACCAGCTACATATGGCTAGCCAGACGAGAAAATGACGCTTTCATCCGGCTGGCCGGATGTCTACCGCATGAGTCACAGACGCTAGGGCCATGCGTGGGGTGACTGCCAAAAACTAATCTTTGCCACATTTGGCTGGCCAGATGTAAAACTTACGTTTTCATCTGGCTGGCCACTGTGTCTGCCTGACAAGGCCCAGGCGCACGGCCTTTACGTGGGGCCACTGCCAAAAACTAAACCAAAGAGACCAAGCCAACCCTATAGGCCCCGACGCAATCGACGAATGAGCGATAAACAACCAAAGATCGATATTTTTTAATAGGAAATATAGCAATCAGTGGTATGAACAGTGCGAACACCCGCGGATCAACACCAGAATCAACACGGCCGATTCAGTACAACTTGAAATTTATTATGTGCCTCGTTGCTAAGACGGCTCCAAAGTCACCATTTACAAACTCCTAAGACAAGAACTGATCAGAAGTTAATCTGAGTTAAAAAATAAATCAGAAGTTAAAAAACTTCTGACTTTGGCAGGAATCGAACCCTGGACCTTCTGCATTCGAAGCAGAGACGCTAACCACAAGACCAACGAGCCACAACTAGCCACATCTGGCTAGCCATATGTGGCACGTACGTTTCCGCCTGGCTGGTCATACGTGGGCCTTGTAATGCCCAAACGTAAGTGTTCTCTATGAAGCTCGCTGTTATGAATGGTATTATAGACATAAATAAAAGAAGTGCCTCCACCAGGGACTGGGGGGGACCTCTGTTGTCTGGGCAAATGCTTTTACCAACCGAGCTATGACGACAACAGATTAAATTCTGTGAGAGTCAGTGTTTATATGACATTATTATTATATTTTTGGGTTATTCAATGTAGGTCATCATCATTATATGTTGCCACGTCCAACTCTGCGTTGGGTTGGCATTGAAGATAGGACTCTCCATCTTAGTCTGTCCTGCCAACACATTCCAGTCTCCTCCTCGCTGTTTGGTCTACTTTCAATATTTTACAATCTACCAATTAGTAGGGGAGCATAGGTAATTCCGTGGCCGAAAAGGTGAAAGAGCTATGTATCTGGTATCAATCGATTCGTATTGATCCATAGATAAACAATTTCGATGGTGAGAGTCTTGATTTTTTGGCTGAGACCGGCCATATCTAAAACAAGATGGCCGCCGCTTTCGAATTTTAAACTAGCGTATCTTCGTAAGTATTTGACCAATTTCAATTTCAAAGATACCATTCGAAAGGTAAATGATAGAAATTTAAATTAATGTAACAAATTTTCACGAAAATCTCATATGTTTGAGGTTATGTTACAAAAACTCTAACTGTTTACTTTACACTTTCTCGTTATGGAACGATATTTACTAGGTAAAAAGGTTTTACATTTTCTTAAGTTGCATTTTTGGTAGATTATTTCTATGTGTTTATAATGAATCCATGCATTTAATTTTCTGACAATTATAGCCTGAGTTATCGATGGTGAAGAACCAATACCTTCTATCTGCCATTTTCTGCAAAAATGAGATTTTTGTGTCTATGGATACACAAAATTATTTCGAATTTTTTTATGTTAATAGCTCCTATCTAACAATGCTTAAACATCTCCAAAGAGACATATAGTACTACCTTACATCAATATCTCCTATCTGCCACCGCCAACTAGTTACTTTTTTTTAATCAGTTTTAATGCTCTCCTAAACAATTTGTTTTTTGGCAGATAGAAGGTATTGGTTCTTCACCATCGTTATGCAATGAAGCGATGGCATGTGTAGATGAATATATGCTACTACTGTGTGATCTTTATGTTTCAAATACATTTTGTCGAGGCACAATTGGTGAAACAATTAGATATTTGAAATAAATCGATTCGTTATGAACCGAACTTAAACAATTTTGAATGGGTTAATTTTGATTTTTTTACTGAGACCTTCCCTGAGCAAAAACAAGATGGCCGCCGTCATTGAACATTTTAACTAAAAATCTTTAAAAGTATTTTGCCGATTTCAATTTTAAAGGTACCATTGAAAAGGTAATAAAAAGAGCTACAAATGATATATCAACAATTTTCCAGAAAGTTTAATTTTTTTAAGGTTATGTTTGTTTTGAGATTTTTGTATTTTTAACGATTTTTTCAGAGCACAATAGGTGAAACAACTATGTATGGGGTATCAATCGATTCGTTATGAACCATGATTCAACAATTTTAAAGGGAAAAATTTCGATTTTTTTACTGAGGCCTTCCCATGGCAAAAAACAAGATGGCCGCCGCCAAATGAACCTTTTGACTCGCATATCATTAAAAGTATATATCCGATTTTTAATTTACGTATACCGCTAAAAAGGTAATTAAAAGAGAAATAAACTACATATTTTTATTTTGTTGAAACATTAATATTTACTGAGGTTATGTTACAAAAACTTAAATTATTTACCACACTCGTCATCGGTATGGAACTTATGGCGCATATATTTACATGACAAAAACGGTTCTTGAATATGTTTGGCTTGTTTATCCGTAGCATGAGTCCTTACTTTTTATGTTCCGACAAATATATCCCGAGATAATGTATTTGAAGCGACGGCATGTGTAAATGAATAATATATGCATCGAGTATTTTGATCTTGATGTTTTAAACACATTTCGTCGAGCCACAATAATTGATGAAAGGATTATGTATCTGGTATCAATCGATTCATTATGAAACGTACTTTAACAATTTTGATGAGGTACCCGTCGCAAAAAAAACAAGATGGCCGCCGAAAAAAACTTTGTAGCTTACATATTTTCTAAGATAATTGACAGATTCATTTCAAAGGTACCGTTGGAAAGGTAATTAAAGGAGCAAAAAAGTATAAATTTGCAATTTTTACGAAACTTTTATATTTACTGACGTTATCTTGTTACTATACACTCAATTGTTACAGTTATGGAACAAATATAACGTATATATGTATATATTTTGTTAAACTTTTGTTTTATTGTAAGCGACTTTGACGCTGTTATTTTGGTACCATAGACAGAAATTAATAAAAGTTCTTCCACCGGGGATTAAACCCGGGACCAGTTGGAAAGAGTATGACATTGACAGTCTAGGTCCCGAGTTCAAACCCCGGTGGAGGTATTTTTTAAATTTCTGTCTTAATATATAATTTTTTTGGTTTTTAGAGATTTTCGTGGCCGATATGTATGTCATACTGTCATACTCTTTCCATCTGGTCCCGGGTTCAATCCCCGGTGGAAGAACTTTTATTAATTTCTGTCTATGGTACCAAAATAACAGCGTCAAAGTCACTTACTATAAAACTAAGGTTAAACAAAATATATACATATATACGTTATAGTTGTTCCATAACTGCAACAATCGAGTGTAGTAACAAGATAACCTCAGTTAATATAAACGTTTCGTGAAAATTGCAAGTTTATACTTTTTTGCTCCTTTAATTACCTTTCCAACGGTACCTTTGAAATGAATCTGTCAATTATCTTAGAAAATATGTAAGCTACAAAGTTTTTTTCGGCGGCCATCTTGTTTTTTTTGCGACGGGTACCTCATCTAAATTGTTAAAATACGTTTCATAACCAATTGATTGATACCAGATACATAATCCTTTCATCAATTATTGTGGCTCGACGAAATGTGTTTAAAACATCAAGATCAAAATACTCGATGCATATATTATTCATTTACACATGCCGTCGCTTCAAATACATTATCTCGGGATATATTAATTTTGTCGGAACATAAAAAGTAAGGACTCATGCTACGGATAAACAAGCCAAACATATTCAAGAACCGTTTTTGTCATGTAAATATATGCGCCATAAGTTCCATACCGATGACGAGTGTGGTAAATAATTTAAGTTTTTGTAACATAACCTCAGTAAATATTAATGTTTCAACAAAATAAAAATATGTAGTTTATTTCTCTTTTAATTACCTTTTTAGCGGTATACGTAAATTAAAAATCGGATATATACTTTTAATGATATGCGAGTCAAAAGGTTCATTTGGCGGCGGCCATCTTGTTTTTTGCCATGGGAAGGCCTCAGTAAAAAAATCGAAATTTTTCCCTTTAAAATTGTTGAATCATGGTTCATAACGAATCGATTGATACCCCATACATAGTTGTTTCACCTATTGTGCTCTAAAAAAAATCGTTAAAAATACAAAAATCTCAAAACAAACATAACCTTAAAAAAATTAAACTTTCTGGAAAATTGTTGATATATCATTTGTAGCTCTTTTTATTACCTTTTCAATGGTACCTTTAAAATTGAAATCGGCAAAATACTTTTAAAGATTTTTAGTTAAAATGTTCAATGACGGCGGCCATCTTGTTTTTGCTCAGGGAAGGTCTCAGTAAAAAAATCAAAATTAACCCATTCAAAATTGTTTAAGTTCGGTTCATAACGAATCGATTTATTTCAAATATCTAATTGTTTCACCAATTGTGCCTCGACAAAATGTATTTGAAACATAAAGATCACACAGTAGTAGCATATATTCATCTACACATGCCATCGCTTCAATTACATAAACTCGGCTATAATTGTCAGAAAATTAAATGCATGGATTCATTATAAACACATAGAAATAATCTACCAAAAATGCAACTTAAGAAAATGTAAAACCTTTTTACCTAGTAAATATCGTTCCATAACGAGAAAGTGTAAAGTAAACAGTTAGAGTTTTTGTAACATAACCTCAAACATATGGGATTTTTGTGAAAATGTGTTACATTAATTTAAATTTCTATCATTTACCTTTCGAATGGTACCTTTGAAATTGAAATCGGTCTAGTGCTTACGAAGATACGCTAGTTTAAAATTCGAAAGCGGCGGCCATCTTGTTTTAGATATGGCCGGTCTCAGCCAAAATATCAAGACTCTCACCATCGAAATTGTTTATCTATGGATCAATACGAATCGATTGATACCACATACATAGCTCTTTCACCTTAGCTGCCACGGAAGCATGTTTTCATACCCTATGCTCCCCAACTAAATGTTTCGGACAGTTCTCCCTGCCATTTCCAAGGTTTAATGATGACAATTTTTTTGTTTAACGTCTCTATTAAATTAATGAACTAAGGCTATTTGAGACGATGAAGGACGATAACAAAAATAAAAAGCCAATGCCTTATGCGGGATTCGAACCCACGTCCTCGTAGAGTCATACTATTCGGACCAGCGCCTTAATCATAAGTTTCACCATGGCTTTAAGGTTTAAAACATAAAATAATGAAAGATAAACAAAGACAAAACAAGCAAAATTAGCAAATATCATCAAAACAAGTCTCTGCAACCGGCGACCTTCATGTTTCAGAGCATGATGATCTCAGTACTCGCCTTGCTGGTGAGCTAACATAAGGCCTAGCATACAATTTGAGAATAGGCACACACACAAAGGCATTACAAACATTTGGAATATTTATTTTACCAGAAGAACTATTACGTATTTTAAAAAGGCTATGGAAAAATAAATATTAGGCTTAATTGTAAAAGTAGTCTCAACTCTTACCTTGACCAGATGAAGTAAAGATGACATGCTTGGCTTTAACTTCCGAATCGTCAGTGCCATCAACTCTTGTATCAAATGAAACGGACAATGTTAATGTGTCTCTTAGGAATGAAAATTTCCATTCGTTGTCAGTCAACTCCATAACTTGCCACTGGTTAACGTTGCTAGAAATAGAGCAATCTCACAATTATCCAGTGTCCGGTAACAGAACAACATATTATGATGAAGTTGATAAGTAACAAATGAATTTAATTTTTTTTGGGAGGGGGGGTCAAAGGTAGGTCTATTTGTTTTGTTAAACAATGAAAATGATATTACAAAAATAGTATCTATTTTATTTAAGATATGATTAGTGACCAATATTATGTTACCTTAATTAAATCACTAATATTTGATCGATGATTGATGCAAGCGCAATTATTATTGTATGTTTGCTCTATCTCTACAAATGTACAAATGGTTACTGCCGCTACTCTAATCTTAACAAACTCTTAGCTCTTAAGGGAACATTTAAAATCTCTATTCCTGCCATGGTACGTGGTCACTTAATGCACCAAGTTCAAATTGACGGCGAGGGCCTTTCAAAGCCTACATGTTTTTATGAGCACCATCAATTATATGAAAAGTCTATCCAAAGACCTCAGAAAGAGCCTATCTAAGGTCTTTGAGCTGACCACCTGATCCTGATTTTGATAGTTTAGTCAATAATTTAAAATTGGAAGCTAATGAATTGTTTTTTCTAGGTGATTTCAACATTGATTTGAGCAAGAAGACATTACCAGTAAATAATTTCAAAATTCTTACTAGATCACATGGATTGGTACAATTGATAAAGTCTGTTACTAGGGTTAATAATACGTCAGCTACTTTAATTGATCATGTTTATGTAAATCACAGTGAAAATATTATTCAGTCAGATCTTATACGTGTAGGATTAAGTGATCATTAATTAATTTGTGTTTGTAAGATTGATAAGCAAAAGTTTCTTTCTAAATTTGTAAATACTAGAGATTAAAAGAATGTTAATTGGGAACAGGTAAATGAAGATATCGTAAGTGGTCCCATCGACCAAATTGGTATGGCGGTAAGTGCAGATGATAAATTAGAAATGTTTGTTAAAGTAATCGTGGAAACTCTAAATGAGCATGCACCCCCCTTGAAATTAAGAGTTAAAGGAAAACCAGCCCCATGGTTAACAGCAGAGATTAGGAAATTCATGCAAAGGAGAGACCACTTGCGCAAAGAATTCAGAATTTCGAGAAGGCGGTCAACATGGGAGGAATACAAGAAAGTTAGAAATAAGGTAAATAATAAGATTTGTTTTTTTGTTTTTTTTTTTTTCTTTCTTTCTTTTTTTTTGTATTTTTGTCTGTCTGTTAACACGATTCCGGCTAAACCGATACTCCGATTGCGATGAAATTTTATGGAGACCTTCAAAATCTCTGAACTTAGAACAAAAAAATATCGATCTTTGGTTGGTTATTGCTCACTCGTCGATTGCGTCGGGGCCTGCAGGGTTGGCTTGGTCGCTTTGATTTAAAGTCCCCCACTGAAAATCAGTTATATAACTGAGTGGGCAGACTCTAAATAAAATTTATTTATTTATTTATTTATAATGATATTTCTTCAAAATCTTTATGGTCAGTTTATAATAAGTTGGCAGGTAACAAAGAGGAAAAAAGAGAGTAGCATAGCCTCATTGACAGAGAATGGAGTATCCTAAACGTCTAATCCTGACATTTGCTGTTTGTTACAGAAAAGTGTTGTTGTGAACGACGTAGATTTTTCCAGTGAAATTGGTAAGTTTAAAGATTCAAATAGAAGAGAAGCAGAGGATCTCCCGTATACAAAGGTAACAAATGAAGAAGTCATTTCAGCAATTCAACGCCTTAAAAAAAGAAGCCCCGCAACACTTCAAGAGATTCCATGCATAGTATTCAAGAAATGCGCATCAATAGTCGGATTATTAGCATATCTAATTTCCCATTTCTTTCTTGTAGGTGATTTCCCAACACAGCTGAAATTCCACGCGTTCCACGCTAAGAAAGCAGATGCGCTCGCTTTCGACGGGCCAATCAGCGATCGTTATTTTTAATTGGGGCCTGCTGAATGGCTACAATTCACCCGTTAAAAGCGCGCGCAACTGCTTTCTTAGCGTGGAGCGCCTATAACACCTATTTATAAGGGTTAAGGTAAAAAGAGTGATAGGAATTCTTATCGACCTATATCAACTCTTCCAATTGTAGGAAAAATTATTGAAAATATTTTGCATGATTTTGTATGAAGTGGATGTATCTGAAGATTTAAGTGCAAACCAACATGGTTTCAGGAAAGGTAGGTCAACGCAAAGTGCCCTTCTAGCATTTACAGATTTTATCTATAAAGAGATTGACAAATTGAATAGTAAGGTTGGAGCTGTCTTTGTTGATCTTAGGAAAGCATTTTATTCAGTACCTTTTTACCTCTTTTAATAAAACTAAAAACCAGGTATGACACAAGTCCTTATTTGTTATCAATTTTGGCGGATTACTTTTTGAAAAGAAAAATGTTTATTAATCTTGCAAAATATAGTTCAAAAGTATTCAATATTATTTGTGGAGTACCCCAAGGATCAATATTAGGACCCCTTTTATTTATTCTTTTCATAGATATATATCTACTATAATGGGAGGAATGAATTATATTTTATATGCTGATGACTTGGTCTTTTATTTAGAATGTGTGGATGTCAAAGAGATCGTAAGAGGACTTCAAGAAGCTCTAAAGAAGATGGATGATTGGTTTAAAACTCAGGAACTTGATATTAATTATAGTAAAACTAATTTTATGATTTTTCATAGGGCTATAATGATAGAAGCATGGTAAGTTAATTTCTAGAAAGTATGAATTTAAATATCTTGGAGTTTTCTTAGATTGTGTAATTGGATAAGCGTAGCAAGCGTAGCGAAGATTCCATTTCACTACACTGGAGAAAAAAATCCACAATGTTTTTTTTCTTTTTATGTCTGTTAACACGATTCCGGCTAAACCGATACTCCGATTGCGATGAAATTTTATGGAGGCCTTCGAAATCTCTGAACTTAGAACTGCCACGTTTTTGAGCGCAATCTAAAAATTATTTCTCATGGAAATCGCAATTTTACAATTTATTTTTATTTTTTTTAATTTCTTCCACTTATAATACCTACATGCTTTGTCCGATTGTAATGATTTTTTAACAGAACCTTAATTTTATGAATTTATATATTCGTGTGAAATTTGAGCGTAATCGAAAACATATTTCTCATGAAAATCGCAATTTTACGATTTTTTTTCTATTTTTAAATTTTTTCGGCTTATAACACCTACATGCTTTATCCGATTGAAATGATTTTCTCACAGAACCTTAATTTTATGAATTGATATATTCGTGTGAAATTTGAGCGCAATTGAAAAATTATTTCTCGTGATAATCGCACTTTTACGTTTTTTTTTTTTAATTTTTTAAATTTCTTCGACTTATAACAAATACATGCTTTATCCGATTGTAATGAGTTTTTCACAGAACCTTAATTTTATGAATTAATATATTTGTGTGAAATTTGACCGTAATCGAAAAATTATTTCTCATGAAAATCTCTATTTTACGCCTTTTTTCGTTTTTAAAATTACGCTCATCCAGCAACGCGCCTGAAAAAGTGTTTGTGAAGCTTCCTAGTAATAATATGTGTATGTAATAAAGTATCATTGGAATTGGAATTACATGGTGGAAATTGGAATTGGAATTGTAGAATGAAGAGGTTTGTAACAGAGAGAATGTTGAGGTTACTCGTAGATTCTTATATTCACTCTGTTATTGATTATTGTTTAGTGGTTTGGGCAGTAATACCATCTACCGAATATGTTGTACTTCAAAAGAGAATTGAACATCTGTTTGATTCAATTCCTATGAGTAGAGGCATAAAAATTTAGCATTTTAGGTTATTCATGCTAAATCAGTGAGTATAAATTCTTAAAAACGCTACAAAATGCTAAATTTACTGAAAATAATGTTTACCTTTACCAATTAAGAATTGGTTTAGCATTGTATTCTAATGTTTTAAGTGACTACATTGAATTGAAATGTTCCTATAAAGCATAATTTGAATTCATTCCCCATTAAAAATACAAGAAACTCCCCACATTTGGGGTTTTGGTGGAAAGAAGAAAATTAATGCTACAAAATGCTAAATTTGGAAAAATTAATGCTAAATATTCAGAATATAAATGCTATTTTTTCATAGCTCTACCTATGAGCCAAGGTTTACAATCTGATTGCTTCACGATTGAGGAAAGAATGAAGTAGAGGTAGCGTGCTGGTAAATAAATACAAAGTATTGAAAGGTATGTATTTAGGTATTTACTCAATATTTTTCAAATTGTTGATTGTGATAGAAATTCTATTCTAATGTACTCATTGAAAGTTCCTAAATTAATTTCTGAATCATTTAAAAAGTCATTTTTGTACAGAGGAGTATCCTTTTGTAATTCAATTTCTTATGATATTAGAAGCCAGTTTACTGAGCTAGGAATACTACAATTTAAAAGTAAAATTTAAGCAATGATAATGAATCGAAGAACAAAGAAGAATTGATTGTCACTATTTATTTGTGGGACATTGTATGTGTGTTTGTGTAATGTTAATTTATCTTCATAAGTTCTTATTTATGATCTTGCTGTTCTCTTTGTGTGTTCATTATTGCTTTAATTATGAATTATGATATAATCAGATTGGAGAAGGGTTGACAGGCTGGGAAAGCAAATAGAACATAAATCCCAGCCTGAAGGGCTGGGAGCGACAAAACTTTTCACCTGCTGATGACAACTGCAGCTAATTTAAAGTTGTTACCTTAATCCACGACGTGTTTCGTCCTTCTAGGACTCATCAGGCAGATGGTGGCCACTAAAAATCAGCTAACTACATGCAAACAAATTTCACAACACATAACCAAACCTGTGGTAGGGCCACGCAAGAAGCCAATTCTGCATGCATGTTGTCATCATCAGCAAGGTTACTTCAAACACCATTCATACTGAGCCACACCATCAGCACAGCCAGTAAGGAGGCTTGCCTCCCAACTCTAGTGCTCGGGAGACAAAACATCCATGACTCACCCTAAATTCGAACCAGGACCCTTGGCAACAAGAGAAAAGCTGCCCCTTCTGTTGTTGCTTGGCCAAGGTGCCTCTTCATTCATACTTAGAGAAAGGGTTAGAGATAGGAAGGGTGGAAAGTCACATAACAGCACAACCAGAGAAGGGGCTTCCCTCCTAGTCTCTGGTGCTTGGGTGACAAAACAACCATGTCTTAACCTGGATTTTAACCAAGACCCGTGGCAACGAGAGAGGCTGCCCTACTAATTGTGACTGGGATCAGAAAACGAAAGGAAAAGACACTACAAGTTGCAAGCTCTTGGCTATGGCACGGGCACATGTTCTATACTAGCTCTTGGCTGCAGGTGAAGAGGTTGAAGGAAAATAAGAGAATGGTCTAACAGGTTCACCACCTGCTAGAGCCCCCCAGCAGGACAAGGAGCCAACCTTGAAAGGAACCTTTCTCTAAGTATGAATGAAGAGGCACCCTGGCCAAGCAACAACAGAAGGGGCAGCATTTCTTTTGTTAAGGGGGTTCGAATCCAGAGTAAGTCATGGATGTTTTGTCTCCCGAGCATTAGAGTTGGGAGGGAAGCCCCCTTACTGGTTGTGCTGACGGTGTGGCTCAGTATGAATGGTGTTTGAAAGTAGCCTTGCTGATGATGACAACATGCATGCAGAATTTGCTTTTTGTGTGGCCCTACCACAGGTTTGGTTATGTGTTGTGAGTTTTCTTTGCATGTAGTTAGCTGATTTTTAGTGGCCACCATCTGCCTGATGAGTCTCAGAAGGACGAAACGCGTTGTGGATTAAGGTAACAACTTAAAATTAGCTGCAGTTGTCATCAGCAGGTGAAAAGTTTTGTCGCTCCCAGCCCTTCAGGCTGGGATTTATATCCTATTTGCTTTCCCAACCTGTCAACCCTTCTCCAATCTAACTAGCCGATAGGCATTTTCACACTAGAATATGATATAATCATGTATTTTCAATATTTTTCTGACAAGATTGTCTGATTGTCGCCCACTGGTGGAGCTTGCAACTTGAGTTAGGTGTTCTGTATCATTGCTGTGATCAGTTTTTGACTTATATATCTGATATAGAGTCAAGATCTTTTGTACTAAATTGTTATCAAGATTTCAACACAAAAATGAAGATTGAACACAAGAATGAAGATTCGCGTTCTGTGGTTTCTTCCGCGAAAGTTTGATACTCCCAGATTTGCTGTTCCTGATTTTTGGAAAACCTCATATTCGTTTGAGTGGGATTGTCTAATACGTAAATCATTTTTTTTCTTTTCTAATGATTTTTTTTCTTTCTTTCCTTTTCTTTCTTTTTTCCCTTCCCTTCCCTTCCTTTCTTTTTTTTCATTACCGGTACTTTTTTAAATTTGATTTGCTGTTCCAGATTTTTGGTAAACCTCATTGAGTGGGATCGTCTAATAAATCAGTTTTTTTCTTTTCGTTTTTCTTTTTTAATGATTTTTTTTTCTTTCTTTCTTTTTTCCCTTTCTTTCCTTTCTTTTTTTGCATTACTTTTTATATTTTCTTTTCTTTTTTTCCCTTCCTTCCTTCCCTTTCTTTTTTTTTCATTACTTTTTTATATTTGATTTATTAATTAATTGCATTTATTTCCTTTTTATTTGTTACCAAAATTGATGTGTTTTATTGCATTCTTGTTGTAATATTACTATTTCAAATATTTACTTAAATGTAGTTAATTTATGTTTGCATCTATGTAATAAGATTTATTTAGTTGTCCTCCTTCTTAAATCAGTTTTTTTAACTGATTAGGATAGACGTTAAATATATAAATAAAATAAAATAAATAAATGGTGCGGTCTCTCGGCAGCTGTTGTTTATCCTCACAATGTATTGTGTAGAGACTAGACTGGCATACACCTTGTGTTTGGTGCATTCTGCCAACCTTCCTACTTAATGGAGGGATAATAAATAACAATACTTAAGGCGACTCTGTGGTGAAAATCATCAAATAACTGCCAAAATAGTACTTTTTGATTTTTTCATTCTTTAATAAGTTTTTAACAAGCAAGTTTTAACAAGGTAAAGATGGAGGCAATGGATGATGTGGAAGTTATGTTGTTTGCCGATGACTTGGTGGCATGGTCCGAGTATGAGGAGGTACCGGTACTCCAAAGATATACCGGTACACTGTACAGACTTGCGGAATAGTAGGCCTAGCATAGAAGAAGCAGGTATGAAAATCAGGAAGGAGTGTCTCAGTGACCCGATTTATTTTATTTTATCATCCTAGTTACATTATTAGTACTTATTAATTTTATAAAATTGTAACTAACCTTGAATCCAATGAAAGAATTAGTTGCCTTGTTTCAGTCATTGGGTTGTGAGCACTAATCTCCCCTCCATTTAACAGTTGTGGTTCATTTGCTAAAACCTCCTGAAGTTTGTTTCCACTGGATTTTACATTGGCCAAGTCATTTGTTGAGGCCTTGTGTAGTTTGTTTCCATTGGATTTTACATTGGCCAAGTCATTTGTTGATGTCTCGTGTAGTTGTTTCCACTGGATTTTACATTGGCCAACAGTTGCAGGTCATTTTCGAAGGACTTGTTTTGGTCATTTCCAACAGATTTTACATTAGCGACTAGTTGTAGTTTATTTGCAGATGTATCACGTGCTTCATTTTCTTTTTCACTGGATTCAGAGAAGTGAAATAGTATGTTTTTACTTGTTGAAAAGCCTATGGAAACATCTAGCGTGTGAGTCGTTGGAGACACAACTTCTTGTCCTGCAAAATTGGAATTGGCTCCAAGTTTAGTTTTTAGATCTTTGTGGATTTGGCACTCTGTAAGAGCAAATGTTGTCATCAATTGTTGACTTTGAGTTTCCCAACTTTTAGCAAGGCTCATTTGTGGATTACACTCTTCACTCAGACCAGGATGCATTATGGCATTTACTCGAATTGGTAATGGTGACAAACCTTCAGGATCTTGTCGACTTCTCTTTGGAGGGCTCAGTAAATCCAATTGCACATCAACTTCACATTGATTATTTTCAAAATTCACTCTCTTTAAGGAACTTGGTGAATTTATTAATGAATTAACTACATTGATACTACATTTGTTTGTAGGAGAAGTGCTTGAATGTGGAATAGGAACAATATCAGAAACAAAGGAGCTTTTCTCTTCTTTTTCAAAAGAAGTGAAATCACCTGATGTTACTAGTAAAGATTTGCTTAGCTGATCCTGTAGGTATGATATGCAATTAGGAAGGCCATCTTCGTGCGAGTTTCTTCTTTGTGGCAAATCTATCTCCTCAATGTCTGTGATGCAACTACTTTCATACAAAGTTTGAGATATTTTTGGAATGTCATCGTTTAGAACTGTATCACAAGATGTAACACTCCTAGTCACAGTTCTTGCATCATCTAACAAAGTTTTGATTGGTCGATTGAAAGATAATGAATGAGGTATTACATTTAAATTATCTGCTTCTCCTATCTGTGAAAGGACATCTGTGACATCATTCTTGGTAAATGAACGGTCAACTTCATCAACAATAATAATACTCCGGTCATTCATTCTTTCTGAATTTTCTCCTATGACACTGGAATTCACAGAATTGATGAGAATAACCTCTGGATTTTCAACTTCATCAAGTGCCAGAGATGAATTGGTAAATGATTCACCCAACTCTATTTGGTTATTTTCTAGAGCTACATCAGTTTCATCCATGCTTTCACTAAAGAATGGCATCAATTGTATGTCATTAGCAACTGACTTTGATGGTTCAATTTCCATCACCATATCAGTTTGATCTAGGTGCAGAGATTCATTGCATTTCGTTTCTGTTGGTGCTACTGATTTTATGTCCTGATGAATACTTCCATTTAGAATTAATTCAGAGTGTTGTTCTTCAGCCACAGACATACATACAAAACTAGTCATCTCGACACCTCCGAAAGAGGAAGTCTTAATAAAACGAGTTTCAGGGATCTTTCCATCCACCTTGTCTTTTGTTGCAACACAAACTTCACTCAACATTGACACATCAAGATCTTCTTTAAGCACATAGCCATCAAGTTGCAAAAACTCACTGTCATTTGTTACTTTGCCTTTGTCTGATGAAACTGATAATGACAGAGTATCAGTTGATGTATCATTAAAGAGTTGCCCATTTGATCTGGTAGAAGTTATATCTTCTATAAATATAATACTACTAGTATCGTTAAATGTATTTGCTTTGTCTACTTGTGGAATGTTCTTTAATGCACCAATGCTGCACATTGACTCTTTATTACATTCAAAGGTACTAGCAGTTAATTCTGAACATTTCACATCAACAACTAAACTACACTCATTTGATTTGTGTTTGCCGCTTTCTGAGCTAACCTTTAAAGGTACAATACCTTCCACCCTCTCAATATGTTGTTTGTCATGGTTTTGTCCAGGAGTCAGAGAAACAAGATCAGAATTACAACCAGAGTTGACAGGATTGACATTATCTGCTTTAATTATTGATGTTTGAGAAAAATGTGTTCTTTTATAAGTAGTTTCGGGTTTAAGAGTTAATTTTTCTATCTTGACAACACTCTCCATACCATTGCAACTTTGAAACAAATTTTGAACACATGGGTTAACAGTTGATAACACATTGTTAACATGGTAAGTTCTATCAAACTTTTGAATAACATTTGGGATATTATTGATGTTAAATTGGGGTTTTGGTACCGTATATTCCATCTCATCAGCATAGTTGGTTCTGTTGAATTTTTTAGTAACGTTTGAGGCATTATTGACATTGGATTGAGGCTTCGGTGCCATAAGTTTCTTCTCATCAGCATTGTTGGTTCTGTTCTGAGTAACATTTGAAACATTATTGCTGTTATGTTGAGGTATTGGTGTTGTAAATTCCATCTCATCAGCAAAGTTGGTTCTGTTGAGTTTTTTAGTAACGTTTGAGGCATTATTGACATTGGATTGAGTCTTCGGTGGCATAAGTTTCTTCTCATCAGCATTGTTGGTTCTGTTTTGAGTAATATTTGAAACATTATTGCTGTCATGTTGAGGTATTGGCGCCGTAAACTCCATATCATCTGCATAGTTAGTTCTGTTAAACTTTTTAGCAACATTTGGGACATTATTGCTGCTGGATTGAGGTATTGGCACCGTAAATTCCATCTCATCAGCATAGTTGGTTCTGTTGAGTTTTTTAGTAACGTTTGAGGCATTATTGACATTGGATTGAGTCTTTGGTGCCATAAGTTTCTTTTCATCAGCATTGTTGGTTCTGTTCTGAGTAACATTTGAAACATTATTGCTGCTGGATTGCGGTATTGGTGTAGTAAATTCCATATCATCACCATTGTAAGTTCTGTTGAACTCTTGAGTAGCATTTGGGACATTGTGGTTAGATTGTGCAATTGGTGACATAAATTTTATGTCTTCTGCATAGTTGGTTCTGTTAAAAATTTGACTGTTAATTATTGGACATGTCATGGGGGTCGTAAGCTCCATATCACCGTAGCCTGTGCTGTTGATCACTTCAGTAACGTTTGCAACATTATCACCAGTTCGATTGTCTATAGGTACTGTGAGCTCCATGTCATCATCATAACACACCGATCTGCTGTTAAATGTTTGATTAACATTTGCAGTATTGGTGCTCTCTGAATCAATCAGGGGTGTAGTAAGCTCCATATCATCATCATACTCTGTCCTGTTAAATATTCTGGTAATGTTTGGAATATTGTTGCTATTTGAATGAATGATGGGTGCAGTGAGCTCCACTTCATCAGATCTATCGAATATGTGTGTAACATTAGCCATACTAGGTCTAGCATATTTATGTGTTCTGGTGGAATCTACGTCTAATTCCAATCCATCATACTCGGTTCGCTTTGTTAAATCCATAGGTTCATCGGCTGATTGATTAGCTTGTGGTGGCAAATGAACCTGTAATTGTTTACTTTGCCTGTCTGCAGGAGCACACCTAGAGTTCAACCCTAAACCATGTATAAAGGGTTCAATACCAGCAGGTCCAGAATGTACCATTCCTCCTTCAATTGGTCGATTAACTCCGGGCATGTCCATTCCTACAAATTGATGGTGATGGCTCTTGTCATTTAGGACTACTGTACAAGTTTCTTTTCTGGCTACAACGGCTTCATAGTTGCGATTTCCTTTCGCCATCTGCATACTGGCACATGAAGTATTACTGGAAACTAGTTTACTTCCATCTTCATTACCTTCCAATAAGTTTGTGCTTTTGTAGTCTACCTTGATCAGCTCATGATCATGTACGCCTACTGCAGGTCGACTAACGTCTACAGATTGATGACTGTGGTCTGAATTGCCATCAGGCTGTTCATACGATGAGCCCCAAACAGTCACTGTTTCCGTTTCAGTATGAAACTCCATAAACTCCCTAGGAAATAGAGAGTTAATTACAAACTAAAACATAGTAACACAAGTAAAGATATAATGGGACTAGGCCTATCCACAGAGATTAATACCTTATATTAATCTCTATGGCCTACCAACATCAAATTTAAACCAAATGAATCAACACTACAGCACAGGGTTATTGCTAAACATATAGAAATTTATTTTAGAGCTTATTTCAGCAACTAATAGATTTAACATGCAGACTAGCTACGTAATTATTTTATTTTAAACTAATATTAGGCCCAAACTTAAACTTTTCTAGGGGCCCTTCATTACCAGATAAAATTAAGCTACACTCGCTCACAAAAAGCATATGATTTTCTATTTACATGATAACTAGTAGGCCTACTGTTAGGTCCGACCGACATAGATTATTGTAGGCCCTAATAAGCTCTTTAGCTTTGAACTAAGAGCTTCTGAAAGGCTTCTCTGCAACTACAGCAATTTTAAGCCTACACCAGCCGGCTCTCATATAATAGCAGGCTTAGATAATGGATCTTTTTGACACAGGATAAATGTGCATCCTGTGATGTGAGCAATATCAAAATGAAGTAGGATTTGTAACCTGCAGGGCGATTATCTAAACTCCACATTAAATGTGATGGTAATGCACAAACATACGACAGCACTTATATCACATTTAACGCAGATCCTACAGAATTGCCCTGCAGTTGCCAACTCTCCTGAATACAGAATAAAACAAGCCATATTCAGAGATACATACTTGACCTGAGTTCCACTAGCAAAACTGACTCTTCGCAGTTTACGTGTGGTATTGGCAGTTGCATCTTCCTCCACATTGGGATGAAGATCTAGTTCTTGTAGAGGGTTGCGTAATTTGGATGGTTTCAGGATCTTAAAGATAATGAAGTGATCTTAAGTAGTGTTGAGGTGGAATATCATGTCAATATGTAGAAAGGCTAACACTTTTAAATGCAGGGGTGGAAAATTACCTGCCGTCCGGCCAAGTACAATTGAATGTTGGTCCCTAAATTAGTAGGTTACACATTTTGAGATTTAAAAAAAAACTTTTTTCCAAGGGTTATTTTAAATTATAATTTAGATTGGAGAAGGGTTGACAGGTTGGGAAAGCATAGAGAACATAAAGCTCAGCCTGAAGAACTGGGGATAACAAACCTTTTCATCTGCTGATGACAACTGCAGCTAATTTAAAGTTGTTTTGTTACCTTATCTACTATCTAATAACATATCTAATAACATACCGGGAAGTGTCAATGTGATGCAAGCAATTCGAGCAGTTTCACAATTTAATGGACCGATTATTTTAGAAAATTTTCAAACTGTTGGTGAAGATACAATAGTAAAAAATTAAGAGCCTTAAATCATCAGCTCCAGGTGACGATGGAATTACAGATCAAGTTCTTAAAGACTCTAATTCCTACAATTATTAAATTAATAGATCAATCTAAGCAATGGCGAAGTGCCGGAATGTTTAAAGAAAACGTTGATAGTTCCGATTCCCAAAATTTCTCGAGCAGCAGATGGTGAAAATTTCAGGCCAATAAATATTCCACTATTCTGTGTTGTGAGTCAACAAATAAATAGGAAAAAAAATAGAATTGGAATTTTAAGACCCACCCCACCTAACTGACCAGAAGCCAACCAGATACCACTTCACTTACTGATGACCTCCGCCCACGAGAGCTGACAGATGGCTCACTCGGAGAGGTAGGCGATAGGAAATCACTGCAATCATAGCAACAAGAAATCCAAGTTAGAATGAAAAGGGTAAAAGGGGACTAGTTTAATTTATCTATTTATTTATTTAACGTCTATCCTATTCAGTTATAAAAACTGATTTACAAAGGAGGACAACTAAATAAATCTAATTACATAGATGCAGACACAACAATGAACTACATTTAAGTAAATATTTGAAATAGTAATATTACAACAATGCATTTAGGACTAATACTCAACAAATTTGATAACAAATAAAAAGGATATTAAATGCAATTTATGAATGAATCGAATATAAAAAAAGGTGGAGAATGAAAAGAAAAGAAAAAAGAAAACAAAGCAAAACAAAAAGAAAGGGAAAAAAAAAGAAAAAAGGAAATCACCGGTGTGCCGTAGCTGTAAAACGTTGAATGATTTTTTTTCAAGAATAGAATGATTTTTAAAAACTTCAGGTTCAAATCTATATTTCCTTATTTATTTAGGGCCTACATTGAATTATAGATCTAGACCACCCACACGCCCTTATTTTAGTCTACACACCTGATACATAGGCCTAGAACATTTTGATGGCACATGGTTGAAATCATATTATTCAAAACGAAAAAACGATGATAATTAATTTTTAAGATTTGCCAAGGAGCAATTTGATTGGTAGCCTATTGACATTGTTTATCGTGTAGTTTAGACTTTAGACCTAATAACATTTGCTCTCAATGCAACTAACCATCTCCAAATGTGTGAAGGTGTTTAATTAGAAATTGTATTTTTTCACATTTCTACAGTGCTTCAATCAGTGTTGGGGAAGGAACTTTTAAAAAGAACGCGTTCTTTTTTTGTGAACTTTTCAGTGAACTTACTCTTTTACTTTTCAGTTCTAGAAAGTTAATTTGTAAGTTCTTTCCGTGCGTCGAGCAGCCGTCGACGCTTAAAAAGAATAACAAATCGTTGTTCCATCGTAGGCATACGTTGACACACGTTCAGCTGATTTTGACAAGGTTACGCACGATTCACGAAGATAAAACGATGCTCGTTAACTAATTCAGGAAAAAAATCTTTGAAGACTAAAATGCCAATCCCCGTAATTTTACAAGCTGGTCGACGAGAATGTAGTACAAATCATCAACACGATCAAAGACAGCTCAACACTTGCGTCTAACCGGTAGTAGGGTTGCCAACCGGCTGGTTTTTGACCGGCCGGCATGCCGGTTTTTTCCCCACTTGGCCGGTTGCCGGTCAGTCCCTTCGACCGGCAATAGTGTTGCCGTTTTTTTTACGTAAATAACCCATTATACTAAAAATATTACTAAATATACACAAGAAACTAAAATAAATATTTAAAAACCATCCTAATCATCGTTTCCCAAATCCCACTTAATTAGTAAACATTGCTCTTCTCCACTTCCCCTTGACCTAACCCGCCAACCCCCTCACCAGACAGCGAACAAGGCAGTAGGCTGGCCAAAGACTGCCACACATGCACTGCAGTCCACTGTCAATGCCGTTCATTCGGGAAGTTTGTGCACGAATCCAACGATGAAATTGACTCTCCGCGAAAAAATAAAGTCCAACAAGACTCTCCTTCAAGCAGCAAGATCAACTGCTAAATACTCATTCACGATTAAGAAGTAAACTTGTTAATTGATCATAATTCCTTTAAATCTGTTAATGCTGTTACGTAATATTAATTTACTGCTTTGAGAATCGTGATGATGACAAATTGAATTGAAATTAAGACAAAAAAAATTATTTGTGGTTTATTTGGAATTTATTACCCTTAGGCCGAAATTACTTATGAATAAAAATAGCCCATTGCCTACTCGAATTATGAATACTCGGCATATCAGGGGATTTTAATATTATTATCTAGGACTATTACCTCAGTGACTTTTTTATTTTTGGTGGTTTTCCAGTTTTGACTGCACAAAAACTACATTGTTTTGGTACATCATCCAGCCAACCACTTTATTCTAAAACGCACCAAATGCAATCTAAAAAGCTGAATTTCAAAATTTTCGCCTGCGGCGCTATAGAAACCCCCCGTGCTTGGTCCCTTTCCCACGAATTTACATGGAAGGCCGGTTTTTCCCGTGATCAGAGTTGGCAACCCTAACCGGTAGGCAAGCAAGCAAGGTCTCAGCTCGAAGCTTCCAGTGTTTACATGTTGATACTTGACTTGACAGTAGATTACGCGTTGGACTGCAGTGGCATAAAATGCAAAATATATTTTAGAGGGAACTATTATCATCTGGGAAATTACCTAATATAGTTTGTGTAGCTCGCTCCTTACTTTATTGGATGGGGGAAAAAATTTAATATTTTGTTTATTTGGATTAAGGACGCGTCAACCGTTAGGTCATAATGCACCACTCTAGCCTAGGGGATATGGGGAGGAGGGGCTAATGCTAGTCAGAACCAGCCACGGGTAAGGGGAGGAAAGGGGGTTTTCACGCCACGGTCGTCATTGTCTTTGTCATTGTTCGTGGTGTCATTGTCGTCATCGTCTTCGAGGGGTCGTCAAGGGACGTCAAGGTCCCCGACGACGATTGCCAGAGCTCGCCTCTTGTGTGGGGTGTAAAATACTACCCTTCTAACAAGCTGATGTTTGCGAGGTGGACTTTTTCTCTTTAATCGCCTTTTACGATTAGCAGAGCCATGCTCTGGGCCAAATTCTACCCCAGACCCAGACGGGTAGATAATTTAATAAAAGTTGTGTCTTCAGGTAGGCTACCTATATTTAATTGATTTAATTAATTGCTCTTGTGTAGGTGTTGACAGAATTGAATAATTTAACTAGGTTGTACGGTTGTACCTTGTGAAATAGGTAGTGTCTTATGTTCAGGACTTACACTGGACGTAATTATTAAATAAGGAACACATAGGCCTTATTGTACGTGATAACATAATTTATTCTGTAGTCCATACTCACACACCTCTAGCCAACTGCCATATTCACACCCACCTCTCTAGAACCACTGCCTTCCCATATTCTGTCCAGCCGGGTTTCCCACAGCCTACTCGACTCTACCCCTACGTCATCAACATGGCGTAGGGCCAAGTCCCAGCTGTCACAACTATCACATCTCACCACTTAAGTTTTTTCCAAAAAACACTCACCAGTATCAACTGGCATTTAACATAACCAGATATATAAATATATAATATAACGTCGATTATAACCATACATATTATTAACAATAACATACCTAGGTATGGATATAATGGCATTTATGCAGTTCAATTGATTTAACAAAACAATTTAAATTTCCTCCTAAATTTAACAGAATGTAACTATCACATCTCACCACCTAAGTTTTTCCCAAAAACACTCACCAGTATCAACTGGCGTTTAACATAACCAGATATATAAATATATAGTATAACGTCGATTATAACCATACATATTTTTAAAACAATAACCATACATTTTATTAACAATAACATACATAGATATGGAAATAATGGCATTTATGCAGTTCATTGATTTACCAAAACAATTTAAATTTACTCTTCAAAACATACAGATGCTGGGTTGCATTAAGTTTGATATCTTTGCGGACGTTTAACATTCCTGCCACTGCGGGTGCAGCTTGTGCTAGCCGAGATAGTAGGATTGGTTATCGTTGGATGGGGTTTGGAACAGGGGCCACTTCCCTTTTTTGGGGTTTTTCTTTCACAGGAGACATGGGTCCTTGTTGCGGGTTGTCTTTGACTGTTTCATAGGCTAACAACTCTGGATTTGAAAACATTGGGGGGTAGTGACTCGGGGCAAGGACTCCTCTGTTACGTCTCAGTACGGTATTGTTTGAATTTTTGATTATGTATGACCGTGGTGTTGGGTGTAGGGCTACTACTTGTGCCGGTTCCCAGGTTTTGTTCCTTTGAACTAGAATATTTTCACCTTTTGTGAGAAAGGTTTGTTCTCGCACACCATGTCCTTTATCATAGTAGTGTTTCTGTACTGCCTGACGCACAGTAAGTTTGTCCTTGATACCTGTTTGAAGAACAGGCTCTAAGAGTTTTGAGCAGATAGGTATCTTTGTTTTCATGTTTCTTTTAAACAATATTTCAAAAGGGGCTTAATCCCAATCCCTTTACTGGTGTACTACGATATTCCATGAGTGCCTCATAGACACTTCTGTTTTCCTCTTGTGCTTTCCGTAACATGTCTTTTACCATTGATACGGCTCGCTCAGCTAGGCCGTTGGATTGTGGATATGTAGGGCTAGTTGTAACGGATTCAAAATCCCAATTCTTTGCAAAGGATTTAAATTCCCGGCTGGCAAATGGCATATTATCCGAGACTAGGGTGTCCGGGATACCCAAACGTGCGAAGAGAGACTGAAGCGTGTTGATTACCTCTGATGCTGTTTTGGATTTTATCTGTATGAGCTCCAGCCACTTGCTATATATAGTCCATCACAACTAAGTAAATTTTTGTTCCCAATTCAAGGATATCTGTTGCTAATCTTTCCCAAGGACGGTCAGGTATAGCATGACCAATCATAGGCTCTTTCCTTTGAGTCTTACGGAACTTTAAACACGTTTTACACTTGTTTACATAATCCTCAATGTCAACAGTCATCTGCGGCCAGAATAGAGTTTTACGAGCACGCATTTTGCTACGCTCGATGCCAGAGTGTCCCTCATGAATCAGTGATAATAAAAGGGTCTTAAACTCTGTGGCACAACCAGTCTGTCCCGAAGGAAGACTAATCCTTCCGTTGTGTGAATGTCGTCCTTCAGGTTCCAATAGTATTTGGTATTGTCATCAAATTGTGACTTGTATTTGGGCCACCCATTTTGATGATATGAAGTCAGCGTTTGTAAAGTCGTGTCTTGCATAGTTGCCTGTTTAAACTCGGTTTTCCGGGCTTCAGACATTGGCAGATGTTTTACAATAGAGTGAACTACACATGTTAGGGTGGGATCATCACTGACTGGGTCAGTCAAATAGGCACGTGATAGGGTATCTGCAGCATGAAGCAACTTTCCGGGTACATATGTAACTGCAAGTTGTATTTTAATAGTCTGAGCAGCATTCGTTGTAGTCTGGCAGACGTCTTGTCTATGCTTTTGTCACAAATTGTTACTAGGGGTTTGTGGTCGGTATGTACATTGACTGGCCTGCCATAAGTATACTGGTGGAACTTCTCTACACCGAACAACAATAGAGAGAAGTTCCTTTTTTATCTGACAGTAACGCACCTCTGAGGGTGTTAGGCTTCGGGATGCATATGCCAAGGGTTTCCCACCTTGCATAAGGCAGGCCCCTAGGCCTGACTGTGAAGCGTCAGCTTGTAACACGAGTGGTTTGGTACTGTCATAAATGCCCAGAACAGGAGGATTATTAATGACTGTTTGATTTTATCAAAAGCGGCATCATGTTCTGGATGCCATTGCCACAATGTGTCATTTTTGTCAGATCACGCAAGGGGCAGTGATTTGTGATAAATGGGGAATATACTGGCACAGGTATTTCGTCATGCCCAGCAGTCTCAATAAGTCTGTTTTATTGGCAGGGGTAGGCATATTAAGGAGGGTTTGATGTTGTTGGGATTAGCTGATACTCCTGAAGCACTTATTATTCTGCCCACATAGGACACTGTTGGGACTCGAAATTGGAATTTTTCCTCATTAAATTTAACATTAAGAACCCTAGCTCGTTCCAGTACCTTGTCCAGGATCATGTCGTGCTCTTGAACGTGCGACCTGCTACAATGAGATCATCCAAATATATTTCAATACCCTCAATGTCTCCAAATAGTTGCATGAAAGTTTTTTGAAACACTTCTGGGGCCGAACAAAGGCCAAAGGGGAGACGCATGAATCTAAATCTACCAAAGGGTGAGTTGAAAGTGCAGAGATCTGCACTTTCCTCTGTCAAGGGGATTTGGAAAAAATCCCTGTTTCATGTCAAGTACCGAAAATACTACCTTGCCCTGGAGATTATTAATTAAATCCTCAGCGCGAGGAATCAGATAGTGTTCACGTTTAATACTCTTATTCAGGTCACTTGGGTCCAGACATAATCTCAATTTTCCATCGGGTTTTTCCACTATCACTAGTCGGTGAAACCCCAAACTGTGGGTTTGTTAACTTTTGTATGATTGATTGGATTCTAAGTCATCAAGAGTTTCTTTTAGTTTAGAATGTAAACTAAGAGGAACACGCTTACAAGCGTGAATTACAGGAATTGCACCTTCTTTGACCTCGATGTTGTGGGTTATAGGCATCGCACCTATTCCATCAAACACATCCTTGTAGGTTTCTATCACATTTTGTTTGGAATTTTCTACCTCAATTTTATCTATTCGCTTAATCAGATCCAGTTTGACACATGCATTTAATCCTAAAAGTGGGCAAGACTTAACATTAACAACAACAAATTCAATTTGTGAACATATACCTTTTTTGGTTTTACAATTTAGGGTTATGGAACCCTCAGGTTTCACTTTGAAACTGTCACTGCCAAAGGCTACCAGTATTGAACTTGTTTTCTTTATACCCGCCTGTTTAATGTTCAATTTGCTCAGAACACTGGTTGGCATCACGCTTATTTCGGCGCCACTATCTAATTTAAAGGTGATAGGGGTAGACTCTACCATTATGGTTTCAGTCCACGACCTGTCATTACCTTTAGGGCTTGGCCTACACCTGCTTGTTTGCTCAACAGAGCTAATGTAGAGTTCATTCAGTTGGTTGTGAGGATCCTTTCTTCCTCAGAATCAGCCGACGAGTCTTGGGTAGGCATCCCTGGTTCATCTTCTTGCAGTGTGTGTACCCGGTACCTTCTTTGTTTTACGTGTAGGGCATCCTTTCGCGAAATGGTTTTTCTTGCCACACATGGCACAGGTTTTCCCAAATGCTGGACATCGGTAGGCCTTGTGTTCGTATCCACACTTACGGCAAGTGTATTTTCAGACGGGCTTCGTCACGGTAGGCTCGGTCAGTTTGCTTATTTCTAAACTTGTTCTTGCTCCACTTAGCTTGCTTCTTATCAATGTGGACGGCATCGATGGCCACTGGGTTTTCCTTGGACAGCTTTCGCTTGACGTTTACTCTCTTCCGTAGCCCTGCAGTGATCTGCGGCTTTGTTCAGGGTTAGACTCGGTTTCCCTTAGCAGGCGTTCCTGGGTGTTCTTGTCACTTATGCCCAAGACGATCCTGTCCCCAATTAGGCTTTCTTGTTGTTCCTCAAATTCACATGAAAGCACTGGCCATTCTGAGTTCTAATAGAAACTGTTCAAATGTCTGGCCTTGTTTTTGAATAATTGAAAAAATTTAAAGCGTTCATAGACTATGTTCCCTTTTTTGGTTCACAGTAAAGTTCAAATTTATTCACTACGGGTTCAAGCTTGTTCTTGTCCCCCTCGGTTTCGTAGGTAAATGTGTTGTAGATTTCAACACCCTCGTCCCCGATTAGGCATAGTAATTTGGATACTTTCACCGATTCATCTTTATCTTTTTCACCTCTAGTGGCTTTCAGGTATAGCTTGAATTTTTGTATCCATTTGCGCCAGTTTTGTGCCACATTGCCTTCAAAAGACATTTCTTGGGGTGGCTTGAAGGATTCCGCCATTTTGTGAGCCTTAGGGCCTAGGCCCTAGCCTAGTATTTCGTGAGTTTGATAATATGACTTAGGCCTACTTCCTTATCAATGAGAGCTGGTTCGATTACTTCTGACACCATGTCTTATGTTCAGGACTTACACTGGACGTAATTATTAAATAAAGGAACACATAGGCCTTATTGTACGTGATAACATAATTTATTCTGTAGTCCATACTCACACACCTCTAGCCAACTGCCATATTCACGCCCACCTCTCTAGAACCACTGCCTTCCCATCAAAGATCCTATTATAAATAACTACGTTGCTTCCCATATTCTGTCCAGCCTGGTTCCACAGCCTACTCGACTCTACCCCTACGTCATCAACATGGCGTAGGGCCAAGTCCCAGCTGTCACAACTATCACAGGTAGTACCAGTAATGTGCAAAGGCTATGCTAGTGCATTGAAGCATAATATTAATTTGGTAATAAATACAAAAACAGCTTGTAGGCCTAGATTTGAAGATTTTTGTTTACTACTCGAACTCGACTCAAACTCCCGAGTAGTTTGGTACTCGAACTCGACTCAACTTGAAAAGTGATACTCGCACACCCGTTCTGGTTTTCATTGTGTTTTTCTTCATTTTACGCCAGCCTTTAATAAAATAGTGATTTTTTTTTACAAAAGAACTTAGTTCATATTTTAGACGAACTTGAACTTTTCAAAATTTTAGTTTTTAAAAGAACTTGAACTTTTTAAAAGTTCATTATTTGAGCTGTGAACTGAACTTTTAGAAAGTTCATTTAAAAAAAGAACTGCCCCAACACTGGATTTAATGACATCCCAACTGCTGATCATCAGTCTTTAATTACCATCAACCTCTAGGCCATTGGCGGCTATATAAGGGGGCCAGACTCTACAGTCAAGCGAAGTGAAATTATCACGCGTGCTATGGGAGAAACTATTACAATTGAGGCTGCACTAGTTTCTAATCAAGCTATGACAAAATCTCCATTTATCTAATTGCACTGTACAAAAATTACATGTCAATAGCAAAAATAGGGAATAGAGGTGGTCGCGTGATGGATTTTACACTCACGTGAGTCCTGGCATAGTTACAACCTCACTCTTTCCCACGCTTATTTTCATACCGGCTTCTTCTTTGTTCCTATTCCAAAAGTCTGTATATCTTTAGAGTACCTCTTCATATCATTATGGCGGTGAGTTTTACGAAGTAGCCTTTTAATATGAAGATCCGTGTTTTATATTCAATTATTTTACTTTTGAAGTGTTGTAGAACATTTTTTCTTGTGTTGATATATAGTGTGAACTCTTATCATTAAGGGTTATCGTTATCTACAGTTTTCTCGGCTTAGTTTGTGAGTAAATACCTTTTAAATATCTTCTTTTACGAATTTCTGACAAAATAACAAGTGACAATTACTTAATGACAGCTAATTTTTGTGGTTCATCAAAGAACTTAATAAAGATATAAATCCACAGTTTTTCTTCATCCAAGAATCAGCAAAATGGTAGCATGCAGAGGGGAGGGGGGCAGAATGCTTTTGAGTATTCTGGTTTTTCTAATGATCATTCAAGCATTGAAATTCTAAAGTGAGTGTTTGTCTAGACAGAAGAACATTCATGTGACAATTCATTGCACCAAATTGCATGAAAACTTACTGATTGTGTGTAGATGCAAAGTTTCAGGCTACTTGCTATGTGGTTCTAAAATATCGTGTAGACGAATGTTTCTTCCGTTACGCGATTGTTCAAGAGGCCGACCGCGATCTAGGCTGCGTCGAAAACCTACCATGGCGATCAGTGTTGTGGTGTTATTGATACTTGCGCTCTGTGGGGATACTGAACTCAACCCAGGACCCATAATGCCACGTTCTGCCTGTATAATTTGTGAAAAGCCAGGGAGGAAAAATCAACTTTATGTATCATGTACTCGTGAAGAAAAAGCTCATCGGACCTGTGCTAAAATTTCTGGGGCTAAATATGGGCAAGTAAGTAAAGGTATATTAAACTGGAACTGCTGGGCATGTTCACTGCCGACACTGTCCGATTCCTTTTTCAGTCTCGATTCAAGTTTAAATACGAATGCTGACCTGTCTAGGAGAAGTGATGAAACATCTTGTTCGTCAAATGAAAATAGAACTAAATCTGGTTTTAAAATGATGCAGTTCAATGCACGAAGCTTGAAAAACGTTAAGAAAATGCCGGATACTCAGCTTTTCATTCAATCTCATAATGCTGACATAGTATGCGTGTGTGAAACGTGGCTAAATTCAACCATTCATGACAATGAACTATTTCCACATTCGAACTATGTTATATTTCGCAAAGACAGGCAAAATCGGACGGGTGGTGGTGTTTTAATTGCCATAAAGCCGGAATTACATCCTGTTCGCGTAGCAAACCTTGAAAACAAAGATGCAGAATGTTTATGGGTCGAAATATCTAACAACGGAAAGAAGTTTCTCTTTGCCTCTGTATACCGCTCTCCTTCTTCTTCTAGTGATGCTAACAACGCACTACTGAACTCTTTAAATAGTTTAACAGAAGTAAGAGAGAAATACACTGATGTTATAGTATGCGGTGATTTCAATCTTGATGCAATATGGCTAAATATTCCTCGTGCACAAAATGCTATATCTGAAGATTTCTTGTCTTGTTTTTATGACTTATTACTATCACAACTTGTAACTGAGCCTACCAGAGTTACGGCATCAACCAGTTTCACTCTTGATCTGCTGTTGACTAGCAACCCTGATTTGGTACAAAACATCAATGTAGTTGAAGGTGTGAGTGACCACTATGCAGTTACTGCTGATATCATCGTCAAGTCCCATAAACGCAAGATTATGAAAACTGAAATGTTTAATTACCAAAATGCAGACTGGGATTTGTTATCTGTGCTCCTTGCAGAAAGGCTTCCATTGCAGTTTGATACAGAAAATATTAATTTTGCGTGGAATACCTGGACTACGGTTTTCTGGGAATGTGTGCATGAGGCTATATCGAAGGTCAAAGTAAATGCAAAAAGGCGTTCTCCATGGATTAATAAAGAGCTTATTAAAGCTATCCACAAAAGAGACACACTGTTTAGGAAGTGTGACCAAACGCAGCCACAGGTCCTGATGGTATTCCAGCTCGAATTCTCAATAAATGTGCTTCAGAGTTGGCTCCTTCAGTCAGTGTAATATTTAATTTGTCTATGGAATTGGGTTGTTTACCAGATGCATGGAAAGAAGCTAATGTTGTGCCAGTTTTTAAAAAAGGAGACAAATTCAACATGGCAAATTATAGACCTATTTCTCTTACTTCAGTAGTGTGCAAATTGATGGAGCGACTTGTGTCAAAAAGTGTGCGTAATCACTTTGAAGTACATGATCTTATAAACTCAAATCAACATGGTTTTATACCTAGACGCTCTTGTGTCATTGCACTGACAACAATGATATTGATTGGCTTAACATGATGGAGGATTATATGACTAAACAGGTAGATTGTATTGCTATTATTGACTGGTCCAAGGCATTTGATCAGGTTCCTCACAGTAGACTGTTATCTAAACTTTCAGGTTACGGAGTTCAAGGGAATGTTTTTAAGTGGATAAAGTCTTTTCTCTTGAATCGAAATCAGTCTGTTATATTTCAAGGAGCAAAATCTGACCCTATTAAAGTCACTTCCGGTGTTCCACAAGGTTCTGTGATTGGTCCGTTACTTTTCATCGTATATTTTCTAGACTTACCTATGTATGTTTCTTCTCAAGTTGTTCAATTTGCTGATGATACTACCATTTTTTGTCAAATAGCCTCTATGAAAGATATTCAAGAGCTTCAAAAGGATTTGGTGTAGATAGAACATTGGTGTTCTTTAAATGGGATGAAAATAAACTGTGAGAAGTCTCAATATATATACGCTTTTCTCGTTCTAGAAATCCCTTCAACAGTACTTATAGACTACAAGATTCCTTGATTCCCATTTTTAATTCTATAAAACTATTAGGCATAAACATCACAAATGACTTGAAATGGAATATGCAAACAGATTTTGTTCGTAACAGAGCTGCTTCCTTGCTTGGGTTTGTAAATAGAAGTATTGGTAGGAGTAGGCAACGTACAATTCAAACCGCTTACCTTACTCTCATTAGACCTGTATTAACATATGGCATTCCAGCGTGGCATCCAACTACTCATCAAAATATGTGCAAACTTGAACGCATACAGAATAGAGCCACTAAAATGATTTTAGGTAAGGCTAGTTTCAACCCCAGTGCTACTGCACGCCGTAATTTATGTAAGATTCCTTCAATTTCAAATTTTTGTAAGCAAGCTGATGTTAAGTTGTTGAGGGGTATGCTGTGTAGTAAGGTGGATGTAGATCCGTTCTTAAGAATATCCATTAGCGAAAGACAGCTACTTCGAAATGATAATGGCATTCCCTTGATACCTCCACGGGCTAGAACATCAGCATATCAAAATGGTTTTATAATCGATCTGTCTCCTTATGGAATGCACTTCCAAATGTATTAAAGACAGACAGTAGTTTCAATAGCGTCATCAAAGATTATTTTAAGTAGGTTGTAGTTCTGTTTTTGTTAGTTAAAATATTATTTAGTTTAGGTTATTGATTTTATAATATTTATTGATGTTGTATTTGATACTGAATTTAACTTGGACATTGTTTTTATTATTGTATTAGAGGGTGACAGGTACTCACGTACTATGGGGCAGATGCTCTATATGTCACTCTGGCATTTATTTTTAATATTACATGTCAATTGTTGTACACAAATAAATGCAAATATTAATAAATATATATATATCTTGACCCCTTTTCCAACATTAAATCGGGTTGGGGGGAGCAGCATCATACTACTCCGTTTCTTGGGCTAACATCTTCGTTGTCAGCTAGCCAGGCCTGACACAATCATGTCCTCAGCTTCTTCTTCGCTCGCCTCCTCCACTACCAGAGGTCTGTTTAAAAGCTCCCTCCATCTCTCCCGGTTTTCCCACAGTCTTCCTGCTTCCACTTCGTTCCATGCCATTCCTCTCTTCTCAACACTGTCTTTAATCTGCTCCACCCACTTCTCTCTCGGTCTGCCCACTTTCTTCTTAAACCCTTCTTGTTTTTCAAACTCTCTTCTTGGTATCCTGGCCGGATCCATTCTTTTCATATGCCCAAACCAACGTAGACGTTCTCTCTCCAACCTTATTAGCACACTTTCAACACCTAGTTTTTCCCTTATAACACTGCTCCTGATCTTGTCGTTTTTTGTCACTCCCAGTACACTCCTCAAGAATTTCATTTCTGCTGCCACAATCCGGCTTTCTGCTTTGTGTCCCAAGGTCCATGTCTCTGTGGCATATGTCAGTTTTGGTAAAAAATATAGCTTATAGATCAAAAGTTTACATTTCCTTGGGATTTCTTCTTTCCAAAGTAGCTTCCTGACTGATTGGTAGAAGCCCTCCGCCAATGTAATTCTTCTCATAACTTCTGCATCTATTTTCGCATTTGTAGATTTATAAATATTATTTAAATTTAATAAATATATAAATAAATAATAAAAAATAAATAAAATTATTAAATTAATAAATAAAAATAAAAATAAATACTTGGACCATGCCACCAAGTCATTGGCAAACAACATAACCTCCACATCTTTTTTGCCTCCATCTTTATCTTGGGGATGTCATCCATCACGATTATGAATAACAGGTGACGACACACTTCCCTGCCATAGCCCTGTTGTTATTTGGAACCACCCTGACAATCCAAATTGTGTTTTCACACAGCTTTCACAAACTTCATACATACTTTTAACTAGTGATGTAAATTTTCATGAAAAGTCAAATTTGTGAAAACTTTGCTGAAAACTTTTCAAGCTATGAAAAGTTCATGTTTTAGTCGCTTATCACCGTCGTTTTAACATAAAATTTTGACAGCATGTTGGTAGGCCATAATGGCCTACCATAGGTCATAGATTTTAAGTTTGTTAGGCCCTTTACCTCTAAATTAGGAGGAAATACCATCATAGCAAAGTTGTTAGGACAAGGAAAATTAATTGTAGGACATTTCATTGATGTATTACACTAGGAAAACGCTCAGTTGGACGCGTTGATAAGCAAGCACGTGCTATACAATTTGTTGATGGTCCAAATTTCAACCTGATCTGAATCTTCGTGCAACCGCTATCATGAGCCAAAAAAGCTCCAGCTTCATGCGACTTTTCGTTGCCATGTTAATGTTACTTTTGTTAAAATGTAATTTCCATCTACACTACTTATCGGATCAAAATAACATTAACATATTCATGACCGGACGGACATTCTAAATGATTTGGCTATCTCATATTTTGTCGCCGTTTTGTTTTTTTAAAAAAAAACTTTCGATTAACTTTAATGTAACTTTTTAACTTTTTGAACGATTTTGCCACAAAACTAATGGCATTCAATTCAGATTGAAGATTGCGGATGGTTCAAATTTCAACTCGATCCGAACCTCCGTTCGACCGCTATCATGAGCCAAAAAAGCTGCGCGACTTTCCGTTGCCATGGTAACGGTACTTTGTTATAATGTTTTCCATCTACACTACTTATGGGATCAAAATAAAATTAACATATTCGTGACCGGACGGACATTCTAAATGATTTGGCCACCTCAGATTTTGTGGCCGTTTAGTTTGAAAAAAAAACTTTCGATTAACTTTAATGTAACTTTTTAACTTTTTGAACGATTTTGCCACAAAACTAATGGCATTCAATCGAGAACGAAGCTTGGGGATGGTCAAAATTTCAACTCGATCCGAGCCTCCGTTCAAACGTTATGGCGAGACATACAAACAAAAAAACAAAACAAAACAAATTTAAAAAAAAAAACAGTGACTATTTTTTCCGGCAGAGTCAAATGGAAACGCTTGCTTCGCTCGCTTAAAAATTACGATGTTGATTGTTGATAATTACTTTAGTAGGAACTTTTTATTATGAAATAGAGTGGGGTATACAAAAGTAGCCAATGCCTACTTTTTTTTTTAAAATGCATAGGCCTACAATGCTTATTGGATGAGCGAAGCAAAGACTTCAATTTCACAGACCCCTAAAAAAAATTAGCTCTAGGTTTAATTTTTTTTTCCTTTTTCTTTCTGTCTGTTCACGCTCTACCGGGCAAACGGCATATGCGATCTTGATGAAAATTGGAGAGGACCTTAGAAATCTCTGAACTTAGACCCGCCACGTTTTTGGGTACAATCGAAGAAATATTTCTCATGAATATCATACTTTTACGATTTTTTTAGATTTGTAATGCAATATTTTCGTGATATTTTGGCCGATTCTGACCAAACAATGGCGCTACAACGTCCATATTTCACATGGATATTAAGGTAATGGTGATGTATTGCCTTTTGAAAGAAAAAGTTGAAAAAATTTGGCAGAATCCATAGAATAAGGTTTTAATATGAGTTTTTTTAGGTGTAACAATTAACAATAAAAACTTGACAACAATCACCTACAATGCGTTCAAAAAGCACTTGCAAAAGTAAAGAGATCCCACGCAGACTAAAAACATACAAAAAAGCTCATCCATCAACGCGACTAAAAAAAGCGTTCGCGAAGCGGCCTAGTGTAGCCTGACAGTATACAAATCCATACTTATCATTAATTAATCGGCCCCTACATAGTTTCATTTCATAGTACATATTTTCAAAACTCAAAATTTAGTATGTTATAAGTGGCAATATTTCTAGTATTGTTATTACTTGGGTTTTAAAGCTGTCTAGATTCAGTTTGATTCCTGATGCTACAGTCATAGGTACTCATAGCCAAAGCAAACTTCACTTCTGTAGCTACTAGGTAGGCCTACATTATTACCAACTTTTCAACAACTTTTCAAAAATTTGAAACTTTTCACAAGCTTGATGAAAAGTTTGCATGAAAGTGAAAAGTTTTCAAACTTTTCATTGCAAACTTTTCGCCTTTACAACACTACTTTTAACCCTGTTTATCAGTCCATTATCCACTCCTTTTCTTTCCAGACTCTCCCATACCACTTTCCTTGGCACACTATCATAGAGGTCTGCACGGGCCGGGCTTGGGCCTTGTTATGCATTTTGTGTCGGGCCCGGGCCGGGCCCGGGCCTGCTTTTCACTGAATGAGACGGGCTTTTTCGGGCTTTATGATGTAATTTGAAATCGGTATGTGCGATTGTGATCATAGAAATGTTTTTCGACCAAATTTCAAAACGTTTTGTTTCTCATAATAGTAATTTTCATCCCCACCGTGATGTTCATTCATATATCCCAGGGTTTAAACTAAAAAATCCACATGCTGTTGCTTTGAGTTTAACCTCTGAACGGGCTGTAACGGGCCTACTTACACTTATGGCGGGCCCGGGCCGGGCCCGGGCTTTGATAAGCTAGTTTAATACGGGCCAGGGCCGGGCCCGGGCCTGAAATTGCGGGCCCGGGCCGGGCCGGGCTTCTAGAAGTAGGCCCGTGCAGACCTCTACACTATCATATGATTTACTATGTCTAAGAAGACCATAGGATAGGCCTACTCGTTCTTCTTCCAAGCTCCTAACTCTTTTCCATGGCCTGTCTAAGTAGGCCTACAAATATAGGATCTATTGTGGATCTTCCCCATCTAAATCCATATTGTTCCTCATTCAACATGTGGTCACCCTCTCTTATTCATCTATCAATAATTCTTTCATAAATCTTTGCTAAATAGCATAGGCCTAGTAAAGTGATCCCTCTGTAATTACTACATTTTTTTTGTTCACCTTTCTTATGAATCGGCACTATACGCGTTTCCAAGCAAAGATAGATGGCAGCACTAAAACGCAACATGTCGGACCGATCGGTGATAGAGGCGAGCTGCTTACGGCGAGCGCTGTATATTCAGTTAGGTTCAACTTGATTTTTGTTACATTTCTGATCATTTGCGAAAACATTGTTGATTATGTCATATCGTCCGCGTATTTTACTAGTAAAATTCGTAAGTTTTGGGGATCGGCTTTATTGAAAACGGGAATTCAATGGCATTTTAAATTACAACAAATAATTGAGATTATTTGATATTAGCTCGAAAAGAACAAACCACACTGTTAAACTATTAAATACAGAAACAAGTGTATCAAATAATGTTGAATGATGAAGATCGATGATATTTTGCCAAGAAAATGTTGCCCACCAATACTAATAATTTCAATTTACTTGATATCTAAAAATCAAAAGAGCATCTAGCAAATTATAGCCTTACACTTGTTTTGCACATTTTCTACATCGTTTTACAATGTAAACGCAATCGGAGTAGGCCTATATATATTTATCTACTAAACACTTAAGCCTAAGACTAGTGTTTTTTTTAAATATACATTTTATTAAAAGTAGGCCTATTGAATAGCTGATGGCCTATTTTTACTATTGTTTTGTATGTCAATAATGGCATGACACGTCATTCTGCAGAGTGCAGACAGCTTTAAAATCTTGTAGGTCAGGCCTATCATTATACTTTCTATTGTTATAATATAAATCGTATTTATTATGATATTCTGTATAATATTATGTTTGTATTTGTATTTTATTAGCAGCTGTGGATTACATGTGATGCCGTAACTAGTACGTGTATCGTAACATAAGCATTGTCAGAATTGTTGGTATATAGGCCTACATTGCATAATTTACAACTACAAACTACTTTACTAATACAAGATTGATTATATACTAATAATAATAATTACATCATTATACATTTACATATATACATCATATTATATATCACTTGTCGAATGAGCAAACCTATATACACTTATGCAACTGAGTCATGCTTCCTTGAAGTCACTTATATTATACAGACATTTTTCTATAAGGTAGCTTCTCAGTTTTCTTTTAAACATGATCATGTTTGTTTCACTTTTGATTTCCTCGGGTAGATATTTGAATAGTATTTTTCCTGCATGGATTGGGGATTTGTCAATGATTTTTTATTTAGTTGATGGTAAGTGAAGGTTGTTCCTGTTCCGAGTGTTGTACTGGTGGGTATCGGAGTTCTTTACAAAGCTATCAAAGTGATGTTCACGCATAAAGACTATAGTGTAATATATGTATTTGGAAGGGACGGTAAGGATCTCTAGCGATTTAAAATATTGTTTACACGATTGAGTTGGTTTTAGGTTTAGTATATACCGTATTGCCCTCTTTTGAAGCCTGAATAACTTTAGAGTGTTTATTTTGGTGCTGTTCCCCCAAATCACTACATAATGCCATAATTGATATACAACTCAACTAGAGCATAATATGCTGATTTAAGTAAGTTCATATTACAGTAATGTTTTAGCTGTTTTATCACAAATATGCCCGAGCTTATCTTTTTAGCAATGTGGTCAATGTGGTCATTCCAGGTAAGGTTTTCGTCTATATATAATCCCAAAATTTGTGTTACCCTAACCTGTTCTAGCCTGTGTTCCCCTATAAGTATGTTTACTTCCCTACTTTGTTTGTTGCCAGGATTGAAAACCATAATATTTGTTTTACTTGAGTTTACTTTAAGGCAGTTGGATTCGAATTGCTGTACTACATTATTTGTTTCAACATATGTGTCTACCTCAAGCTCGTCGAATGCCGTCGTTATAAATGAACAATGACGGTAAACGGTATATGTAGGCCTATATTAATTATATATGGTAGAAAAGGAGTTGGGACTTGTGCATAAGCCCTAATACAATTATTATTATTTTTGTTATTGTTTTGTTGTTATTATTATGACTTTATTTATATTAAATTATCATAATAAAACTAAAGAAGTACATCTCAATTAAAAGTGCCATAAGAAGCGAGCGATACTGTATGTGTGTGTGTTTACTATGAGTTGTGAACATTCTTGACGGTTTAAATTTGATTTAGTATTTTTTATCGTACCCTGTTAGCCTATATTGAGTATATGGCCTATAAATACCAATGATTTATTTTTATTATGATAACAATTAGAGAATTGTAATATGGATACAAATGCCATCCTCGGTGTCTCATGGGTGCATGGGGCGCAGGTCTGAATATAGTAATATTATTCTGGTGGACATGGTCTCGAATCCTGCATATTGGAGAGCGATTTTATCATTTTGGTGCACCCCCATGCTTTTGATTATCATCAATTAACAACATTTTGGGAGAGCAACGACAATGTACCTGTGATTGTACATATTTATAAGTAGCAAACACGGAATGACATGTGTTCTTCAGGTAAGCACATAGCGCGCTCCTCCGACTATCACTGATCGGACAGTTGCATTTTTCGCCACCAGGTAGCAACCCCTTTGCTTGGAAACGCGTATAACTCCTTTTCTCCAGTCATCCGCTATCTTCGTTTCTTTCCTCTCCCCCGTCTGGACCCAGGGTAGAATTGGCCCAGAGCATGGCTCTGCTAATCGTAAAAGGCGATTCAAGAGAAAAAGTCCACCTCGCAAACATCAGCTAGAAAGAGCGGAGTATCTTACTCCCGAAACTAGAGCTCTGGCAATCGTCGTCGGGGACCTTTGCCCCCCCCCCCTTCCCTTGACGACTCCCCGCGGACGATGACAATGACACAACGAACGATGACAAAGACAATAACGACCGCGACGTGAGAAACCCCCATTCCTCCCCTTACCCGTGGCTGGTTCTGACCAGCATGGGCCCCTCCTCCCCCCCCCCTTAGGTTAGAGTGGTGCATTATGACCTAACGGTTGACGCGTCCTTAATCCAAAAAATCCAAAAATCCGAACAACTCTAAAAACTCTATATGCAGCCATGAGCCACTGCATGGTAACTGGGCCGCCTGCCTTTATCATCTCTGCCACCAGTTCATCAACTCCTGTTGCCTTTCGCTTTCCATTCTTCATTATTTTCAGTGCCATCTCCACTTCTTGCCAGGTTGGACCATTCTCTTCCACATCTTCCCTCTTAACTTCCAATTCTTCATCCCTGTCCTCTACTTCTGCTCCAGCATTTAACAATTGGTTGAAGTAGGTACTCTTTCCATATTTCCCTGATCTCATCTGCATCAGTAATGAGTCTCTCATGAGTCATTCATCCGATACGTATCTTTGTCCCCCCCCTTTCTTTTCTCTTACTCTTCACTATACCAAACAACAACTTCTTGTTTCTTCTGCATCTTTTTCCAGCTTCTTTGCAAACTTCTTTTTGTCTTCTGCCTTCTCTTCTTTGACCATTCTTTGTGCTTCCCTCTTTGCATTTTTGGATGAGCGTAGCGAGCGTAGCGAGCGAAGCGAAGATTCCATTTCACTACACTGGAGAAAAAAATCCGGAATGTTTTTTTTTTTTTTTTTTTTTTTTTTTTGTATTTTTGTCTGTTTGTCCACACGATTCCGGCTAAACCGATACTCCGATTGCGATGAAATTTTATGGAGGCCTTCGAAATCTCTGAACTTAGAACTGCCACGTTTTTGAGCGCAATCGGCAAATTTTTCCTCATGAAAATCGCAATTTTACGATTTTTTTCAATTTTTAAAAAATTTCTTCGACTTATAACACCTACATGCTTTATCCGATTGTAATGATTTTTTCGCAGAACCTTTATTTTATGAATTAATATATTAGTGTAAAATTTGAGCGCAATCGAGAAATTATTTCTTATAAAAATCGCAATTTTTTCGATTTTTTTTAACAATTACGATTTATTAAAAACAATTAAAAAAATTAAGTTAATTTTTAATTTAATTTAATTTAATTTTAAAAAAATTTCAACTTAGTAATGATTTTGCCACAGAACAACAGAAAATTCGCATAACACATGGCAGCTCAATGCACCAATTACGCTCATCCAACAACGCGGCGGGACTTAAGCGTTTTCCTAGTTGTACAATTCTTTCTTCTCATCTGTTGTATCTTTCATGTAGGCCTACTCCTTCCATGTTCTATTTTTCACTTGTACTTTCTCCTTTAACTTATCATTCCACCAGCTCAGGGTTGTCATTTTGGAGTCCTCAATCATCATTAAATTATTACTAGGAAAACGCTTAAGTCCCGCCGCGTTGTTGGATGAGCGTAATTGGTGCATTGAGCTGCCATGTGTTATGCGACTTTTCTGTTGTTCTGTGGTAAAATCATTATTAAATTGAAATTTTTTAAATTAAATTAAATAAAATAAAAAAGAAACTTTATTCATTTTTTTTTTTTTAATTAATCGTAATTGTTTAAAAAAAATCGTAAAATTGAAATTTTTATTAGAAATAATTTCTCGATTGCGCTCAAATTTAACAGTAATATATTAATTTATAAAATTAAGGTTCTGCGAAAAAATCATTTCAATCGGATAAAGCATGTAGGTGTTATAAGACAAAGAATTGTTTAAAAAAAGAAAAAACCGTAAAATTTCGATTTTTATGATAAATATTTTTTCAATTGCGCTCAAATTTCACAAGAATATCTTAATTCATAAAATAAAGTTTCTTTGCAAAAATCATTAGAATCGGATAAAGCATGTAGGTGTTATAAGTCGAGGAAATTTTTTAAAAATCGAAAAAAATCGTAAAATTGCGATTTTCATGAGAAAAAATTTTCCGATTGCGCTGAAAAACGTGGCAGTTCTAAGTTCAGAGATTTCGAATGCCTCCATAAAATTTCATCGTAATCGGAGTATCGGTTTAGCCGGAATCGTGTGGACAAACAGACAAAAATACAAAAAGAAAAAAAAAAAGAAAAGAAAAAAAAAAAAAAACATTCCGGATTTTTTTCTCCAGTGCAGTAGAATGGAATCTTCGCTTCGCTCGCTACGCTCATCCAATTATTATTACCGGTATCATTATTATTATTGAATATAAAGTTTTTAAGCATAAGCCCGCTTTAAGGACAACTGCTATGAATCAATGATTATTATTATTTTATTGGATGTATTTCATACAAACTCGGTTAAAACCGGAGCTAACGTGTTGTACGGACTTACGTCAAGTACTTCCATGTGTACCTATTACATACATTATTACTTTGTCTTAACTCTTAACTAAAATAAGTCATTTATAATATTGTTTGTAGATGATGTTTTCTTTCTGCTGTGTACGGTCATGGCCGATTTCTCGTCGCCATCCTAGCATTTGCTCTTCGGACTATGGGAAACCACGAAAACCATGTCAGGATTATTATTATTATTATTATTATTATTATTATTATTATTATTATTATTATTATTATTATAATCAAACACCCGGTTCCAACATAAGTCAGGTCGGGGGGTGACGTATCAGCAATTTCTCGGACTGTGGACTTTCAGTGTTTGCTAGCCAGGCTCAACACCTCATCTACTTCGATGTCTTCTATGACAGGTATTTCTACCAGTTCTCTCCATTTATTTCTATCCTCCCAGAGTCTTTCTTCATTAATTCTTTCCCATGATTTCCCTCTTTCTTCAACGTTCCATTTTATTTGGTCCCTCGATCTATCTCTTGGGCGTCCAACCTTTCTTACTCCCCCCCCCTGTGCGTTCAAATTCTCTTCTTGGTATTCTATCTTATTTCATTCTTCGTACGTGCTCATACCATCGAAGTCTTTCTTTTCCTACTTTATTTCGTAAATTTTCCACTCCTAGTTTGTTTCTTATTGTTTTGCTCCACGTACCTTGTCTATTTTTGTTAAGGTGCCACCAGTAGCAGCGCACGGGAAATCGCGTACATAGTTTCCAAAAATGATTCTAGCCAAATGGCTCAAGCTATTCAATAATGAAATAGTTCCCTCAATTCAGGATGAATAACTCTTTCAGTGAGTCAGTATGTCGTTATAATTCGCTAATATTCGTTCTTAATATTGTCGTCGAAAGACGGCACAAAAATGAAGTTCAGACTTTTGAGTACAATACACGCCAGAAAAAAAACTTGACACTGTGGGGAAAAAACATACATATTACTTAATTAGTTTGCTTGTGAGTGGTAAATTTACAGGTATTTCTGACGAAGGGTACTCAATACAAAAAATAATCACCAATGATACGCGCTTTACGCGGGCTACTGCAGGTTTGAATTGTTGACCCTGATCTGTGCGACGCGGCTGAACTGGTCGACATTGGAACTACATGAACGAATCTGATGACGATTGTAGCGTGGGAACGGGTCGGGAGGAAGCCAGAGCGAAGCGCTGTTGCCATACCATATCACCACTCATGTCACCCATGTGCTCGCGATTGTCGGCGAGCAAGACAACTGGATAAAGGAAGCGAGATAACAATACTGACCGTGCGTAAATAAAACGCGGGTCTAATGACGGCTTATTAAAATTCTTACGACTTGATAGTGGATACACATATCGAGTAATTCGAATGTAAGTTTATTACTATCCAACAATAAAGTATTATTAATAGATTATAATAAATTATGTTTGTATGTGACCTGGCATAATATAATCTGATCCACAATTAACCATAAGTATTGTCCAGCTCACGAGCTCTCATTGGTTTTGGGTGGGAAGGGGTGGGGGGGGGAGACGTGGGGGGGGGGGGTGTTGGCCAAGGTGCCACCAGTAGCAGCGCACGAGAAATCGCGTACATTGTTTTCAAATGTGCGAACTCTCACTATTTTAGTTATTTTGAAATGCGTGTCTTGAATATCAATCATCTTGCGTTCTGCTATTTTTACTTTCCTCACATATTTATCCAAATCCAATCTTATAGTAATAGTATCCTCGTGTCATGCAAACGTATGCGTAAAATGAGCATGCACTTTTACCTGCAGTACAAAATAAACTTATCCAACCAATGCTCGTAGAAATACATTTTGCAAAAAAAAATTGACAACGGCAATACATAATTGGATGAGCGAAGCGAAGACTTCAATTTCACTGACCCCCCCCAAAAAAAAAATTAGCTGGGGTGTTTTTTTGTTTATTTATTTACTTATTTATATATTTATTTGTTTTTTGTTTGTTTGCTCGCTACCGGCAAACGGCATTGGCGATCTTGATGAAAATTGGAGTGGACCTTCGAAATCTTTTTGGGTACAATCGAAGAAATATTTCTCATGAATATCGTACTTTTACGATTTTTTTCGATTTTTAATGCGATTTATCCGTGATATTTGCGACTTGGCAAACGGCTAGTCCGATCTTGATGAAACTTTATAGAAACGTTTGAAATCATTAAAATTAGATATCTTATGATTTTAGGGACAATCGAAGAAATTTTTCTTGCAGAAATCGTACTTTTACGATTTTTTCCGATTTTTTCCCCGATATTTTCGTTATGTTTGGGCCGATTCTGACCAAACGGGTGGGGCTACAACGTTCATATTTTACATGGACATTAAGGTACCTAATGGTGATGTATTACCTTTTGAAAGAAAAAGTTGAAAAAGTTAGCCAGAATCCATAGAATAAAGGTTTTAATATGAGTTCTTTTAGGTATATAATAACATTTAACAAGTAACAATAGAAACTTGACAACAATCATCTACAATGCGTTCAAAAAGCACTTGCAATAGTAAAGAGATACCACGCAAACTAAAAACTTACAAAAAGCTCATCCATCACCGCGACCAAAAAAAGCGTTCGCGAAGCGGCCTAGTTTAAAAATGCACACGATTAAAATAGTTCTTCTTTCGAGTGCATTTGGTGCGTTTTAGAAAAAAGTGGTGGGCTGAATGCAATACCGAAACAATGTAGTTTGTGTGCGTCAATTTATTTTGTCGTCATCTCGAGCTTACAATTCACAGCATACATAGCAACATCAACGTTTGATTTGATTTTCAATTTAGCATATAGCCGACACATTTCAGAGACAGACTGATTATTTCTGACAATATAATGGAAATGTTTTTACTGGGAGTTTTAAATTTTAAAATACACGATACAAAACTTGTATTTTATGAATGGCTTAGCTCCACTTGGCTACATTGGTATATATGTATTCCATTTTTCTAATGGCAGAATTCGGGGGCCCCTCAGCCACCCGAGGCCCTGCTCCTGCACGCACAGCGAATACCTATAAATCCTCCTCTGATGAGTCATCTCTGAAATAATATGTCATAATGAATGGTATATCGATATGTATTTGGACGCAGTGTTGATATTTCACTCCCACATGCATGTCAAGTCAAGTCAAGGTCACGGGAGTCTCCGCGCTCGCTCGAGTCTTGGGAAATCCCATGCGGCAACTTACGCGGTTCTTTGCTGATACTGATAGTGATAGCTCTCGACACACAACATCGCACGGACGTAGCATACATTACTTATATTCCACAAAATTAGTTCGATTATCACAAGGTCTAGAAAAATCAAGACGCTTCTTTACTTAGTCATTTCACCTGTAATCGTAGTTGTAACCAACTGGGTTGACTGTGGGAGTGAAATTTGACGTATTATGACAAACGCTCAATTTCGTAAGATAAAACCAGAATTGTTTGAATATTTAAAAATGTACGCCTACTAATACAGTCACTCAACGCTAATACTACAAATAAACAAGCTAAAAATGTTTGTAATTTCTCGTGGGTGACCGGCCAAGGTTGCCTTGCAAGCCTTTCTTCAGGTGTTTTATCTAGCTTAGGTATTTTTAGGAGCTACGACAACAGTGATGGCACTCATGGCAGTGGCGTAACTACGAGGGAACGAGGGGGGACGACCACCCCCTCCACAAATTTGGTCTGTTAGAGGGGGGCGATGGGGGCACAATTTTACACTGACTACACCAGGTCGAATATATGTATGTTGTATATATGGGTATTAAGAATGCTTTCATGGTCGAATGAAATATTACAAAACATTTTTAGGTATAGACCACTTACAAATAATAATAAATAATTAAATTAATCTCCACAAAACGTCAAAATGTGTTATTATTTTAAAAATTATTATTATTTGTACGTGGTCTATACCTAAGAAAGTCTTGTAATATAGGCTACCCCATCGAGCTTATATTCTCGATGGGCTACCCATTTTGATATGATATTATTGGGAGGAAATACATTTTGTACAATAACATCTTGCACCTGGATGATATTTCTTCTTTCCATAATAGTTTACGTACACTTTGGTAAAATTTGTCTGCTAATATAGGCCCCTAATTCTCCTTGATATTTCAGCATCTAGTTTTGCGTCTTTTGTTAGTATACTTCCGAGGTATTTAAATGCTTCTGCAATGGCCAGCTCTTCTCCCCGTAGTATTATCTTCTTTTGATTTTGTTTACTTTTCTTCGTTACTATTAATGTTTCACTCTTTTCAATGCTTATTTTCATGTTAAACTTCAGTGTTTCCTCATTCCATCTATCTACGCTCTTCTGGACTTCTTCAATGGAATCTCCCCATCTCACTATATGATCTGCAAACATCATCGTTTTAGACGTTTCACTTTCTGTGGGTTCAACTTTACGTAGTATGTTATCCATAACAATGGTAAATAGGCCTAATGTAGGTGACATCACACTACCTTGCCGTAGCCCACTGTTTATTTCAAACCAAGTAGTTCTACCAAATGGTGTTTGAACACAGCTCTTTGTTGTGACATATGTGCTTTGAATTCTTGTTATTAGACTCTGTTCTACTCTGCAGCTTTTAAGCATTCCCAAGCTTTTGCTCTTGGGACACTGTCATATGCTTTTTTCTAAATCCAAGAAGACCATGAACATTTCTTCTCCCTTTTCCCACTTTTTTCCATTATTTTCCAATATGAGATCAATGGTTGAGCGGCCAGCTCTAAACCCATATTGTTCCTCTCTCAAACTTGGCTCTACTTGTTGTCGTAGTCTTCGATCTAGTATTTTCTCGTATATCTTTGCACACTGGCTCATCAGAGTTATCCCTCTATAATTTTTACACTTCTTCCTGTCCCCTTTATGTTGGGACTATAATTCCTTTCCCCCAGTCATCTGGTACCTTCTTTTCTTTCCATGCTGCACTGGTCACTCTCCACATCCAATCTATGCCTGCTGCATCCCCTGCAGCCTTGCCTAGTGTTGGGACTTGAAAATTTTCACGTAAAAATTTTCATGAAAAATTTCAATTCATTGAAATTTTTCAAGGGCCAAGCATTGAAAATTATAAGTTTATATTTTAATTATGTTATTTAATTATGCAGACTTTGGTATTTGGTATTTAGTATTTGACTAGCCTCTTGCACAGCAATAGGCCTAATGCATGCTGGGGCCTAGCCTAGAACAGAGGCATGGACATAGGCCTAGAAGTTTGTCAATGTAGGAGCTAGGTCACATTGCAAATACGAAGCAGCTGCAAATGAAGGTCTAGCTAACTTATTATTTGTGTAGGTTATATAGGCAATAGTCTGGTTGGGCCCTAATGGTCAGTTCACATAAAGTCGTAGTCGTAGTCGTAGTCCTAGTCCTAGTCGTAAGAAGCAGATGAAACATATGAAACACATGTTATTGTTCACACACGGTCACAAGGTTTAGTTTTATGGTTTAGTCGTAGTCGTTGTCATAACAAAGCTGAAAATGTTCATCTTTCTTATGACTAAACAACAAATTCTTACGACTAGCGAATCAGAGATCGAAACATCACTTGCAACAAAGCAAACAACAAAACAACAAACCATGACGACTACTAAACCTTACGACTAGGACTAAACCATACGACTACGACTAAACCTTACGACTTTATATGAACTGGGCATAACCAGATAAAATCCATCTTTAATTAGCACAAATGCTAGAGGGCTTTAGAGGCCCTAGTGGAATGGAAAGACCGGTACAAATATTACTTTGGTGTGAGGTCTTCTCTTTGCCTCCAATAGGCAATTTGCATAACATTATTTTATGGTTCTACTGGGTTAAGGCCACCTCCTTTTACACAAAAATATCTTATTTTCTTGATTTTGAGAATATTTTCATTTATTAAATAAGGGTGAAAGTTTCCTATTGGCGGGAAAAAACGGGTCACACGTCACCAGCCTTCATGATGCCAATCAACCAATCACGTAACGATATATCAAGTTACTCGCTTTCGGAGATTATCTTGACTGTGGAAGCATATTTTGACATCTAGTTTGTTCAAATATGATTAATATTTTATTTAATATATTTAGTAACATCACAACGTAAGCTTTAACTGCATTTTAATTGATGATAAGTAAAAACACAATGTTGGTTATAAAACTTGGAAAAGGACATCAACTGTTGTTTATTGTTGCCCATTGTTGTAAGAACCAAAGACTTTGGTAAAAGGAGGGAATTTCGTTGTTTATCTACGCGGCCGTGTTTGTCAATGAAGGCCGGTGACATAGGAAGCCGTTTCAAAATAAATGTGCGGGAAATTTAATAGGTCAAACTTGGACCCTCAACAGATATTGAACGATTAAAATTAAAAATCTGAAATTAATGTTTATATCATTTTTAGACGAATATCTATATATTGCACATACTTTTACCGATATCTGGAACTTATGCAAATTCCCTATTAGTCTGTAGGGCCTAGGTACCGTATTGTTTGTAGTGACTACTAGGAAGCTTCACAAACGCTTTTTCAGGCGCGTTGTTGGATGAGCGTATTTTTTTTTAACGAACAAAAGTGTAAAATTGCTATTTTCACGAGAAATTATTTTTCGATTGCGCTCATAAAAGTGGCGGTTCTAACTTCAGAGATTTCGAAGGCCTATATAAAATTTCATCGCAATTGGAGTATCGGTTTAGCCGGAATCGTGTTAACAAACAGACAAAAATACAAAAATAATCTGGATTTTTTTCTCCAGTGTAGGGCAATTCCACAGCTAAGTGTCCCTGACTAGAGAAAATGAAATATTTTTATAGAAATGTATTTTATGAAAATTTAAGTAAATTAATATGTTGTGCTTTGGAAATAATTTATGAAAGTCCATAGGCCTAAAATTATATTTTTTCTCACTTTTGCATGCATTTTAATTTTCACTATAGGGCTACCACTGCAGGTTGGAGAACATTGTAAGAACATATTTTGGTTATTTAATTTTGGGTATGTTTTTAAGCAAAAACTTATTCATTTATACTCCTTTCAATATTTACATGTTGTATTGACAAGATAATACAAAAATAGTTAAATAATTGTCCAAACTTTAGCCATTTAGGCCTAACTCTTTTTACCAATACACTGTTTCCTAATGTAATTCCGTTACCAAAAATCAATAATTTTTAAAATATATATGTATTTGTACACTTAATTGACAAAAAAAGTAATTTTCTTCTAATGTTTCACTAAAATAAGGAAGAGTTTAATCAAAAATAGTTTTAAAAATATGTATTTACTCCATATTTCATTGGTAACTGAATTACAGAACACTAATGCTTCAATAACAGTGTTAAATGTTGAAAAAGTAGACTCCCTTGTTTAGTAATCACCCTTTTTTTATTAGACTATCATTAAGAGTTAGATTTAACCATATGCAAGCATTTTGAAAATTTATCATTCGCTGGGGTAATTCCGTTACCAAGGTTTGTAATTCCGTTACCGAAAATAAATACCTTAAAACAGTTTAAATATCAACCAAAATGCCAAACATCCTTAAAGGTTTCAATAATTTGCATTACACCATCATTAAGAGTTAAATTAAACCACATGCAAGCATTATTTAAATGTGTAATTTGCTGGGGTAATTCCGTTACCGGGGGTCGTAATTCCGTTACCGAATATAAATACAGTTTAAATATAGTAATTTAATTATTTTTAATGAAGGTAATGTTATTTATGTTTAGTACTATGCTTCTAGATGTTGTAGGTAGAAGCTGCAAAATAGATATTTTTATTGCACAATTCACAGGTTTTTAACAATTACTAACTAAACCAAGGACACATGGCACTTTCAGCGTAATTCCGTTACCAGTCAAAAACCTGCCTGAAAACTCATTTAAAATAATTCTAAAATAAAATAAACTTGTGCTAAATTTTGTTCAATTGAAGTCCTATGTAAGTCAGTTTATAGAACAGTGACAAGGTTAGGCCTACCTTATTTGAAATATTGTCTTTTGAATGATTGTTAGCTCTCTGAAATGTAATTCCGTTACCGTGGAATTGCCCTGTAGTGAAATGGAATCGTCACTTCGCTCGCTACGCTCATCCAATAATCTAGGCTTTCTCTTAACCACCCGAAACGTTGGGTGTATTTTTTTACATTTTGATATAGGCCTAATATGTTTTATGTTGCTTTTGTTTCCATCATTCATGTTGGATACTATCCCAATTCAATATTCAACATTTTTGTCTCTTGATTATTTTTTATAATGTAGGCCTAGGCCTATTTTGCTAGTTGCAAATTGCAAGAATAAAATTAATCAACAAGATATTGCATATATTAGACTTATTCCACCTCAGCCTGAGTCCCACTGTAGGCCTACATCCTTGATAGAAACAAATTATTTTTATTTATAATATGGTAAAGGTAAATTACAGTTCAAATAACAGATTAACAAACCTTGAAAATTTTTACAAAAATGAAAATTTTCAAGATTTTTTTTTTTCATGAAAATTCCCATCACTATGAACAACTTTTCAACTACAAAGTTTTATGTTTCATTCGTGAAGTTCTTTGCAATCAAGATTCAAGAGTACTCGCACTACTCGTACTTTTCAGAGTTCTACAAACACAATAGGCCTAATGATGTGCATGATCATCTTACTAGATATGCTCAAGATTTCTACATGCCTAGTCAAAATAAGTGCTGCGGGCAAAAATCCCTGTTTGTGAATGGTTAAAAAAATTCAACGATTTACCGGTAGGCCTACCTAAAGATCTAAAACTGTTGATGGTTAATAAATCAAACTTTAAAAGTGATTACAAAAGTGGGTTAAAACTAGGCCTACCTAAGTTTCCACTTGTCTAAAGGAATTTTATCAAGATTTTATGTACAACCAGGAAAAAATAGCAGAGACTAAAGCAGGGCGCGCACCACAGCGGCTCGGCTCGGTTCCTTCCAGTACAGCATTCTGCGTCAAATTGAAATGCACTGAATCATATGAGACACCGCTGTCTTGCTCGGCTCCGGCCAGTAGGCCTACATGTGTAACTTCCCCTCTTTCGCTCGGTTTCGTTCATCCTCGATTGCTCGAGCAAGCAACTTGGCCGTACAGCCGGACGGGGTAGAAGACAGTTCCAATTAAAGAAAGCACCGCTTATAAAAATAGTCCTAGTATGAGGTCGAGAAACATAATGGAACTGGTGAACCGATTGTAGCACCTGGTCGCCCGGTCTTGAGCGGAGCGTATAGTGCGCGGCACTTTGGACAGTAGGCCTACTGTTAGCTTTTTACTTATTTTACACACAGTAAATTAGCCGAAGCTAGGGCGGCCTTCAGGTCAGGAACAACTATGGGCGTTACACACAGTAGGCTACCTAATATATACGGACTCAAAACTTAAAGATGATGTCGTTTAATACTGAATCACGCACATCGTTGGTTAATGGTTAGGCCTACACACAGTATAAAATACACAGTTTAAATATTACACACAGTAAGTGAAAGGTTGAATAACACTCAGTTTTTAGACAATATATCACTCAGATATCTTTTAGCGCCCATCCTACGCAAGGTGGCGTCTCAAAGTCAACTAGGCCTACTACGTTACTCAAACATACAATTCAAACAACACAAAAACAACTAGTCAAATATGTTACTATTAAAAATTATGAAATTCTTACAGTACCGAAGCGATTACTCACACCACTCTGGCCACGGAACTGAGCCGAGCCGCTGTGGTGCGCGCCCTGCTTATAGCTGCTAAACAGAAACAAATAGGCCTACTACTACTAGGCCCTAAGGTTTAAAATGTGCAAAAAGTCGATTTCTTTCCTGATGAACGTTTGTTAGGCCTAAATTGAATGGTTGCCAATTTTCTGCAAGATAAGATATAAGAAGCTTATTGTGTCTTTTACCTGCAATAGTTCGTCTTGAGTTTTGAAAAGAATACCACTCCATCCGGATGCATTATGTGAGTTTTGACCGTCACAATAAAAGACTTGCGAAAGAGAAGATGTGAGGTGGGGTAAAGTCAGATTATCTCAGTGGACAAAAAGCTAATAACCGTCCAACTCAATGTTGGGAAGCTGAATCCTTTGACTAAAGGACAAAAAATGGGAGGTAAAAATTGTACAAAAATTACATAATTTTGGTATTGTACCTACTCTTCAGTCCACAACTTTTTTCTAAAACTCACCAAACGCATTCTAAAAACCCGATTTTCAACAATTTCACCTGCGGCGCTATTGTTGGGGGGCGGTGCCCCCTGTGCTAGCCCAATGAAATTAATAACTGTAGCCTACTTTTTGCCCCCCCCCCCCCCCCCCCTTGCCAAAATTCCTACGAGCGGCCGGGCGCCCATGTGTGCACCAAAACAGGCCCAGATAGCCTAGGCCAAGGGCCTTTATTCAAGTAATTTACATGATGTCCCATAAAGTTGACTCTTCATTGGTGTGCCTCGAATCAAAAAAGGTTAAAGACCGATGCACAATTGCCCGTTAACGAGAACGGGAAAACGCTAACGTTCGGTGCACAATAGCCAGTGAAGCAAACCGACGGGAATAAATCAAATAATAGGGGCCTAAGTGTGTTCATTATATTTTGTTATTTTGTTATTCTGCATATTTGTATTTAATTTATTTCACATATTAATCGCGTATAAACCATCAATCAGCTGATAAAATAGTTAAGAGGACGTGCACATCTTGATTCCGATCGGTTCCGGTAACATACGGAACGGGAACGTTACGGAAAGTTAAAACTTGGTGATATTCCCGTTGTCGTTGCCGTGATACAGCAGTGCGATTCTGTAAAATAGTCGCTATGATAGCGATAGCGATCATGGTTGATATGAAATATCAATCGTTATAAATTATCGTTATCGACCTGATTCTGTAAAATAGTCGCTACGGCCGCCATTTATCGTATCTTGATAGCATAGCATAGCGACTCCTTTTTCATTCTCGTTATCATAGCGATCGCTATCATTTTTACAGAATCAGTCGACACACAAAATTGTCGCTAAAGTGCCGGATAACGATCGTTATCTTCCATAACGATTTTTCAGAATCAGACCGCAGGAACGACCGGCAACGGGAAGCTTTATTGTGCATCGTGTCGTAAGTTAACGTGTGATTCAACTTTACTTTCTTCCCTTTCGTTACCGAGCAATTGTGCATCGGCCTTAAGAAATAAGAACCACTGGTCTAGAGAGAGGGCGCCCTTGGGCCTAGGACCTACAGAAAACACCTTAAGAGTTTTTTGTAGATTTTTAAGCTTTAAGCTATTATAGGCTAGGTAGGCCTAGGCCTCCTAGGCCCTGGCCTCACACAAAGGCCCATCAACGACAACCTAACCACGATAGGGGCCTAGAGGAATACTTACAGTTCCTGTTCTTCCTCCATTGTACTGAATGAAGATTTTAGTCTCCTAGGGGCAGGGACCCCCAACAACGAGCGTTAAAACCACACAAAATAAAATTATTATTATGACCATGACATGACGGACCGACAGGCTACAACAGAAAACAACGCTCTTTTCAAATTTCCAGTGCCACCTAAAAATTCGTGAGGGTACGGGCCAAGTACGGGCCTTTCAAATAAAGCGCGAGCTTTGAATTTGTCATTCTCGAACTACTCGGCTCTGCAGCCTATTCCATGATTTCACATCTCCGCCCCCGACTCTGTATCATCGATGTTCTCACTTATTAAATTAAAATTAAATAAATTAAATGATACAGATTTAGATGGTATGCTACACGAACTTTTGAATAATTTATCAACAACCATAGATATAGAAATAAAACCACAAAAGCTATCAGTTAGGTATAACAAGGTATAACCATCTGAACAATAAATGGTTTGATGGGGAACTAAAGAGGGTTATTAGTGAAAAAAATTATTTCTTTAGATTAGCTAAAAGGAGTACCAACCAAGAATGGGAAAGTTATACCCAAAAAAAAATCTCTCTTTATCTATGGTAAGACAAAGTGATTATTACTCTGGTAAAATCATAGAATTCAGAAATAAGCCTAAAAAATTATGGGATGTACTCATATAAAGGCAAACACACCAACGTACCAAATGAAATCTAGTTTGACAGCAAAAAATCAAGTGGGAAAGATGTTGCAAGCAAGTTTAATGAATACTTCATTAATAGTATACAAAATATAAACAAAGTCAATCATTATAGTAGTCCATACCACACAACACAAATAATAGAATCAATAAAAAACAGTTCTAAGTATGAACTATTAGAATTTGAGCAAGTAACGGTGGATGAGGTATCAAAAATAATAAAAACACTGAAACCTGTTAGCCCAGGTGAAGACGGAATTAATGATAAAGTAATGAAGGTATCAAATATAGTACTGAATGAATATTTAACAAATATAATCAATCTATCCCTAACACTGGGAGAAATACCAGATATACTCAAAAGTCAAAAGTTCTACAATAATTCCTGTGCAAAAGGTGCCCAGGGCAATTGACGGGGAAAATTTTAGACCAATAAATACACTTCATATAGTAGAAAATATATTAGAATCAGTTGTTAAGGAACAATTGGTGAAGTTCTTTGAAACTAATAATAATTTTATAAAAGAACAATCAGGTTTCCGTAAAAATCATAACTGCGAATCAGCCATTACCCTAGTCCTAGAAAACCTAAAAGAAAATATGAAGAGTTCTGTAACAGTCGCTATATTTTTGGACCTGAAAAAGGCCTTCGAAACAATTGACAGAGATATACTACTAAAAAAATTGGGAAAGTACGGTATCAAAGGTTATGTTGCAAAATGGATCAAATCATACCTAACGTTTCGAACACAGAAAGTCAATTACAATGGTTTTTACTCAGATACTTGGGAAAACAACATTGGGGTCCCACAGGGATCCAAACTGGGTCCATTGTTATTTATTATCTACATAAATGACATTGCTAACAACCTACAATTTGTAATAATACACTTATATGCGGATGATGCCTTATTGATCATTTCAGGTGTTAACATACAGGAAGTGTTAGATAAGCTTAAAATTGATCTAAAAACGTTAGAAAGTTGGCTAGACGCTAACAAAATGAAACCTAATATTGACAAAACTAAGGCTATGGTATTATGTACACCAAAAATACGAAAGAATTTGGGACAAATTAATATTAAAATTGGAGGTAGAATCGAGGTAGTGACAGAAATTAAACATCTCGGTATTATAATAGATCAGGAATTAAACCTCAAACAGCATGGACAATATATTATCAAGAAGATGGCAAAAAAAGTAGGTTTATTTTTAAGAATACATAGACATACCTATTAAAGCAAAAATATTGTTGTACCAAGCAATTGTTGCCCCTCATATACCTCTGTTCTTAAATCTCATATATTATATCTTATAATCTTACACTATCTACATCTATTTGTAACCATGGTTAGGTGGAAGAATGATCTCTCAATGATTGAACCTCGCCATTTTTGTTTCCTTCATTTTCCACGTGTAACATGTAATGTATTGTAAACAAAATAAAGCTTACTAACTATTAGGAAAAAATGAAATAACAGTTTTGCAAAAACAACAAAATAAAGCAATGCGAGCTATATTGGGGGTATAAACAGAAGTACATTCATAAATAAAATGTGCTTAGCTCTAGGAGGGATGCTAATTAAAGATCGAATCCTCCTGAATACATTGTCTTTCATACATAAAATTTATAAGGGTGTGATGCCAAAATACCTGGTAGACAAATTAACTCGGATTTAAAAATATACACACATATCTGACAAGGAGAGGAATGGATGTAAATATTGTAAGAGTAAGTAAAATAAGTGAAGAGAACTCCATATTCGTAAGAGGGCTCAAAATTTTTAACCGAATTCCCATAGAAATACGTGATGAGGATAATCCTAAAAGATTTAGAACAAAGTGCATTAAACAAATCAAAATGGGTAAACTTCTGGCTAAGTCACATGAAAAATGTTCTAATGAATGTAATGTAAAAAAAAAAAATGTAAAAAAATTATTACTAAGTTCAAGATTTTTTTAAATTAAATTAAATTAAATAAAAAATAAATTTTAATTTAATTTTTTTTTAATCAATCATAATTTTTAAAAAAGAAAAAATTGAAAAATTGCGATTTTTATAAGAAATAATTATTCGATTGCGCTCAAATTTCACACGAATATATAAATTCATAAAGTAAAGGTTCTGTGAAAACATCATTACAATAGGATAAAGCATGTAGGTGTTCTAAGTCAAAAAATTGTTTTTAAAAAGAAAAAACACGCAAAATTTAGATTTTCATGAAAAATAATTTTTCGATTGCGCTCAAATTTCACACGAATATCTTAATTCATAAAATTAAGGTTCTGTGAAAAAAAAATTGAAATCGGATAAAGCATGTAGGTGTTATAAGTCGAAGAATTTTTTTTTTAAATCGAAAAAAATCGTAAAATTGCGATTTTCTTGAGAAATAATTTTTCGATTGGGCTCAAAAACGTGGCAGTTCTAAGTTAATAAATAAATTAATAAAATTAAGGTTCTGTGAAAAACTTATTACAATAGAATCAAGCATGTAGGTGTAATAAAAAATGAAAAAAAACACAAAATTTCTATTTTCGTGAAAAATAATTTTTCGATTGCACTTAAATTTCACACGAATATCTTAATTCATAAAATTAAGTTTCTGTGAAATAATCATTAAAATCGGATAAAGCATGTAGTTGTTAAGAGTGAAATAAATTTTCAAAAAATCGAAAAAAATCGTAAAATTGCGATTTTCATGAGAAATAATTTTTCGATTGCGCTAAAAAATGTGGCAGTTCTAAGTTCAGAGATTTCGAAGGCCTCCATAAAATTTCATCGCAATTGGAGTATCGGTTTAGCCGGAATCGTGTTAACAAACAGACAAAAATACAGAAAGAAAAAAAAACATTCCGGATTTTTTTCTCCAGTGTAGTGAAATGGAATCTTCGCTTCGCTCGCTACGCTCATCCAACTACTACTTTATGTCGCCTTCCTCTACTTTTATTGGATGAGCGTAGCGAGCGTAGCGAGCGAAGCGAAGATTCCATTTCACTACACTGGAGAAAAAATCCGGAATGTTTTTTTTTTTTTTTTTTTTTTTTCTTTTTGTATTTTTGTGTGTCTGTTAACACGATTCCGGCTAAACCGATACTCCGATTGTGATGAAATTTTATGGAGGCCTTCGAAATCTCTGAACTTAGAACTGCCACGTTTTTGAGCGCAATCGGAAAAATTTTCTCATAAAAAACGCAATTTTACGATTTTTTTTCAAATTTAAAAAAATTTCTTCGACTTATAACTCCTACATGCTTTATCCGATTGTAATGATTTTTTCACAGAACCTAGTTTATGAAATAAGATATTCGTGTAAAATTTAAGCGTAATCGAAAAAATATTTCTCATGAAAATCGAAATTTTACGAGTTTTTTTCTTTTTTAAAACAATTCTTTGACTTATAACACCTACATGCTTTATCCTATTGTAATAATTTTTTCACAGAACCCTTGTTGTATGAATTAATATATTCGTGTTAAATTTGAGTGCAATCGAGAAATTATTTCTTATAAAAATCGCAATTTTACGATTTTTTTATTTTTTTAACAATTACAATTAACTTAAAAAAATTAATAAATTAAAGTTAATTTTTTATTTAATTTAATTTAATTAAAAAAAAATTCAACTTAGTTATGATTTTTCCACAGAACAACAGAAAATCCGCATAACACATGGCAGCTCAATGCACCAATTACGCTCATCCAACAACGCGGCGGGACTTAAGGCGTTTTCCTAGTTTTATTTTAATGAAGCTATAGTGAGTCAGAGTGACGACATCACGAAAACTTACGAATCAAACGTAACCCTCCCTTAATCCAGCAATGATACTTCACCTCGTTAACGAACACGAGGTTTACAAGATTATATCAGAACTTAAAACAAGAAATCATTGGTTACTAGGACTAGGAAAACGCTTAAGTCCCGCCGCGTTGTTGGATGAGCGTATATGGTGCATTGAGCTGCCATGTGTTACGCGGATTTTCTGTTGTTCTGTGAAAAAATCATTACTAAGTTGATGATTTTTTTTTAAATAATTTAAAATAAATAAAAAATAAACTTTAATTTTTAATTTTTTTAATCAATCGTAATTTAAAAAAAGAAAAAAATCGTAAAATTTCGATTTCCATAAGAAATAATTATTCGATTGTGCTCAAATTTTACACAAATATATGAATTCATAAAATTAAGGTTCTATGAAAAAATCATTACAATCGGATAAAGAATGTAGGTGTTATTTGTCAAAGAATTGTTTTAAAAAAGAAAAACCCCGTAAAATTGCGATTTTTATGAGAAATACTTATTTGATTGCGCTTAAATTTTCCACGAATATATTATAAATTCATAAAATAAAGGTTCTGTGAAAAAATCATTCCAATCGGACAAAGCGTGTAGGTATTATAAATCGAAGAATTTTTTTAAAAATCGAAAAAAATCGTAAATTGCGATTTTTATGGGAATTTTTTTTTCGATTGTGCTCAAAAACGTGGCAGTTTCTAAGTTCAGATATTTCGAAGGTCTCAATAAAATTTCATCGCAATCGAGTAATCGGTTTTTAGCCGAATCGTGCTAACAAACAGACAAAAATACAAAAAAGAAAAAAGAAAAAAAAAAAAAACATTCCGGATTTTTTTCTCCAGTGTAGTGAAATGGAATCTTCGCTTCGCTCGCTACGCTCGCTACGCTCATCCAATTAAATTTAAAAAAATTTACTTAATTTTTTAATTAAATTAAATTAAATAAAAAAATAACTTAATTTTTTAATTAATCGTAATTTTTAAAAAAGAAAAAAATCGTAAAATTGCAATTTTCATAAGAAATAATTATTCGATTGCGCTCAAATTTAACACGAATATATATGAAATTAAGGTTCTGTAAAAAAATCTTAACAATCGGATTAAGCATGTAGGTGTTATAAGTCAAAGAATTGTTTAAAAAAAGAAAAAAAAAACGTAAAATTACGATTTTCATGAGAAATAATTTTTCGATTACGCCCAAATTTCACAAGAATATCTTAATTCATAAAATTAAGGTTCTGTGAAAAAATCATTCCAATCGAAGAAAGCATGTAGGTGTTATAAGTCGAAGAATTTTTTAAAAAATCGAAAAAAATCGTAAAATTGCGTAAATACGCTAAGCCAAAAGCATTGATATCCATTCAAGTTTCAAATTTATTCATTCGATCGATACATGGTAACAGATATGACCCCTCTTGGAATAGAGGGAATGAATAATTGGATGAGCGTAGCGAGCGTAGCGAAGATTCCATTTCACTACACTGGAGAAAAAAATCCGGAATGTTTTTTTTTTCTTTTTCTTTTTTCTTTTTTCTTTTGTATTTTTGTGTGTTTGTTAACACGATTCCGGCTAAACCGATATTCCGATTGCGATGAAATTTTATGGAGGCCTTCGAAATTTCTGAACTTAGAACTGCCACGTTTTTTAGCGCAATCGGGAATTTTTTTCTCTTAAAAAACGCAATTTTACGATTTTTTTCGATTTAAAAAAATTTCTTCGACTTATAACACCTACATGCTTTATCCGATTGTAATGATTTTTTCACAGAACCTTAATTTTATGAATTAATATATTCGTGTGAAATTTGAGCATAATCGAAAAATTATTTCTATGAAAATCGCAATTTTCGGGTTTTTCTTTTTTTAAACAATTCTTTGACTTATAACACCTACATGCTTTATCCTATTGTAATGATCTTTTACAAGAACCTTCATTCGTGTTAAATTTGAGCGCAATCGAATTTATCTTATGAAAGCATTTACGATTTTTTTCTTTTTAAAAATTACGATTAATTAAAAAATTAGTAATTTTATTTAATTTAGTTTAATTAAAATAATTAAGTTAATTTTTATTTAATGAATTATTAAAAAAAAATTTGGACTAAGTAATGAATTTTTCACAGAACAACAGAAAATCCGCGTAACACATGGCAGCTCAATGCACCATATACGCTCATCCAACAACGCGGCGGGACTTAAGCGTTTTCCTAGTTCCTAATAACTAGGAAGCTTCGCAAACGCTTTTTCAGGCGTGTTGTTGGATGAGCGTATGTTTTTTTAAACGAAAAAAGCGTAAAATTGCGATTATTATGAGAATTTTTTTAGATTGCGCTCAAATTTCACACAAATATATAAATTCATAAAATTAAGGTTCTGTAAAAATATCATTACAATCGGATAAAGCATGTTGGTGCTATAAGTCGAAGAATTTGTTTTTTTTTAAACGAAAAAACGTAAAAAGGCGATTTTCATGAGAAATTATTTTTTGATCAAGCTCAAATTTCACACTTATATATTAATTCATAAAATTAAGGTTCTGTGAAAATTCATAACAATCTGATAAAGCATGTAGGTGTTATAAGTCGAAGAAAGTATTTCAAAGCCGAAAAAATCGTAAAATTGCGATTTTCATAAAAAAAAAATCGATTGCACTAAAAAAAAGTGGCAGTTCTAAGTTCAGAAATTTCGAAGGCCTCCAGAAAATTTCATCGCAATATTGGAGTATTGGTTTAGCCGGAATCGTGTTAACAAACAGACAAAAATACAAAAAAAAACCATTCCGGATTTTTTCCTCCAGTGTAGTGAAATGGAATCTTCGCTTCGCTCGCTTCTCTTGCTACGCTCATCCAAAAACTTTCCCTTTTTTTTGAAAAGTTACCCGTTTGCCATTTTTTAAAACCCTTTTCCGCTAAAGTGATTTTTTTCAGGGTGTTGGGTTAAATTTTCATCTTGAAGAGCTAGAGAAAATTCGTTAGAGGCCTAATTACTAAGATTGAAATGAAAATATAAAAAGAACAATATTATTCAATTTTATATCATACGAATATAACCTTTAACTAAGAAATCACAACTACCCAAAAACCGACAGTGTTGGCTCGAGGGTTAAGCGCTCGACTCTGATTCGGGAGGTCCCGGGTTCGAATCCCGTCGAGACCGGCAATCCTGACTGAAGGTTTTTTTCCGAGGAAGGTTAAGGGGATTGGGGGGGGGTTCCCCTCCTTAAACCCCAGGGCCCTGGGAAAAAACATTCCCTTAAAAAACAAAATTTTCCCTATCCGCAAAACCCCAATTTCCCCCCTAGTTTCAAAACCCTGAAGGGGGAGGGGCCCTAAATAATTTAAAATAATTCGCCACATTTTTTGCACCCTATAACAGGTTTCCCACGATAAAAAAAAAACTACCCAAAAATAGAACATTTATTTTAAATTTTCAAAAGTACGTGCACGTGAAAGTAGCAGTGAAAAGGCAGTGGCAGAAGCTTTGCCGGGTCCAGGAAAAGCGCTAAGGTGGCTTCTTGCCAAAATTTGCGCATTTTATTTGGGGGGCCAAGGCCACGAAATGTATAAAGTGGAATTTCAGGTGGATTTGCCGGCGCGGCGTGGCGAAATTCAAAAAGGGTGGAATTTTTAACTTTTAATTCACCTTAAAAACCCTATTTGCGGACCTTTAGGGAAAATTTAAATATTCCTACCTTTTATTTTAATTTTTAAACAAAACTTAATATACCATGGGGAAAGCTTATTTTTAAATTACTTTGCTTTTAATTTAAAAATTTTTTAACAAACTTCCTTTTGACAAGCCTGGCTGAAAGAAGAACCCCCAACCTTAATTCGAGGCCCAAAAATGTATGGGTTTAGGTTGTTTGCCCCAACCCCTTACCTTACACATCGATTTTTTCCGGGGAATTTTTTATTCTCACCGCAAAACCTGAATATCGTCAAAAAAAAAATATTTGAAAAATTTAAAAAGGGTTTCACGGTTTTTTAACCACCGAAAAAATGGGGAATCGGGAATGAAGCCCGTTTGAGTTGGCTAAAACTAGTGGCCCGAACCCCGGGGCGTGGCAAAAAAATTCCATTTATGTTCCTGGGGGCCTAGGAGTTGAGTTGCTGCTTGTTGATAGGTGTGCCTAGCCCTTCAACTCTGACAGCAAAACTATTCAACAACAGCCAACAGGTATGTAAGAATGACATACACCATTTATAGGCATATGGGTACGGGACTAATAGGCCTAGGTCTAGATGATCATGAGCGGATAAGTAGCTAGGCCTAAGCTGGGAGTGCCCCATAAGTGTAGGCCTAGGATGGGCCTAGGCTAGCCTAGGTGTAGGGGCCTAGGGCTAGGAAATCCCTCAGCGCAACCTTGGTCCTTAAGGCTACGTCACGTAGGCGTAAGACTTAGCCTAGGGCCTAGGTAATTTATCCAGAGTCTCTAGGCCAACAAACTATAGGCATACCTAGGCCTAGGGCCTACCAAGGCAGCTTGGGTCTCAAGAGATTGTGAGATTGGCCTATGTAATAACCTAATTGCCACTGCCACCTAGGCCTAGGCCTAGGCCCTAGCCTGCATAAATAGTGTGCAATCATGCATAAGCTATAGTTAAATGTTTTTTTTAAGGATAAGACACTCTGGCTACAGACTAAACTCGACTGAACATTCTTATCTACAGGCAACAACCTCCTTAGACAAGTCGGCCACGCCTACTATACGTCCACCAAATCGACTGACATATAGCTGCGCCCGCACAGGCCGCCCACCTGGCGGACGGCCAAGGAGAACTAGGGCTAGGCTAGGCCTAGATACGTCCATGTCCGCGTCCGCTCCTGTGTAATAATAATATTAATAATTATAATATTGTAAAACATATGCGCTTCACGCCCCCCCCCCTCACCTCTAATCTACTTTTCCCCCTCCGAAGACAGTTGGGTGGTCTCAACTGAAAAAGTAAGGTGGACGCATAGCCGAGCTTCACTGGCCGTCCGCGAGTGCAATGTGAGTGCATAGGCCTATAGCCTGTGATTGCTTGGCCGTCCATCGTGGTGGAGGTATAGACACTTGCAGACAAGTCATTCCACTTCCAAAACTCTGTTTGAAAAGACCAAAGACCCTATAGGCCTAGGCCTACCTGTTCAACAGGCAACCCAAATCTGTTTATAGGCCCTAGAGAGCCTACCACATTTTGATGAAACTTCCATGGATGATCGCTCCTGCCCTTATAAAGCCCCTCCAGGCTACTGCAGCATATTGTGGAACTCTCCACACCCCTTATTTACAATAACTGCCCTCCCCACCACTGCCTCATAGATATTTCGCTCCCTGCCTGTCCACGCAACAAGTTTTGATTGTAACTTAGACGAGTCATTCACCCTAATTGGCCACGGTAGCACTTTTTTAGCGCTTTTTAGTAGGTCTACACCTCCGAGAGCCCTGCTTTGTTTAAACTGCATAGGACCTATAAAATTTGTAAATTAGTCTAGGCCTAAATTATACCCCCCAAATACAAAAATTTGTAAAAAACGGCAGCCAAGCTGTCCTTCAAAAGTCTTTGGCTGTGAATGTTGTGAGATATATAGAATTTGAGCCAATCTTTTCATTATTCCTCCCTAGTTTTGCATTGAAAAGAAGTACAAGATCATTTCGCCTGTTGACGAGCGCCAAGCCAACCATTTTCCTGGTAAAAAAAGTAAAAATTTTCTCAAAATCATAAAAAAAATTACATGGCCATTGACTTTTTAAAGTTCTCATAATGAACCAAATTCAATGGCCAAGTATTTTTTATGATTTTGAGAAAAATTTTACTTTTTTTACCACAAAAATGGTTGGCTTGGCGCTTATCAACAGGCAAAATGATCTTACTTCTTTTCAATGCGATACCTACTAGGGAGGAAGAATGAAAAGATTGGCTCAAATTCTATCGGTAGGCCCTACCTATCTCACAACATTTTCATAGCCAAAGACTTTTGAAGGACAGCTTGGCTGCCGTTTTTTTTTTTTTACAAATTTTTGTATTTGGGGGGAATATCTATCACATATTTTTGCTGTTTGTTTCATATCAAGGCGTGAAATACTTGAAAACGAAAATTCAAAAAAAAGGGAAATTTCAAATGTAATTTTCCATCTAAATTGCTCGGATGTACGGCTTATACGGAGTTTGATTCACTTTTTAAATACGTAACTAGATATCAATAGGCCTACATTTCGGGTGAAGCAAATAAATAAACAATTTCTTACCAAAATTACATTTATTAGGCCTATAGGCCTACTCGTCTTTTGTAAGAATTAAATTGGTGGCTGAATAGCTCAGTTGGTAAGAGCATAGCCCGAACGGCTAAGGTCATGCCAAATTTCATGCTGATAGGCCTAACTCATTAGGTGCCTTCATGGCGAATGCTAGAAATCAAGGTGAAAATAATATAGGCTAAACTATTATGGATGGGGGTTGAACAAATGTGGTTTAGGAAATGAGAATAGGCCGATTGGGTTAAAACACATTAAAACTTAATTTTAATAACTAGGGCACCTGGTAGGTAATTTGAATAAAAATTCAATTTTAGGATAGAGCTATGAATTATTCCAATTTTAGGGGATGATTTAGGGAGTGTTGGAGGTGGAATATCGCTTGCCTCTCGGTGGATTATTGATTCTGATATTTTTATGTACCGTACCCCCATGCCAAATTTCGCGCATGGAGCCATGTGTTAGATACTTATTAATGGTTTTGGATTTAAATGGTTTAAATGGTTTTGGTTTTGAAAGCAAAAGTGATTGCGTCTGAGGTAGGGCCTATGTAAGTGTGGTCCAAGTTTCATAACTTTCTAAGATGTAGGCCGCTACCGTTTTCTCTGTAGGCTTTTATTGAATTTAAATTAAATGGTTTAAATGAGTGATGAGATCGAGTCCAAAAAGTCTGGTTCTTTAAAAAAATTAACAATAAAAAAATAAAAAAAATTAGGTACTGGACTTTTAAAAAAAAATATAGGCCTAGGCCCTAGGGCCTAATTTTTTTTTAAAAATTATAATTTAAATCAGCAGGTCAAAAGTGCCCTTTAATATCATTCTTCAAAGTTAAAACAATGTGCGCGTCCTTGTCTCCTTGAACACCCGTAGCCTATTGTGCGATTTGGAGTGGGATGGGCCTAGCATAGCTGAATAACTTCACAATCTGTGAGAAAAGAACGTGCTGTTACGTAGTTACGTACCAACAAGAAATACAAATTTGAATTTAGATTATCAACTAGGGAAACGCCAAAGTCGTTGTTAAACGAGTGAGTGAGCGCCATGTGTAAAGTACGCGGTATCATTCCCCATACTGGGCTAGATCCAGCCTTGGGTATATGGATGGGAGGAAATTGGATGTTCCTGGGTACTCAACACTTGGCTCGCTCACTCGTTTAACAACGACTTTGCCGTTTCCCTAGTTATTTAAATTGAACATTCAAAATGCGAATCGTGTTCGAAACGTATTAGCGTGAAACATTAAGAAGTTTCCAAGATAAAACAAAATCATCTAATTTTTATTTCCTATTTAACACCCCTCAAGTATAATATGTGGGTGTAAAAATATAAAAAAGTTGTAATGTAACCAATGAGCCTCGAACCGCAACCCTTCGTGCGGTAGGCTAAATGCTTACCTCTAAGCCATGCCAGCGACATAGAATTAGTCCCGCTAGCTGCTACTAAACAAATGCTATCGATATTTTAAAAAAATCACATTTTTATTTATTGTAGGCTTAAATCGCAATGGATCGAGCTGATTTTGTTAACAGTTCTCAGTAAACTCGTACCGGATGTCGGTTTCAAATTTCAGCGCAATCTGTTCAGCGGTTCGGCTGATTTTCGACGTACAGACAGACAGACAGAATCACAGAATGAGGGCCGTTAAAGTTGAATGGAGACCCTCAGTCGCTCCGCTCCCTCGTTTAACTAGGGAAACGCCAAAGTCGTTGTCAAACGAGTGAGTGAGCCAAGTGTTAAGTACCCGGGAACATCCCCTTTCCTCCCCTATACCTAAGGCTGGATCGAGCCCAGCATGGGGATTGATACCGAGTACTCAACACATGGCTCACTCACTCGTTTAACAACGAATTTGGCGTTTCCCTAGTTATTTAAATTGAACATTTAAAATGCGAATCGTGTTCAAAACGTATTAGCGTAAAACATTAACAAATTTCCAAGATGAAACAAAATCACCTAATTTTTATTTCCCATTTAACACCCCTCAAAATAATATGTGGATGTAAAAATATAAAAAAGTTCGAACTAACGGGAATCGAACCCCAACCCTCCGTGCGGTAGGCTTAATGCTTACCACTGTGCCATGAAAGCCACGCAAATTACGTTCCGCTAGCTGCTACTAAACAAATGCTATCGATAATTTAAAAAATCACATTTTTATTTATTGTAGGCTTAAATCACAATGGATCAAGCTGATTTTGTTAACAGTTCTCAGTATACTCGTACCGGATGTCTGTTTAAAATTTCAGCTTAATCTGTTCAGCGGTTCGGCTGATTTTCGACGTACCGACAGACAGACAGAATCACAATGAGAGCCGTTCGAGTTGAATGGAGAACACTCGGTCGCTCCGCTCCCTCGTTTAACTAGGGAAACGCCAAAGTCGTTGTTAAACGAGTGAGTGAGTGAGCCAAGTGTCGAGTACCCGGGAACATCCCCTTTCCTCCCCTAGACCTAAGGATCTAGCCCAGTATGAGGAAAGATACCGGGTACTCAACACATGGCTCACTCACTCGTTTAACAACGACTTTAGCGTTTCCCTAGATATTTAAATTGAACATTTGAAATGCGAATCGTGTTCAAAACGTATTAGCGTGAAACATTAACAAATTTCCAAGATAAAACAAAATCACCTAAGTTTTATTTCCCATTTAACACCCCTCAAAAATAATATGTGGGTGTAAAAATATAAAAAAAGTTCGAGCTAACGGGTATCGAACCTCAACCCTCCGTGTGGTAGGCTAAATGCTTACCAATAGGCCATGCAAGCCACGTAGATATGGTCCCGATAGCTGCTACTAAACAAATGCTATCGATATTTTAAAAATCACATTTTTATTTATTGTAGGATTGAATCGCAATGGATCTAGTTGATTTTGTTAGCAGTTCTCAATAATTTCGTACCGGATGTCTGTTTAAAATTTCAGCCCAATCTGTTCAGCGATTCGGCTGATTTTCGACGTACAGACAGACAGACAGATAGACAGACAGAATCACAGAATGAGAACCGTTCGAGTTGAATGGAGACACTCGGTCGCTCCGCTCCCTCGTTTAATTACAAATTTTTAACATCACTTTGATTGTTTTTTATTTATTTTATGGAACCGGTGGGAGGAACCGGTTCCTGGGTACCCGATGCCATCACTAGTTTAAATGGTTTTGGTTTTGAAAGCAATCGATTTTTGGTGCAATATTTTCGTGACATTTGGGCCGATTCTGACCAAACAGGTGGGGCTACAAGGTTCATATTTTACATGGACATTAAGGTTATGGTGATGTAGTGGTAGGCCTACCCTTTGAAAGAAAAAGTTGGAAAAGTTTGCCAGAATCCATAGATATAAAGGTTTTAATATAAGTTTTTTGAGGTATAATAACAAGTAACAATAGAAACTTGACAACAATCACCTACAATGTGTTCAAAAAGCACTTGCTAAAGTAAAAAGATCCCACGAGCGAGTCAAGATGGCGGATGGTAGGAAGTGTGTGAGCGAGTTGTGCGGTTTATGTGAGAAAAGTATTGCAAAGAAAGATGCTACAATTCTCTGTGACGGCGAATGCCAAGCCTTCTACCACCAGGTATGTTCGGGTCTAAGCAGAAACCAGTTAAAATCTAAGCCAAGAGACAATAAATGGTTTTGTAATTCCTGTACGAGTGTTGATGCGGGGGCGCGCACAACAGGTGTAACAGCCCCTCGCCTCACCCCATCTGCGCATACCCCATTCTCTGACGGCGAGAATGCAGACCAGAACAATGAGGCGCACCTCAACCAGTGTTCCCAACCCTACAAGGCACTAGATGAACCAGCTCTCTGTAAATTGGACACGCCCAAACCGGACACGCCCCAAATCGACAATCTCGACGAACTTGTTGCTGCTACTACAGATCCTGTAATGAAAGCAGTTCTGACATTGCTGACTAACATTAACTCAAAGCTTGAAGCATCCCTGATGGAGAACAAACACCTAAAGCACAGGATAGAATCACTCGAATCCGGCCGCATAACAACAGAAACTCGAATCTCGGAGCTGGAGGCCCAGATTGATAACATAAAAATAAAAACCACCATGCAAGAGGAGGAACTCCGGAGCGCCTACGAAACCAACAAGGACATGACCGAGGAACTACGTATAAACCGAGAATGGGCTAACAGCCTCGAGCAGTAGGGATAGTAAAAACCACAATGTTTTAATAAACAATATACCCTTCTCTAACGACGAAGATTGCAAACAAATTGCAGCAAAAGTTTGTTCCGCTCTGGGCCTAACCCTTCAACCAGAAGAGATCGATGGATGCCACCGCCTCAAGTCCCTGCCCCGCAGCAAGCAACCTCCTGCTATCGTTGTACGTTTCACTCGTAGGGAGAAGCGTAATGCCCTGCTGCAGGCGCGGAAGGAGGCAAAAACCCTACACTGCATGCAAGCAGGTATTACAGCTGATCAAGATCGACAGATCTTCATAAACGAACACTTGACTCGTGATAACGAATATGTTCATTACCGAGCTCGGGCACTGCGGGCTAAAAGGGTAGTAAATTATGTCTGGGTTAAAAATGGAGCAATTTTTGTCCGTAAGGATGATAACTCCCCCTCCTACAGAATTAGGTGTCCTCAAGATCTGTTGTCAGTAGCTCGTGAAGAGGATATATGGGCAGCCGGAGGACTCACAAAGCCCTCTGACCATAACATGAGTGACGTCAGCCTAGCAAAATCAGAAAATTCCACTGTTACGTGTTGCCCCCATGTCTTCAATCAAATTAACATAAACAATTATTTTTTAACATCTGTTCCAAACTTCAAGGATTATCTAGGCCCAGCCCTTGACCCGGCTCCACCCTCTGGAGAGCAGCTTAACTGTAGTTATATAAATGCTAGAAGCCTAAAGCATAGGGATCGAATTGATCAAATCTCTGACGTTATTGACACCACCTCACTGGATGTTTCTATTTTGGTAATAGCTGAAACTTGGGTAAACGAAAGCGAACAAAATCTGTATAATTTTCCTGGTTACTCTGGAACCTATAGTTGTAGAAATAATCCAACCAAATACAAAAATTTGTAAAAAAAAAACGGCAGCCAAGCTCTCCTTCAAAAGTCTCCGGCTGTGAATGCTGTGAGATATAGAAGTTGAGCCAAGCTTTTTATTCTTTCTCCCTAGTTTCGCTTTTAAAATAAGTAAGATCATTTCGCCTATTGACGAGCGCCAAGCCAACGATTTTTGTGGTAAAAAAGTAAAATTTTTAAACTCGAAATCATAAAAAAATGGCTTGGCCATGAACCAAATTCAATGGCCAAGGCAATTTTTTTTATGATTTCGAGTTTAAAAATTTTACTTTTTTACCACAAAAATCGTTGGCTTGGCGCTCGTCAACAGGCGAAATGATCTTACTTATTTTAAAAGCGAAACTAGGGAGAAAGAATAAAAAGCTTGGCTCAACTTCTATATCTCACAGCATTCACAGCCGGAGACTTTTGAAGGAGAGCTTGGCTGCCGTTTTTTTTTTTACAAATTTTTGTATTTGGTTGGATATTACATCTTTTTGTTGTTCGTTCGCTATCAAGGTGTGAATGATTAAATTTGTTGAGTTCAAAGTTGTTTTTTTTTACATTTTTGGGCCCACGGTCCCCCCAAAGATACCCCTTAAATAAATAAATAAATTTTTATTTAGAGACTACCCACTCAGTTATATAACTGATTTTCAGTGGGGGACTTTAAATCAAAGCGACCAAGCCAACCCCGCAGGCCCCGACGCAATCGACGAGTGAGCGATAACCAACCAAAGATCGATATTTTTAATAGGAAATATATCAATCAGTGGTATGGACAGTGCGAACACCCGCGGATCAACGCCAGAATCAACAAGGCCGATTCAGAACAACTCTGAATTTATTATGTGCTTCGTTGCTAGGACGGCTCCAAAGTCACCGTTTACAAACTCCTAAGACAAGAACTGATAGACTTAAGTCCAAATCAGAAGTTAAAAAATTCTGACTTGAGGGGGAATCGAACCTGGTCCTTCTGCATTGGAAGCGATACGCTAACAACAAGACCAACGCACTAGCATAAGCACTAGATATTTATAATGGTTAAGAGCATGTTTAATTTCAAGCTTGTATACAAAATTTCTACGCCTGAGTAATTACGCGTTTTGATTTTGCTAGGACGGCTCCAAAGTCACCGTTTACAAACTCCTAAGACAAGAACTGATAGACTTAAGTCCAAATCAGAAGTTAAAAAACTTCTGACTTTAGCGGGAATCGAACCCTGGCCCGTCTGCATTGGAAGCAGATACGCTAACAACAAGACCAACGCACTAGCATAAGCTCTAGATATTTTAATGGTTAAGAGCATGTTTAATTTCAGCTTGTATACAAATTACTACGCCTGAGTAATTACGCGTTTTGATTTTGCTAGGACGGCTCCAAAGTCACCGTTTACAAACTCCTAAGACAAGAACTGATAGACTTAAGTCCAATAAGAAGTTAAAAAACTTCTGACTTTAGCGGAATCGAACCCTGGCCCTTCTGCATTGGAAGCAGATACGCTAACAACAAGACCAACGCACTAGCATAAGCACTTGATATTTATAATGGTTAAGAGCATGTTTAATTTCAAGCTTGTACAAATTACTACGCCTGAGTAATTACGCGTTTTGATTTTGATTTTGATTTTGATTTCCCCGGTCCCAATTGCCCGGTTTTTGTTATATGAGGTACATCTGAGTGTGGCCCAAGTTTCAAAGTTCTAAGATGAATCGTTTTCTCGGTATAGGGGTATTATTCATAAGAGTACGGAATTTCCTACTTTTGATAATTTTGTTTTTTTTCCGGTACCCGTTAACCAATTTTGCTTTCCATATTCAAAAGTGATAAAGAATGAGAGATATCAAAATGTATTCCACGTTTGAAACATCTCAGTTGTAGCGTTTTCTTTGAATGATTCCTTTTGTTAAAGTTCAGATATGTTTTTTGTCATTTTTGGGCCCATGGTCATCCCAAATTTAGCCCCTTGTGTTTTGGACGCAAGATATTTATAATGGTTAATAGCATGTTAAATTTCAAGTTTGTACAAATTACCACGCCTTGGTAATTACGCGTTTTGATTATCATCCAAATTTTGATTTTTTCCGGTCCCTATTACCCGATTTTGGTTTTGAAAGCAAAAGGCACTGCGTCTGAAATACACCTAAGTGTGGTCCAAGTTTCATAGTTCTAAGATTTACCGTTTTCTCTGTAGGCTAAAGAACTCTCCGCGGAGAACTGCCACCCACCCACCCACCCACCCACCCACCCACCCAACCACCAGCCACCAGCCAGCCTTAAGGAATTTGACGATGTTGAGAGCCTTTTTTAACACAGAACGAGTTGTCGGATCGGGTTGATTTTTTTTTTGGTATGTCATGGACCACATACCAGGTCATATACCGAGTTTCAAGATTGTAACTCTTTCGGGGCGGCGTGTGCAGATAGCTGAAAACCCCCCAACTCTTGTTGAACGAGTGAGCGTAGCGAACGTAGTGATTTCCATTCGACTTAAACGGCCCTTATTGTTTTTCTGCGTGCGTGCGTGTGTGTGTGTACGTTAAAAATCAGCCGAATCGCTGAACAGATTGCGCTGAAATTTTAAACGGACATCCGGTACGAGTTTATTGAGAACTGCTAACAAAATCAGCAAGATTCATTGCGATTTAAACATACAAGAAATAATAAACTGAAAAATAGACTTCCAATGTTATGAAATTATTTTAACGACAATGTTTTAGATTTTGAAAAGATATTTTTTGTTTTTTATTTACCTGGCAGTGAAATGCCGTGTCCATTCAAGGTCTGTCGAATGTTTTAAGTCAAAGTACCCCCAAATTCCGCTCGTAGATTGAGTAAACCTTGCAATGTTTTCACGTATTTCGTACTGGCTATGTTTACCATAGTAGGCCCTATTGCCACAGATGATGGACTTCACTGCGTTATATGCATTTCAAAACATGTTTAAAAATTTTTAAATACAATCTCGAAATTACAAAATCTTTCCCGACCAGGGGATTGAACCCACGTCTCCCATATTTCGGCTATAAGGGCGCTTTAGCCAACTAGACCAGGGAAACGCCAAAGTCGTAGTTAGACGAGTGAGAGAGTCATGTGGTGAGTACCCGGGAACATATGCATTTAAGTTTGATTTTATATTCGTATAAATAATAGTTTTTTAAAGTTTAGTTGGCATACGGGGACAGGCGCGTCAACTGTAAGGTCATAATGCGCCTCTCTAGCCTATGATAGGCTAGGTAGGCCTAAGGTAGGGGGAAGAAAAGTAATGTAATCGGGTACAATGTTTTAGATTTTGAAAATATATTTTTTGTTTATTATTCGCCTGGCCGTGAAATGCCGTGCCCATGCAAGGTCTGTCGAATGTTGCACGTCAAGGTACCCACAAAATTCGCTCGTAGATTGAGTAAACCTTGCAATATTTTCACGTATTTCGTACTGGCTATGTTTACCATAGTAGGCCCTATTGCCACAGATGATGGACAACACTGCGTTTATTATTTTCATTTTCAAATCATGTTCAATTATTTTTGAAATACAATCTAGAAATTACAAATCTTTCCCGACCAGGGAATTGAACTCACTTCTTTCACATTTCGGCTACAAGGGCGCCTTAGCCAACTAGACTATAGGGAAACGCCAAAGTCGTAGTGAGACGAGTGAGCGAGTCATGTGGTGAGTACCCGGGAACATTTGCATTTAAGTTTGATAATTATATTCGTATAGTTTTTAAAGTTTAGTTGGTATACGGGGACGGGCGCGTCAACTGTAAGGTCATAATGCGCCTCTCTAGCCTATGATAGGCTAGGTAGGCCCAAGGTAGGGGGAAGAAAAGTAATGTAATCGGGTACTTAACACATGGCTCACTCACTCGTTTAACAACGACTTTGGCGTTTCCCTAGTAGGTGTATATAGGGCCGGAGTTCGGTGTCGCCTAAGCATCGCATCGCTTGTCTGCCGGGCGACGACCGTCGCCCTAGATAGAATAGGAGGGGGTGTAGCCATCTTTATTAAAACTCACCTCCAGGCAACAACACTGGAGACACTCAATGAGAACTTCTATATAGTTGTAATGGAAGTACCAACATTAGGTAAACACACAATAGTAATTGGTATCTACTAGGAAAACGCTAAAGTCCCGCCGCGTTGATGGATGAGCTTTTAAAAATGTTTAGTTTGCATGGGATATCTTTACTTTTGCAAGTTCTTTGTTTTGCTGCCTACGCATTGTAGCTGATTGTTGTCAAGTTTCTTTTGTTACCTGTCAATTGGTATTATTTTCCATAAAAAACTTATATTAAAAGCTTTATTTCTATAGATTTTGGCTAACTACGTATTTAAACTTTTTCTTTTAAAAGGTACTACATCACCATAACCTTAATGTCCAAGTATAATATGAACGTTGTAGCCCCACCAGTTTGGTCAGAATTGGCCCAAATGGCACGAAAATATCGCACAAAAAATCAAAAAACTTAGCCTATATTAAAAGCTTTATTTCTATGGATTCTGGCTAACTTTTTCAACTTTTGATTGTTGTCAAGTTTCTTTTGTTACCTGTCAATTGGTATTATTTTCCGTAAAAAACTTATATTAAAAGCTTTATTTCTATAGATTTTGGCTAACTATTTAAACTTTTTCTTTTAAAAGGTACTACATCACCATAACCTTAATGTCCAAGTATAATATGAACGTTATAGCCCCACCAGTTTGGTCAGAATTGGCCCAAATGGCACGAAAATATCGCACAAAAAATCAAAAAACTTATATTAAAAGCTTTATTTCTATGGATTCTGGCTAACTTTTTCAACTTTTTCTTTCAAAAGGTACTACATCACCATAACCTTAATGTCCATGTATAATATGAACGTTGTGCCCCACCCGTTTGGTCAGAATTAACCCAAATGTCACGAAAATATCGCACTAAAAATCGAAAAAATCGTAAAAGTACGAATATCACGAGAAATATTTCTTCGATTGTACCCAAAAACAATACACCTCTAAGTTCAGAGATTTCGAAGGTCCTGTCAAATTTTCATCAAGATCGGATATGCCGTTTGCCTGGTAGAGAGTTAACAAACAGACAAAAAAACAAACAAAAAAACAAACAAAAAAAAACACCCGAGCTAAATTTTTTGGGGGTCAGTGAAATTGAAGTCTTTGCTTCGCTCATCCAATAATCCACCTAATCAAACAAAGCTGGCTCACGACAAGTTTCTTAATAGGTTAGACGAATTACTGTATGAGTATAAATTGAACAATATTCTGATCATAGGGGACATAAACATAAATGTGCTTGAGCCAAAACCGGCCTACACCAACATTTTACACAGTAATGCTTGCCACATACTGAACAACATAGCTACACGATCCACCCCTAATAGTAACAGTGGCACCATAATCGACCATGTAATCACTAACTCAACCCAATTCTCGTTTAAAATTTATACCATTGATGATCCTGTAAGCGATCACAGAATAATTGTTACTACCATATCTAACATTTCTTACCAATATAAACACATCCAGAATCGATATACAAAAACTGATTATACATCCTTTATAACTAATCTTACCACGAGCTTGCCAAATTACGATGCCGATACACCATCAGCTGACAACAAATCAGTTTTGCTGCTTGTATAATGAATTTGAATCGTGCTTTCAACAAGCGCTAGCTCTATCTACCACCGTAATCCCAATTAAACGTAAACTAAAGAACCACTTAGTCCCTGGGCAAACCAATGCTTAGTCATGAAAATCAAACAACAAAATAAATTATATGCCAAATACAAACTGAAACCGCATAATCAAATGATAAAGAACGAACTTAAACGTGCACAATCGGAAGTAACATCACTTCGGAGAAAATTAAAAAAACAGTATTATGCGAATAAAATCACTGAAGCGTTTTGGAAACGGAAAAGAAACTTGGAAAATAATTAATCAGCTACTATTTAACAGAACCAATAAGAGTAAGGAGCAATGTGGTAAATTAATTAATGAGAGTAACCAAACAGTCACTGACCCACGTGTAATTGCAAATGTTTTTCAACGACTACTTTACTACTATTGGATCAACGCTGTCCGATAAAATTGTAGACCCAGTTATTGGTACTGTACCTGACCCGAAAGCATCAAAAAGCTCGTTCTTTCTTGCCCCAACCAACGCTGAGGAAATTATTGATACGATCAACAATAAATTAGGTCCAAACAAAAGTACACGGTTATGACAACATCCCCTCCAAAGCAGTGATAGCTGCCAAGCAATCATAGCGCCATACCTCGCCATCATTATAAACAAATCTTTTGCCTCCGGGATATTCCCTTCAAAGCTTCAAGTGTGGGTGGTGCCCGTCTTTAAAGCAGGGAGTAGAGCTAATGTTTTCCAACTACCGTCCAATTTCTATTCTGCCTACGTTTTCAAAATACTAGAACATATATGAAAAGAGACTGGAAAACTTTTAGAAAAAACACAATTTTTCTACACTCGCCAATATGGCTTCCACAAAAACTCGAACACTTCAACTGCAGCTACTGACTTAATAACGGACATACAACTTCAACTTGACAAAGGTAATTTCTCTGCTGGTGTTTTCCTAGACCTTAGTAAGGCTTTCGATACCGTCAATCACAACATACTACTCGACAAACTGGAAAAAGCAGGGATACGAGGCATACCCCTAGAATGGTTCCGAAGTTTTCTCTCTAATAGGAAGCAATTCGTTAGTTTATCCAACACCCACAGTGAACATAAGGGAATCTCGCCCCAGGGATCAGTGCTCGGACCTATCCTTTTCCTCGTATACATAAATATTTTAGGTAATTTGAAACTAAGAGGTACTTTGAGACTTTTTGCTGATGACTCATCCATTTTTTATTTTGGCCCCAAACTGCAAAGCCTTTTAGAAGATATGCAATATGACCTCAACATACTGTCTTATCTACTAAAAATAAACAAACTGACCCTTAATGCTAATAAGACAAATTACATGATAATATCAACTATTCAGAAAAATCGAGCACATAATAACGTAATATCTATTGACGGCGTCCAAATTTCTGAGGTAAATTTTGTAAAAGTTTTAGGACTCTATATCGATAAACACCTCAAATGGGATCTCTAATATCTCCAAAAAAGTTTCCCCAGTCGTAGGTTTACTCTACAAAAGGTCTACCTGTATCCCACGCAGCGTAAGAAGGGTAATTTATTTCTCCCTGATACATTCACACCTGCAATACTTAAACATAGTATGGGGCAGCGCATATCAAGTACATAACTAAAAGTCCTCCAAAACAGAGCAATTAAAAACATACATATATAATCTTCCGTATAGAACACCAACAGAATCACTCTATAAAAGCTACAACATACTCAACATTGAACTCATAAATAAATATGAAAACTGCACCATGATTTATAAATATTCTCATGCACTTATTTACACATCGGAACAAGGGTAGTATGACGGAATGGCCAATTTTGCACCAATTTTTTTTTGTTGTTGTTCAAAACCATGCGAAATCACTAGCAAATTAAAAATAAACACGCGGAAACCCACTTTTACCGACAATTTCCAAAATAAACAATGGAAAAACGTAGCGAGGAGTGACGCGGCCTAGGTTAAACATACCTGCTGAGATGTTGTGCTCACTGCAAAATCACCTTACAAGAACATAATAAAAAATCCAAAATAGAATCATCACGTTTTTGCTGTTAGTAACAAAAAAAACTTCAAAACCTTTAACGTCGCTATTTTAAACGAAAGTCCTTTTGTGGTGAAAGTCCTTTATATTTAAAATAGCGACGTTAAAGGCTTTGTAGGTGGAGTATTTTAGTAAAAAAGGTTGGTAGTGCCTAGGCCTAGTAAGTAAAATCAAACACGCAAATAGAAACATGGCGACCCAATTGACAGTGAAATGAGCGAGTGTTTGTGTTCAATCTGTGCTCATTATTGATTATTCTATACGATTATTGGTATATTTTTAGAGTGATTAGTAAAAATAAATCGTTAATAATGAGTTCTTCATTAATTTCTCATTTGAAGTTGTTTTTAATTGTTTTCTTTGAAATAAAACAGTGTTGAAAAGTTGGACCGCACCAACTGAACTAGTACCAAAACGACCGATTCAAGCAAACTAAAAGTGATTAAATAAGTCCAGAAACTACTTTCCGCGGCCAAAAACCAAGTAAATACACAATAATATTCAGTTAGAAAAAGGAAAATCATAAATTTAATACAAAATAACATTTCCGTCAAATTACCCTTATACCTTTGTGGCGTTTACCCCCTCTAAGCTCATCCACTAACGTTAAGTCTTTCAAATTGCACGTCTCTATCTTAGCCGTTAGATATCTCTCCTTCTTATCTAGATCGTTGGGCGCCAGTAATAACTCTAGGTTATTACGAGTTGTTCTACTCATTAGTACAAGGAATGTTGAAGACCAAGGAAATATCCCGACACAAACAACACTGACCTACAATGCAATGACATGCACTCACCACCTCGTGTACACTGTAGGACACAACCCTTGCACCACAGTGTACACTCAGCTCACCGGATGCTCGACTTCCACAGGGGTGGGGCGAGGCTGGCTGCTTCCTCCGTAGTCCTGGATGCTGGCGCACCTGCTTAGCCTAGTATCTATATTCTAGGTTTTTCTGGTTTCATAGGGTGGCTGAGGGCCTGAGATTTATAAAAGGAAGTTAAAGGTGATGTGAAGGACATTCCGGGCAATGCATTCGTACACTGTAAAGGTTGGAATTCCGTAGTATAATGAAATTTGAATAACATGTGATACAAGGTTAAACAATGACTCGATTTTAACTTCCAATGCATTGGTAAACAAGAAAAACCCCCATTTAGAATACATTCATAATTAATACATGATAAAACAAGACCTGGTATTATTAAATAAATTTAGTACTCAACACTGTCCTTTTGGTATGCTGACCGCATGGTTGTTGGTCGACGATGCGTATTTCACACGTGTACGAGGCGTAGTTGCAAGGAGGGAAAAGTTGAATTTGAGGCGGAAACCTGGCGTCGGCGTCCCTTGGTTTGGAAGGCGGACCGGTTGCGCGTCGGCGTCGAAATCCCAAGTGGGTGGATTGACCCGCACTGCTCGTCGGATAGCGGATTATCCGGCACTTCCCTCTCCTCACGCACTGGCTCGCGTGGGCGCTCCAACGGTGTCGATTACAATAGGGTGGACATAGGTATGATCACAGGACTCAACCAAAGGAAAACTCCAACCGGAGTGTGGACCTAATAGGTACAAATGGTGTGGGTCCTGAGGTCTCCGTGTGTTACCACGTGGTCGGCTTTAGATGGAAATTCGAACATTATCGAATTAAAAGGATGGATTGAAGTGTATTTCTATTGCTATTGCAATAGAAATTAATTTAGATAGGTTTGATTAGGCCTGATGGGTGTAGAGTGGACCCTAGGGATAGCGTGGTCGTCATGGTGAGCGGGCTTGGGTTAGTACCACATGGCGTGGCTATCTTCTTCTCCCACAAACGCCGCTAAATATCGAAGAATTATATATAAAACGCACTAAAATACACTTGCGTGTTCCCTAGGCCTCTTTCTGGCTCGCACAAACACTGCCATTGCGGCTATTTTACGCGATTATTCACACGTACTGATTCGCAACGCGCACGTAGGTAAACCACCTGTATGCTCCACACAACCAAAAGCACTAGTGAACGGCCCTCCCGCTCGTTTTTGAGGTCGGCTGGCTTCCCTAGCTGGCAAAACTACAACTTGCGCCGCATGATTGGACAATACGCATCCCCTATTGGGCAGCGCTCGGCGTGCTCTCGTTTGCCCCAATCACCAGCTAGCATCTTTTCTTCCAGATTCCGCCGCTCGTGGCACACAGCTCAAAACTAACGGTACAGGTGCACAGCGTTGCAATTCTACAAGCTACGTTTGCCAAACCGTCGTAGCATACACCCCTGCTATTGGTGCATCCATAACTCCGCTGGAATCGACTTCTCTCTCTCTCGATTCTCAGAACTGCGTGACAGGCTTCACCAGAAACTTCGCCAAAAACCCTATCCGGCCAAGGGGGCACATGAAATTTTTAAAACAGTGGAAATTATGCCCCCCTTTTACACAA
>JAMZAV010001663.1:0-139896 GCA_024449915.1 Sweltsa coloradensis | reverse complement strand
TTTAAGAACTTTGAAAAGTGCAGAAAATACATAGCAATAGGATCATGACCAACAGTCTGCCAATATCCTTCACCCTTCATGATCCAATTAGTAGTAGTAGCATACCTGCAACAATGTAAAAAGGTGTTAGTACATGCTAAAGCAATGGGAATAAGAAGGTGCTATGTACAAATGAATTATCACAACAACAGCATGGGTTAGACAATATTTATTGCACAGCTGTACAATTATTAAACCATGTATGATTACAACAGTATTTTGAACAGTACAGTACAAGAAGTGGCCATGGGAAAAGAGACTATGTCCATGGCCTTGAAATTGCAAAGTGGCAGGGATTAGTACGTAGTCATCTCACCAAATTTATTTCGAAGGTAGACTGTTCGTAGTTTTGGCCAGTGATCTGAGGCGTGGTAGGATGCAGTGTAGACGTTCGGAAGTTGCGATGCCAAGATGTTCGAAGTGCAGAATTGTGCATTGCACATATAAAAGACGTTTCCAACCATCTGAAACAACCACAACATAAAATGCTTTCAAAAGAGAGCCAGTGATTGAAGCAACATCAAGAAGTACAAAATACAATTGTGTGTTGTGGTCAAGAGTAATGAAGTTGAAAATATTGTCTTACGCAAGCGCGGGCAGGAATCTGTGATAAGAACACAAGACTAACAATGAACACAACAAATTATTTTAGTGGGAGAGTGGAAGAGAACCAAAAGGGCCACCTGATGGGAAATTAAAGCATTTTGGAACTTGTTACTGTAAGACAACTTTTAAAATTACAAGGGGGTTTCTTAAAGTCGATCCATTGAAACATGCTTGTAGTGAAATTTGGCTGAAATTCATAATATATACTCTTAATAGTGTGCTTTTTAATAATAGAACAAGCAAAATGGGGGTTACCAGCTTACTTTCGGAGATTTTTCGAAATAAAAATCAAGTAAATCCCTATCCTTTAACATTGCAAGCCTGCAAAACTCTACACTTTCCGACCAAAAAGGTACTACAGTACACGAACCGCAAGTGAAATATGACTAAATTATGTATCAATTTGCAGGTAATTAAACACTGAAAAGAAAAGTATTTGTAAAATACATGTTACCATACTGGATTTTGATATTTTTACGTCCAAAGTCAAGCTATAATTGTGATAACCAGGAGCGTCAGTGAAGGTTTGGCAACGCTGCGTGACGTCACTTCGAAGCGGCGCGCGATTGACCAATGAAAGTGAACTCGTGGGGGGGGGGGGAGCCAAATTTAAAAAGTGGGTTTGGCTGCCTTTCCCTATGACAGCACGGGGTTTGGATGAGGATATATAAATCGAAAGTTGGCCTAGGCCTAGAAATACTAAATAATACTCGACGGGCGGAATATTATCCATCATTTTCAGTTAAAATTGATTTTAAAAAAGTAAAAATCCCTGGGGTGTTATGATTCATTGACTACCCACCCATTAACATAATTGGCCTTTTGTTGTGAATGTAGGCCCTACATTAACTACCAACTTAAAATAGTAATTGAAGCACAGTCATGCAGAATGCAATGTAACAGCTGAATAGATAACAGTTGGTTAGGAAAAGGAACTTGAGATTCATAGAATCTCTGTCGTAGGCCCAAAGACAATTTTGTGCGGCCGTCCAAGGCAAATTCCACCACACTCACCGAGCCCGTTTGGTTTTAGGGCCTGGTAAAAAAATTAGGCCCAGTAAGAAATACATATAAAATCAGTTTTAGCCATATTAGATACCGCGTCAGTAGGCCTTACTACGAAATAAGTGTAGCACGTGTTGTGTAACAATAGAGTAGGTCTGATAATTTATGGACAATAATTTACATTCTACAGTCTGTCTATGCGAAAAGATTGTTTTAAGAATGTGATAGATGAAAAAATCAAATAAAAAGTATGCATAAACAACTCACATAAATACATACATAAACATAACATAAACTCCATTTTGAGAGGTGTAGGCTTACTGACGTAAATAGCAAATGTTGAGGGAAAAATGTCCTTGTATTTGAGTAATTTCCAATTGAAAAGTTATAAAAATCATGAACAATAAAGATGGAATGAGCCAAAAAAATTAAAAAAGTTTTCCCTGTCGGGACTCGAACCGGCGACCTTGCGCATAGAAAACGAGCGCGCTAGCCGTTGGGCCACCATTAGCGACCACAGACCTCGGGCGGTCCAGAGCGATGCGTGCGCTTCCTTCAACCCAGCAGATGTGCACGCCGACTCAAAACGAGCGTAAAAGTTTTGTGATGTCAATTAGGACACTTTTAATACTTTTAAAGCCTTCTGCCAATATTTATTGAATGTAATTTACGTCTGGAAATAGCATATATACGCAACTACAGTTTATTTTGGTATGAAACACTTTCGAGGTGGCAGATTCTCTCGGCGCGTTGCTATCCACTCGATCAGAAGCAGAGGCAGAAGGCTGCTGGTGCCGTGTTGCCAAGCCAAATACCAGGTTGGCCAAACTCACAAGAAGTTTCCAACTATTACATATCGTATATTTATTGTTACAAATTACATGAGAGACAATCATACTGTACGTTTAATGTTTAACGAACACAATATTACTTTGTCCATAGGCCCATTAGCCTACTTTAGTGATTTACGTGTTATTTTGATGAGACGTTTCGATTTCTGAGGTTGGCAAATACTGAACTAGTCAGTTAGCGACTGTACCAATAAGAGATGCAAATAAATATGTTTTCCTAAAATGAAACAATAAAAAATAAATAAATACTTTGAGTGTAGTAAAATAAACTACAGTTGTAAATTATCTGACATAAAAATACCAAGTTGGACCTATTTTATAAGTTGTAGGTGAATAATAATATTATACTCTTGAGTCCGTTGGTACACTCACTGGAGTCACTTTAAGATCTTTAAGGTAGGCACACTCTGATAGTAATTTGGTCCTCCTAAGAATTTGTTGCATTTTTTGCAGCTTTTATTATGATCCACTTTGTTACTAACGATTGTGCTGTAAAAAATACTAAAAGTTAATTTTTCACCATCAATGTTTACTCATTCTATGTTGACATTCTATATTGTTGGAAAGTTAAACGCAGAAAAGAGAAATGACTACAATAGAAATGCAAATATTTAATGTTGAATATTTAACAAAATTCAGAAATTAACAAATCCATTCCGACCGGGGTTCGAACCCGGGTCTCCCACATTCCAGGTAGGTGCCTTTGCCAACTAGACCACCGAGACGGTAACTTTTGAACTTCTGAATTGTTGTTGTATCATAGATCTGAGAGAAACTACAATTCAAAAGTTAAAAGTTACCGTCTTGGTGGTCTAGTTAGACAAGGCACCTACCTGGAATGTGGTCGACCCGGGTTCAAACCCCCCAGTCGAGACGGATTTATCATTTCAGAATATTTTTATTTATATTTATTTAATATTTTTGTATTGGAACGCAGGAGGTCTCTCCGAAGATAAATATTTAGAACTTAAGAAGATAATTAGTGACAAAAATGTAGACGCATTCACAGTGGTGGAAGCAGGATCAATCTCAGACAACGAAAAACTGGACAAAGCCATGATTAACGGCTACAAAATATATACTCTTTCTAGACAGAGACAAATCTCTTCAGGCATCATAGTTGGTGTGAAAGTAGGTCCGACATCTAAATTTAAAATTTTACACAAAATGGACGAAGAAGACAAGATAGAGGTGGTACAACTAGAACTGTGGAAAAATCACACTAAGACCAACCAATTATCTATCAAGCCTATAACTACTATATTTTTTATACCTAGTTGTTTTGTCATAAATTAAAGCTAGAGATAGATCGTTTGCAAATGTTTTTCTTTCACCTTGTTAAATTACTTAAAAATATAACTTCTTTGCAATTAATTTTTCATCCACATAGCTGTGGTTATTGTTTGTTCAGATGTTTGTATTTTTGTAAATGTCTGCCTGTCGAAGAAAAGTGAAACTTTTCAAAATATTGCAACATAATTAAAAACTTATTTCCACCTAAGAACAGTGTTAAGTTCAACTAATTTATAAATAGATGGAAACTTGTGATGCATTTTAGGGGGGGGGGAGAGAATGGCACCAACACTGGAACTGCCTCCTTAAATGAATACTACTTGTGAATATTTGATGAGACGTGTGATGCCTAATCTATTGTTTAATTTTTATACAGGCAATAATAATAATACCTGAAATGGATGCATAGTGATTGAATAACAATCGTTATTCGAAGAACGGTTGTGCTATTTTACTGACCGATGGGCGTGATTGAATAAATTAGATAAGTCAACAACAAATTATTTCTGTGAGAAACGGTGCAAAATCTTGGGAGCGCTCGAGTGTGGAAAGCACAATACAATTTGTTTGGTAATTTATTTTAATAAAACATGCAATTCAATAATATTTTCATAATCAATTGTCGGAATGTTACTGAATATCGGTTATCGAACTATAATATAGATCATCATGTGCATCCTCAACAGTTTATACATCGGATCTCAACCGGGGATTGAACCCGGGTTTTCCGGGTGCCAGGGGAATGCCTCGACCACCGAGATGGCAAGTTAATGTTGTGCATTATAGATCCAAGTGGTTCTACCTACGCCAGTCGCTAGTGCTTTGCGAATACAAAACTTGTGACGGTAGCGTTGGCTTGCTTTTACAGGCAGTGTCAGTGTAGATCACAGAACGTAGTTCAACGATTATCTTTTAGTCTTATTTTTCATGTCCACAATTCACATTATTCACGGCATCATGTATTTTCCGGTTAACCAGTAGAGATTAACTTGTTCGTTCCGATCAATGAGAGTTAGCATTTTGTTCCGTTCAGCATTGAGGTGTTCAAAGTATTTTTAAATGTTTCTTATTGGTTCTTCATTCGTGCATAGCTTACATGTGCTTCTTAAAACTACTCCTTTTTGGTGACAACATATCACATCGGCTTCAGCCTAAACCGTGCTGTTTCTGTTCGTAAATCAATTCTTTGACAAGTGTTTTTCATTCTGTCATACAGTGCTTCTATTTTTGTCATGTTTCCTTAGCAAATGCTAGTTTCACATGGGCTGTAGTTGCGAGTGATGAGATTTTGTTTTTAAACGTAGCGCTCCTACTCCACTTCAGGTTGGCCGTTGGTACGGAATGGTACCTGATCTCCTTTATCACTCGTGATCCAGCCTTTTTGGCAGCTGTTACAGAGTAAAAAAATGATGGGTCTATACTCTATAGCCACTTCTTTTAATGATTTTAAATAAGTAGTAAAGATTTTACATGATTTCACATGTTGTTAAAAAATTTAAAAATAGTCTGTTTATATTAATTACTTCTGGCTGGGTTTGCTTGGGTTTTAATTTTCCAAAAAGAATTCTTCCACTTCTTTCTATTCCCCCACAATTGTCAATTGTACATCTTTTCCACATCTTCCCAGCTCTATACTCTTGCCTATAGGAATCTTTCTTGGCCTCCACATTATTTGATCAATTTCTTTTTCATAATTATAATTCTTGAACACAAGCCTTCTCTCTTCCAGCATTTGTTAGACATGCCCAAACCGTCTTCCCATCCTGTCATTCAACTTCGCTACACTCAATGGGCGTTAATAATAAATACTGCCAATCTGCGAGTTGAGGGCAGTCATGAACTCTTGCTTGATAGCTATGCCCAGTTTCATATACATTGGATTCTTCGCGAGCGAATGAATAGCGATTTGTGCTATGGGATATGTGAACCGTTCCCTTTCAATTGTGCTAGCTAATACTCTTATCAATCTCGGCAGTTGTTTATGTGTACCGTGGACTACACAGTGAAAACTGTAAGTATTGTTATGTTGTTGTCCAAAATAAATTGAAAATTGAAATGTGCCGCTCATATAATTGATACTCGCTGTGTTTCATTTTCATTTCATTTCGTTCACACCCAAATCCAATGTAGTGGGGATACGTATTTCCTTGTTCAGTACTGTCCATACAACGTTACATGGAAATCTGTGATGTGTGTAGTGCCTTCAGTGCATTAGTCGTCCATATTCCATTGGCACTTCCTTCAAACTCTTGAGTTGATAAAAACAAGTTTAAAATTTAATTTTTAACAAGTTAAATGTGTAGTAATTAGTCTTATTTTCAATGTCTATCATTCCATTCAGTGTTGGCCCTTTGTGTAGTGTCTTCAGTGCGATATTGGGGGTGTCCCAAAGCTTTATTTTGCTGTAGTCGACTAGCCTAGTCAAACTAATTCAACAATGATCAACAACAGCAGTGACTTTACAATCATGCATCATTGTAACTGCAAGTCAGCAGACTATTGTTTCTTGATCCATTTTTTTAAAAAAAGGAAGTCTCCATTCTTGGTGACAGTTTTAGACAGCAATTTTCAAATTGTTGTAAAACTGGTGGTGCTGTGCGTAGGTAGCTATGGCAACGTTAACTGACACTGCCTATACTCATTTATTTGTTTTTAACTTTCTAACGGGAAGTAATGATGAAGTGGCACATTCAGTAACATCCTACGAAAACTACGCCGTTAAAGTCTGTGTGTGAACAACTATTCCGGTGGGATAAATTTAAGGATGTCAAACGCTTAGTAACTCACAGCTGATGTCCTGCCCGATAAATATTGAATTAAAAATTAATTTGTCAATGTCGATCAATACCGGTAATCAATTCCTTATTTTTAATGTTCTTACTATTATAAAAGTAATAAGGTAAAATTAATTGGCAAAGTCAATTGGTCCCTTGCATCAGGGGCTAGCACTCGCCCCTAAACCTCTCCTATGTGAACTACTCCCTTTAAAGACTGGGAAGCTATAATATACACAAGCAAGTCAAATTTCCACTCCCCAATAGTACATTCCACTAAACCATACCTCCCCAGGTTCTCTCTACGTACTGCTGGGACTTCCATGACGATCCCTGCCTTTTATTAGTCCCTCCTGTAAATTTTTGTACCCCCTACTTCCCTGACCGACCTGTCCACCCCCTCCACCCATCCAAAACCCCCACCCAAGTGCACCAACACAGCAGGTAACACTTTTATATATATATATATATATGTTAGCACGTAGGTTTTCAGAACAGTCATAGGTACATCCAAATTTGGTTTTAGGGTTTTTGTTCGTGTATTTTCTCTTCTCTCTAGCGGGCCTACACAAGGACCATTGTCAGCTGGTCGAGGGGTTTCGGCTGAATCACATCAGCCATCATCAGGACGAGACCCTTACAGCTCCGAAAAAACTACTGCTGCTGCTTCTACTGCAGACGTGGGAAAATCCCCAAATATCCCACGTCTGCAGTAGAAGCAGCAGCAGTAGTTTTTTTTTCGGAGCGTAAGGGTCTCGTCCTGATGATGGCTGATGTGATTCAGCCGAAACGTCGACCAGCTGACAATGGTCCTTGTGTAGGCCAGCTAGAGAGAAGAGAAAATACACCCAACCCAAAACCCTAAAAACCCAAATTTTTGGGTGTGTATATATATATATTATATATATATTGCCTTCTACCATCCCCCCCACATCTTTCCTCCCCCCCCCACCTAAATCTCCCCTGACCCTTTTTGCTGCCCCATGGTTCACCTCTCCCCATTAGGGATCTCATGCTGCCGCCCCATACTCCATAAAAGGTAGGCCTATCTAACTCAGGGATGTCCACAAATTTCACATTAAATTCCCCGACTTTTCCAGATGGATATTCATATTTTTAAGACTTCAAGGCTTAGGCCTACTGAGAATATTGCTCTAATAATAGAATTGATTTTTCCCTTTGGCGCTGAGCGTCGTGATGGGCTGCGACGCCACATTAAAATAAGGGTCCATTTTTGGTTTTTGTTAAATTTGATATAGTAGTTTACAAGATTTATGAGGGAAAACTCCAGAAATATGAACAATTTCCCCGACTTTTCTACAATTGTAGACACCTGATCTACATTGTCTCATAGCTTGATCTAAACCCCCTGCTGGCTCATAACAGAGCTTAGACTATTCCCCTTCCTAGCTACCTCTGGCACATGCTATTCATTCATGTGTTAGGCCCCCCCCCCCCCCTAACACAAATCCTCTGCCAACATCATCCCCTTAATAATAGAAACTGAATTAATGATAATCAATTGAATTAATTGATCAGTGATCGATAATCGACACTTGACTTTTATATTACCAATGGTTATCGAATCCTTCCTACGTATATAGACCGTTAATCGACGTCCGTACTCAAATTATTATACTCGCAAATGTGCAACGGAGTTTGTCAGTGGAAAAATGGATAATTTACAGGCAAGCTAGAGGTAGAGACTATAAAAATAAAATCTAGTCAAAAGTCAAAACAACCGAGACTAAAAGTTAAGTGACAGAAGAGTGGGGTGGAAGAAATGACTCTTAAAAGATGCATCAAGGGAGTTTAAACAATGATGAAGCTGTGCAATTATTAAACGGAAATATCTTGAACAGGGGAGATCGAGGTTTAAACGAGGAAAGGAATATCAAAGAATGCGTTATGAAAAGGATGAAGGCGGAGACGATTTCAGGTGAGAATTAGAAGCAGCGGAGGAAGCGCGGTGCGATTAGAGCATTGGATCCAAGAGTATCACTGAGGGACATGGCCTCGAATACTGCGTAATACTCGGGAGTTGTGTAATTGTTAATCATCCTCGTCGATCGATAGCTCATCAGTAGCTCATATAATATCGAACAGCACAATTATTGCACGAATACTGATGTCGAGTAACAAAATCTATTGATCTATAAAATATAAACTAATCCATTGAATCTATGCATGAATGAATACATATGAATGAATGATGATGATGATATGAATGAATCTTGCATTTTGTAATAGCATAGGACCCGATTAAAGCGGAAGTGACGTTTTTTAAATGCTTGCTGTGGGAGAGCGGCACTGGTGTTATTGACAAGTTTTGCTGAGAAACTACTAACTAGATGTAAACACTGATGTTTATAGTCATTAAAAGGGACATTTTGAGCAAATTTTAGCAAAATTACTGCAACCATTGTTACAATAAAATCAAATAGGCCTATTAATTTTTAACTTTGTATATTACTCGAATGTCACGGCTTTCAACGGAACAGTTTAATGGATAGATTGCAGAAGAAAAGTAGCTGCTGTAATTACATTGTGACGCACACCATCTAGATTCTCTTTTCAACGAAAGCACAGGTAACACAAAAGCAAATCTATTGTACCGCTTCTCGAGTCAATAACAATGTCGGTGCAGTAGCAAGCCGAGGCAGAGGAGAGACTTGGGATACTAGGGGTGTGTAGAGTTCAGTGTTAGTATAGAGTGAACCAGGAGAAGTATTCATGATGAGATAATCATTTACGTTACTACAACGTGGTCAAAACTAGGAACGTCAAACAACTGTCAAACAAAAACAAAATATAATTGAACAGCGGCAAAATAAATCTGATCTAATCTAAATCTTTTACTGGGGCATATTCAACGAATAATCGTTAAATAGAAACATAGATCGATAAAAAAAGATTGAAAAATGAAATCGCATCAGAATAATTAATCACAAAAGTGTTTTTATTAAGGAAATCAGCCAGAATTCAAAACAAATCTATTTCAGTATTTCTAGATTAATATGGGAAAGAATGCAAAAGATTAAAATAAATAAAAAATTAAATTAAAATTAGTAATTGATATAGAGTAGGAAATTTGCCATTTTATGTCCGATTATTGGTATCAATAAATCAGGACTCGCTTTAATCATCGTTTGACATCCCTAATTAAAACTAGATAATTGGTTGTCTGGATTAAATTCAGGGGGGGGAAATAGAATTAATTAGACGAGTGAGCGAAGCGAATGAGGATTCTGTTTTACGCTCTACTCGATCGGGCCTTGGCCGTGACCATTGTCCAATGAATGTTTGTATGTTTGTCTGTCCGGACTCATACGGCCGAACGGCTAAATAGATTGAGCTGAAATTTTAAACAGACGTCCGTGACCAGGTAACTGAGAACTGCTAACAAAATGAGCCCAATCCGTTGCGATTTGAACTTACAATAAATAAAAATCTTAAAAATTTGAACTTAAATTGCACATGTTTCATTTGCAAATACGTATAGAAGGCCACAGCCATGGTTATATAAAATAAATTAAACACATTGATTTCCGTGACGGATAAAAAAATCACACAGTCGGTGGTTATCACCACGTGTTTTGATTTTTGTTTTCCTAAGTGTCAATGTCATGCGATAGAAAGTCTGTATTATAGATATAGGCGGACATTTGGCCAAGAGATGGCTCGCGCCTAAACGAACTCCATTTCACAAACGTTAGCTGGTAAGTAGAATATTACTCCTCGAAACTAGAGGCGAGCTCTGGTAGTTGTCGTCGGGGACCTCTCCTCCTCCGCAACGACGACGACCATAACGACACGAACGATGACAAAGACTATGACGACCACGACGTGAGAACCCCTCTTTTCCTTTTACCTACTTGTAGCTGATTCTGTTCTGCATAGAGTTTTCCTTCCTATATCCCCTAGATTAGAGTTGCGTATTATAACCTAACAGTTGACGCGCCTTTAATCCAAATCAACTTAACCTCAACTATGCCAAAGCCTCCATTCAGTACGAAGACGGCGACAACGACTACACGATTGGTTGACGCCCTCTGAAACCATACTATGAAAACGCCAAAGTCGTTGTTAGACGAGTGAGCAAGCTATGTGTTGGGTATTCTGTAACACTAGGGAAACGCCAAAGTCGTTGTTAGACGAGTGAGCAAGCCATGTGTTGAGTACCCGGGAACATCCCCTTTCCTCCCCAAAACTTAAGGCTGAATCTAGCTAGCTAGCATGGGCATTTTCTCCACAGTATATTAGGCTAGAGTGGCGCATTAGGCCTTACAGTGTTGACGCGCCCTTATAACAACTAATCTCAAACCCCTCTTATTTATACTCATAATATACTAGGAAAACGCCAAAGTCATTGTTAGACGAGTGAGCAAGCCATGTGTTGAATACTCGGTAATATTAATATATCATGAGTATAAATGAGAGGGGTTTGAGATTAGTTGTAGTAAGGGCGCGTCAACACTGTAAGGCCTAATGCACCACTCTAGCCTAATAAACTGTGGAGGAGAAATATGCCCATGCTAGCTAGATTCAGCCTTAGGTTTTGGGGAGGAAAAGGGGATGTTTCCGGGTACTCAACACATGGCTTGCTCACTCGTCTAACAACGACTTTGGCGTTTCCCTAGTTAAATGTAAGGTGGTAGGAGATTGGTATGGGATACTCCACTGCCTGCCAACACGACACGAGCTAGTATGAAGAGTTTGTTCTCGGCAGCATCGATAAAGAAGTTTCCCCGTTGGGGAGCTCGCACAGTCAAAACAGACTAACGTTCTGCGCGCTGATGGCGGCTTCAATGTGAAACTACTAAAGAACCGCACACTAAATACGGTCAGTAGATTATCGATGTGCAGTGACGCTGCAATTACCAAATGACATCGACGAAACGTCAAACTTCAATTTTATATCAATCATATTAACACAGGGCCCTAGCCTTTTAAAACGATTTACCTTTGATTTATTATTGAACTATAAAGTGTTGCACAGGCGTCACTGACATTTTTGTGCGAAATAAATTGAGATATGCCTTGTTTAAGCTTACGTTTACGGACGTAAGTGTAGCCTAGGCCCAAGGCCACAATACAGTTTTCAAAGTACGCCCTTGGCATTCAAATCGAAACCTTGAGCAATCCCGGTTGTCGGCCTAGGTCCTAGGATTAGGTCTTCTACATCAGAAATATCCTCATCAATAAAGATAGTTTTTGCTTTATGCCAAAACATTCGCCAACATTAGATCGTATTTAATATTTAGACGTTTCACCAAAGATTAGTCATGTCTTTGGTTTCACGATATTTGTCGTCAACGACTGTTAACTTCTAGAAGAAAAGTGACGTAGTTTTATTGAAGAAGTTCCATGAACAATCGCACAGAGGTCGCGCCGAACGTTAAGAGTCCAGCGTCAAAAACCGACTATTTATTTAACCCAGGCCTGTATAGGAAGTTGGAGGACCTCCCCGATGGGGAAACTTCTTTATCGACTCTGGTTCTCGGTGATGCTACAGGTGGCTAAGTGAACCTAAACTAACACCGCCTAAACTCCCTTACCTAACTGACAGTAATGTTGCCGCGGAACCCAGCACGGTTATTAACACACTCTGAGCACCGATACAAAGCGAGCTATCGTATTCGTGATTAAATGTTGCAGGTTTGCAGTGGCGAAGCGCGCGACTAGAGAATCGAGGTACCTACGACCGCGCGCATGCTATTACATAGAGATTTGCGTTCGAATTGTGAGCGTTTGTACCTATTGATATTTCAAAATATAATCACGATTGATGGTTTACTGCAAGAAATAAGTCTTACGAAGTCAAATGATGCCTCAATTGTATCAGTATACATTTTCCAAAGATGGAGAAAACGATTTAAGTGAATGGCAGTTTTTGCGACAAATGTTGAGAATTGTGCGTTCTTATGGTAGGTTTTTGGATTTTGGCTGATTTTATCATTTGTTTTAACACTCGACAACTATGAAATGATTTTAATCTGGCGATATTAGTCTATGCTGATGTGGTATTTACTCTTGTAGTCAACTTTTACAACAGAACAGACAGAGGGTCGGACGGAATAATAGGCATATAGGCCCTAGATCTCATTGTAAGGCCTAGAATTTGCAGGTAGGCCTATTTGTATTCTACTTTGACAGCTTTTACGGTATTTGTTTATTACAAAGCAGGTTTAAATACGTATTTTAAAAACATTAACATAATACTCTTACATTACATCTTACATGCGATCTTTTTCACATATTATCTTAGTTATTTTTATTGTATGTTGCCTGTCCCATGAGCTGCTAGCCTCTATCATGTAGGATTTTAATACATAATTATTGTGAATATGCGTATATACGTCGACATAATCACGTAAACGAAATCACTATCAAGTTGAATATAGTTTTGGTTATAGGCCTATATTAATTTTGTTCACGTAGTTCAAAATAAAAATAGGAAATAGAGGTCACACAAATTAGGCCATGTCTCAATCTCGGTCTCAATGCTTCGAAATCGAATCGAGTTGCCCAATTTTATCTGTCATGGTCATTGTTATCCTATTGTTGTAACTAGGAAAACGCTAAAGTCCCGCCGCGTTGATGGATGAGCTTATTAAAATTTTAAGTTTGCATGGGATATCTTTACTTTTGCAAGTTCTTTGTTTTGCTGCCTACGCATTGTAGGTGATTGTTGACAAGTTTCTTTTGTTACCTGTCAATTGGTTTTATTTACCGTAAAAAACTTATATTAAAAGCTTTATTTCTATGGATTCTGGCTAACTATTTCAACTTTTTCTTTCAAAAGGTACTACATCATACATACATAGATGATGGACATCACGCGCGCGCGCACCCCACTATACTTCCTGTACACCATAGATGGTGTCCCACTCGAGTACGTCGACAAGCAGCGCCTCCTCGGAATGCACATCACAAGCGACCTCCGATGGAACGTTCACACCGATATTGTGCGGGCCAAGGCGGCGCAGGTGCTGGGTTTCGCGGCCCGCAATCTGAACGGGTGCACGCCGCGCGTCAAGAGGATGGCCTACCTGTCGCTAGTTAAGCCCACCATGACTTTCGGCCTCCCCGCATGGCACCCAACCACCATTGAGAACACTACCAAGCTTGAGAGGGTGCAGAGAAGGGCATTGCATTTCATACATGGCCGTTACATCCCCCCACCCTGTGACCAGAAGCAGGTTATGCCAATGACCCATGCACCTGCAATACACCGACCTGGTGTTTTTTAAAAGATGCCTCAGTGGCGCCACTGATTTTGACGTGTGCACGCGCATCATCCAGGGCCGCGTGTTGAGAGGCGACGATAGTAGGCACCCCCGCCTCCAACCCCCTCCGGCCAAAGGAGTGCTCGGCCGACGGGCTTTTTCTTTTCGGGTTGTTAACCCATGGAACGACCTGCCGCCCGCCCTCAAAGACTGCCCAGTAAGTCATTTCCCTTCCATGTGTAAGGAGTACTTATGGGAGAACCAACTACAAGTGCCATGTTAGTTTCACGTAATTTAGCAAGGCTCTTCGCGGCACGAGACTTCCACAAAGATATCAAGTGTTTTAGCAAAATATTTGCTAGCGTCGATGCCTTTTCTTGTTGTTAAAAAATGTAATAACAACAAGGATAAACAACAACAATCACCATAACCTTAATGTCCATGTATAATATGAACGTTGTAGCCCCACCCGTTTGGTCAGAATTGGCCCAAATGGCACGAAAATATCGCACAAAAAATAAAAAACTTATATTAAAAGCTTTATTTCTATGGATTCTGGCTAACTTTTTCAACTTTTTCTTTCAAAAGGTACTACATCACCATAACCTTAATGTCCATGTATAATTTGAACGTTGTAGCCCTACCCGTTTGGTCAGAATTGGCCCAAATGTCACGAAAATATCGCACTAAAAACCGAAAAAAATCGTAAAAGTACGATATTCATGAGAAATATTTCTTCCGATTGTACCAAAAAACAATACACCTCTAAGTTTAGAGATTTCGAAGGTCCTGTCAAATTTTCATCAAGATCGGATATGCCGTTTTCCTGGTAGAGAGTTAACAAACAACACCCGAGCTAAATTTTTGGGGGTCAGTGAAATTGAAGTCTTCGCTTCGCTCATCCAATAATTGCGTGTATTTTGTACAATACTAGAGCTTTGAGATAAATTTATAGCCTCCTTATTAAAATGTCCATTGAAAAGGAAACTACAATATGAAACGAGATTGTGATGTTAGGCGTAGGCCTAAAGCTCTGAACTGGTGGATTGTCATTATGTGAGTGCGTGTGTGTGTGTAGGGTGGGGGGAGGGTGGGGGGGCTATTTTATCATTTTATATTATTTGTATTGCCGCATTTTGTTAAACCGTTTAAATGTGTGCGAAATAGGATAAATAAATAGTAAATAGTAATCGACCGTAAATCATAGCATGCATCATTTATGCATACAAGTGAAGTGCAAAAAGCGGGCACAGAAATTAGGAAAACATCATTTTACAATATGAAAAACATCTTAATTACACTGTGAAAATATTCAGGTTGTCCATTATAACGGTAGTATATTTTAGAACGATGCAAAGATGTTGTATCGTCTCAAAATACTGTTGATTGTTATACGCCGGCGTGTGGTAAACAGCGGCTGTACCTCGTTTCTCCGGCCATATTGCAAGAATCCGCGCGACGGTGGCGCGATCTCTTGTTACTTTTAATGTCGAATTGTAAAGACAACAATACCTTCTGTAGCCACCTCTGACGAAAGAAAAACGTGCAGGGTGAAAGTTTATTACTCAAGATAGAAATATGGATAAATATATAGTTCAGTAGATAGATTTTGTTACCTGGCATCTGTATTTGTGCAATTTTAGTATGTGTAGTGTTGTTGATATTATGTATTCCAAAACTCGCTAGGAATGCCGAATGTGGAAAGTACGTAACGGCATGAAAGACTAAATTGTGGGCATCGTAAGTAAATGGATACTTTACAGCAACACTGTAGGTAGGTCGAGTTAATGTAAGATGGAGATTTAAAAACTCAAATTTAGTCTATAGGGAAGCCTCACGTGACGTCACAGCTCGCCGGCAAGTGGCCGCGAACCGAACTGATGGACAAGCATTCTCATTTCGCAAGTTGACGCCTGGTGAACGGCTCAACAAAGATCACACTCTAACTTTTATCCTATTCATTATTTGGAAAAAACATAAGAAAAATATTTTTTAGCAAATATATCATTTCTTCTAATGGCGATTATCTCGAATTTTTTAACAGAACCGTTAGTTTGTTATAACAATCGCATTATAAATGACAAAATTATCAACAACTTTAAGTCTTCTCAACTTCAATTGATAAAAAACTACTGATCGGATTTCAACAAGAATTCTCTCTAAAAATGCATCCAACTTATAAGACAAGAAATAAGTTAACTTTCTCGATAGAAAAAGCACTGAACAAAATTTTACAGCATAGCGTGCAGTTTTTCACGGCTCATCCGCACGTCAAAAGCTTGTATTTTAGATGAAAACACATACCATGCATATATGATATTACCCTATGCTATAAATTTTCGTTCTTGCACTTTCTATCTAGAAAGTTTATTTATTTCATGTTTAAACAGTCCGATGAATTTTTTGAAAGAGGTCTTGTCAAAATCCGATCACTAGGTTTTTGTCAATTGAAGTTGTTTAATTTAATTTCATAAAAAACAAGTTAAAGTCTGAAATGTTATTTCAATACGTACATCGATATAACACGTTAACGTCTGTCTAAAAATTCAAAATAATCGCTATTGGAAGGAATGATATATTTGCTAAATATTATTTCTCTTAAGTTTTTTCACAATAATGAATAGGGTAAAAGTTGGAACGTGATAAGTTGTGCGACGTTCAGCACGCGTCCACTTGGGAAACGATGGTTGCTTGTCCATCAGTTGGGCTCAAAGCGGAGAATACCCCTCATTCCCCTCGATTTGTGACGTAGTTGCTAGTAGCCTATTAATTCCCAAAAAGAGAGTTTAAACTAAAAGCTGCAAACATAAAGACTGTGGTGCGTAACTAAAAAGCTTTGTTCCTTTCCTACTCAATACTGAAGATGTGCACTCTTCTTTAGAAGTAGAGTCGAGTTTTTGCAGGGTTGTCAGAATAATCAATAGAGATGAATTTCGACAACTTCCCTAAGTTAAAAATTGTAAACATGTTTTTGCTATTTTCATTATGTCAAATATTAGCCTATAGGTACTCATTAAAACATTAATTTTAACCTTTGTCTACCAGAGCAGCATTCAACATGGCCGGTTACGTTTCTGTGTGATTAATGTGAAAGTATTTACCAATTAGTCTTTTCAATCCAAAATGTGTTTTATTTAAATAAGTTTTCAACAATTTTTTACTTTACCGGTACTGTTACCAAGGTGCATAAACAACGGTTTTATTTTATAATGATTTTTGATTTTCAAATCGTAGATTTAATTTTTTATGTGTAAATAGCCGTTTGCGACTTGCGGACTATATTGGCCTCGCATGAAACAAATTTGGATATGCTCATTTGAGGCTGGCTTTAGTTACGCCTACTAGGGCTTAATTTATAATTGTTTAAATGTACGTTTGTTAACACCTTTTGCCCTATAAATAAATAATAAATAAAATTAATTAATTCAAATTCGTATTTAGAGTCTACCAACTCAGTCACAGAACTGATTTTCAGTGGGAGACATTAAATTTAAAGCAGACCAAGCCAACCCTGCAGGCGCTGACACCATCGACGAGGGAACAATGACCATGGCACAATGCAACAATGGTCTGGAAAGACTAAGGTAAAAACTTGTTCATCCACCACACACTAACGATCATCTATGTTGAATGGTGTTCTCGGTAAAGCTGAAGTAAAACTTCAAGCTAGTGAGGTAATATTTGCCAGTGCCCATTCAGAATATATTTGATTGGGATATTGTCATATTTATTTAACATGTTCAGTTCTAAAAAAGAGGACAATGTACAAAGTAGGAGAGGAGTACTGACCATAATGTATAGGCAAGTTGTAGGGAAGAATGCTGTATACTTTACGAGGGGGGACTTTCGTGAACGTTGCGCGAGATGAAGATTCGAGGATGATTGGGGGGGGGGGGGGGTTAACCAAAGAGTAAAGTGTCTTTTTGTAGGACTAATAGTAGTATGAATTGCTATTCACAAAGAATTCTGGGAAGTAAATTACTTCACGTGGACTTGAAAAACTTCGTTGACCAACCACAATCAGAGTTTCGAAGATTCAGCCAATAGGGTGGCTAAAAGAATTTGGAACTACAAAATATAGAAAGGGGTTTCCTGAGATAATTAGCAGCAGAATACAAGAAAATATGAATGGAAACCACAACGTATTGTGACCATCAAAGGAGACAATTTGTTGTAAACGGATGAATGGTATCTTTCGATGGGTAGCGTTAGACTGAACAAACTTTACATTAGTAGCACTTTTTGACCCCATAAAATTTTGCTGGCAAAACTATGTAATTGGATGAGCGTAGCGAGCGTAGCGAGCGAAGCGAAGACTTCAATTTCACTGACCCCCAAAAAATTTAGCTCCAAACGGCATATGCGATCTTGATGAAAATTTGAGGGGACCTTCGTTTTCTCTGAACTTAGACTTGCTACGTTTTTGGGTACAATCGAAGAAATATTTCTCATGAATATCGTACTTTTACGATTTTTTTCGATTTTTAGTGCGATATTTTCGTCACATTTGGGTCGATTCTGACCAAACGGGTGGGGCTACAACGTTCATATTTCACATGAACTTTAGGATTATGGTGATGTAGTACCTTTTGAAACAAAAAGCTGAAAAAGTTAGCTAGAACCCATATAAATAAAGGTTTTAATACGAGTTTTTCGATTTTTAGTTCGATATTTTCGTCACATTTGGGCCGATTCTGACCAAACGGGTGGGGCTACAACGTTCATATTTCACATGGACATTGAGGTTATGGTGATGAAGTACCTTTTAAAATAAAAAGCTGAGAAAGTTATCTAGAATCCATAGAAATAAAGGTTTTAATATGAGTTTTTCGATTTTTAGTGCGATATTTTCGTCGCATTTGGACCGATTGTGACCAAACGGGTGGGGCTACAACGTTCATATTTCACATGGACATTAAGGTTATGGTGATGTAGTACCTTTTGAAAGAAAAAGTTGAAAAAGTCAGCTAGAATCTATAGAAATAAAGGTTTTAATATGAGTTTTTTTTACTTTAAGTGCGATATTTTCGTCACATTTAGGCCGATTTTGACCAAACGGGTGGGGCAACAACGTTCATATTTCACATGGACATTACGGTTATGGTGATGTAGTACCTTTTGTAAGAAAAAGTTGCAAAAGTTGACAAAGTTAGCCAGAATGCATAGAAATAAAGGTTTTAAAATGTGTTTTTTGAGGTTTATAATAACAACTTACAAGAAACAATTGAAACTTGACAACAGTCACCTACAATGCATTCACAAAGCACTTGCAAAGGAAAAGTGGTCCCACGCAAACTAAAAACTTACAAAAACGCTCATCCATCAACGCGGCGGGACTTTAGCGTTTTCCTAGTATAATTTACAATGCTTGTTAAAGCTAACAAGGAAATAATGAATCTTGATATCTTCTGTATTTACTGCTATCATGCCACGGTATTGCGTAAGACAGTGGAAGATTACATACAAAATATAACGTGTTATGAAACACCATGAAGTTGAAACTTGCAATTAAAGTTAACGTCAAAATTAGTACTGGCATTTAGAAAGGTTGGTGAATTTTGACATTTTAATTTGTGTAACAGGTTCACTTCATAAATATACTATAAGAAGGTAGATTAAGATAGAAAACTTGCAAATGAGTACTGTAAAGTTGCCAGCTATTTTATAAAAACTCGGTCAAATTGACTACGTGGGACGAAACATGTGGGAGAAAGCAGAATGGGCATGTTCTAGGTGCCCGTTAGGGCGCCGCAGCCAAGCCGCGGTGCGCTACACACACGGGCACCTTATACAGCAAGCAGAGTTGGGGTGATTTCGAGGTGTCACCCAGCCGTCATGAAACGTGATGTGAACTTGAAAACTATCAAAATCGAGGGGATTTAGGTACCTGACAACACATGCCAAATTTGGTTGGGATAGAGCATTCCTTCCAGGTGAAAAAATAGCTTGAAACATGCTCAAAATCACTTTAAAGGTACACTGAAGTAAAGTTTTATTGCTTTTAGAAGACCGTCATTTGAATCACAACGCAGAAAATGCAAAGTCAATCGGACCAATAGTTTTTTGTACAGGAAGCTTCAAACTAGGGTCGGCGGCGGCTCGCAATTTTATGACGTCAGTCAGAGAAACCCAACCCCTGTCAGCGAGCCATCGGGTGGCACTGTTGAAGCTAGGGGGTGCGACTGAGAGAGGTCAGTTGACACAAAGACTTTAAAGACGCATTTGATGTGATGGTCGTATTGTTGTGCGTTACAGACGTAACTTGTTACATAGTGCATCAATGAGTTCATTGAATTAAACTTATTAGTGGGTTGATTTTGCAGGTGCGAATAAAGAATATTTATTGCGAAACTGTGTCAGTTTCAAACCGCCGTGTGATAATTATTACTATGAATTTTAGCTAGAAACCGCGTCTTGTAGCAGAACGGGACCGAAGTAAGCTTTTATTAGATTCTGTAGGTGTACATAATAATAAGTGTTGCAACTGTATATGTGTGTTATTTACTGAAATTAAAAAAGTCCGCCCCAACCGGGAATCGAACCACGGATCTCCCGCATTCCAGACAGGCGTCTTAACCACTAGACCATCAGGACGGGTACATTTTAAGCTCCGAATTGTAGTTGCATTATACATCTGAATGGATGGAACAGTACTGCAACGAATATCTGCTGCCTTTGAACTGACCACCAAACATTAATTATAAGGTATACTTTACGCAGGTATGAGCGAGGGTTTATTTCTCGATTTGTTAAGTTGGGAAACACTCCCGTATTCGTTTTTAGCCATGACTGTGTGTTGTGTTTTTGGGTGTAGTAACCGATCAGCAACACGTGCTGTCTGGTCGCCGTGAGTGTGTAAGGTTTGGCTGTATTTTTACAAGTTTTTGATATGTGTGTGTGTGGTGGTTAATGAGAGGAGGGTACAAGACAAGGTGGAGGGGTGGGTACTAGGTATACTGGGAGTGGGAGGGGGGATGAGCTTTGGATGTGAGAGTCTAGTAGAAATACTGGAGGAAGTATCGATCAGGTCTGAGGTTCCGTAGTCGGGTGGACGAGTGATCGTAGGGTTCCAATAGTTGAGAGGGCACTTGGGAATGGATGGTTAATATTTTGTTGCTTAACGTATCAAATTAATGCACTAAGGCTATTCAAGACGATGAGTGTGATAGATGAGGGTGAAGGACAATGACAAACTCATGCATAAGGAACAGGTTTTAATTGGATGCGGGTAGGGATGCACATGATAATCGATATTATCGATCGATAATCAATAATGGATATAATTTTGATAATTGATAACCAAAATTCATTACCGATTATTGAAATATCTAATAATTAATAGTTAAATTAATAGTGGCTTGAACCAAACTCTAAAGACAGAGATTATCTCACGTTGCGCCATGCACTGGCTGGGCTGATGGTGTCACACTCGAGATTTATGTTTGGAAATGAGGTATCAGTCGATAACGGAAGCCAAACACATGACATCAAAGACAGCGAGGCAGCAAAGGAACGCGATTGTATTGTTTTGACTTGCCACACTTGAGGTTCTACTTGGGCCTATAGAAGAGGTTTTACTTGGGCCAATAGAACAAGGCTTTGTTGGTGATATCGATATTATTGATAATATCGATTCGATAATGACATAACCATATTGATAATAATAGATAATGAAAAAAATATCGATGTGCATCCCTGGATGCGGGATTCGAACCCACGTGTCGTACACTACAGGCCTGCGCCCATGACATATGAGCCGCCGTGGACGGCCGAGCGTAGCAGGAAGGTGCAACTAAGGGAAGAGATTGATAATAAAACTTGGATGGACAGGAAGAAGTGGAGACGTACCCAGCCTGGCTAGCAAGCACTAGTCTAGCTCAAGCCACTGGTGCCCTAATAGTGTTGGAACCGGGTGTTCATCATTAAGTCTATTTAATCTAGCTGTTGTTGAAGATGAACAATAACACAAGATCCGTTTCTAATGCTTACAACAGAGTGTTGTATAGGGAACCTAACAGCTTACCTGGTTGGTGACTGCACGATTCTTGTAGAGATAGATCGATAGAAACATATATAAATAGACTACACAACACGAAGAACATCATATATGTTTCTATCTATCTCTACAAGAACTCTGCAGTCACCAACCAGGTAAGCTGTTGGGTTCCCTATCCAAAACCCTTCTTTATAAGCATTAACCTAGCCACTTGGCCACTCCAACCAAAAATCCGTTCCTAGCGAAGTTCAAACCAATTAAGATCTGTACTGCAGGTCTACCTACTACTTCGATCAGCAGATTGTTTTAAAAGTATCTCGTAACTTTACATATCAATTCATGTCATTAAAATTTATACAGTGAACCCCTTTTTGTACCAACTCTGAATGTGTAGGCCTACTTTACTTCAATTAAAAAACCGTTGATGAAGTTTATTTTTAGGTATGGTACATTATATTTATTATTTGTTTTAGTTGCCATAAAAAGGGGTTTACTGTACTTGTACTACAATTGAAAATAAGCATAGATAATTCTGAAATCAGCTTACCGTAGTGATCTGCTCGGACGCTGCTTGTGCGGACCAGCCTAGGAACGGAACGGACTTCAGTCTTGCGGTGGGCGGAGAAGAACATGCTTGGAGGGCGGTGCTTCATCCAGTGACCAGTGTCGTACGCCAGCTAGAAAGAAGAAGACGTCTAATTAACAACTTTTATACATTAATCAAACTGCTTATAAGGAAGGATTCCTACTTTACTTTTAAATTACAAGGAGGCAAAATTATGTGGTATAATATTATTATGTTATCTGACATACGACGTGAAAGGTAGAACACTGAATTTCAGCTAAATAGCTCTCGCATCTTAGATGTTAACACCCCAGCCAGCTTAAGAAAATAATATTTGTCTAGAATCCCATTGAAATCAGCGAGATGAGGTATTTGGTTTTAATTTTTAGCACTGTAAGGTTTAACCAAGCACAGCTGATATCTGTCATCTCACCATACACTAACACTGCAACTATGTTATTTCATTTAGAAATACACAATTATATAATATATTAGTAGTAAATAAAATAATTATCATAGGCCCTACCTCATCTATTTGACGGTGGCATCTCCTTCAATGAGGACGTGTCAGCGGAGAAGTCTTGAGCCAGGCTGGACAACCGAGATGTTGATTGCAGAGTTGTACGAGATAACTTGGTACAGACGACCTTCCTAGGTAGAGACGAAGTACGAGCGAGTGGAGCGTCTTAAACAGGTGTGCCATAACTAGAAAATAAAGTAAAAGTTGATTTAATGTTTGTATGTCGGGTAGGAAAAATCATCATGCACAGTTAAGAATAAAGAGAGAAAAAATTAAATTAAAGTACTAAACAAAATAAGTTTGGCCTATTACCGTATAGAAAAGTATGTGCAAAACTTTTAAATATTTATATCTGGTTAAATATTCAATCAATTGCCAATGAACTGCAACTTTCACATTTTAATTAAAATGAATTCACTGCTCTTAGTACAAATCAATAGGTTGGTGCCGTGTGCAGATAGTGAAGCGGCAAGTTATTACGTTTTATCATATATAAATATACTAGGCATAGAAAAATAATATTTATTAATTCTAATTAAAGGTCGAATACGGTATATATAACGAGTGTAAGCGTGGAACCACACTATAAATCCTTGGCAATCACAGTTGTCAAACTAGGTTAAGTTCGTTACATGAAACTTTTTGAAAGTTCAGTTCACCCCACAAGAAACAACTTTGTTTAAGTAAACATTCTTAATAATCAACTTCAGTTCACTTGAATCACTTCCAACAATAAAGTTTGTTTACTGAAAGCAATGTTTGTATTTATTCCAAGTAAAATGAACAAATAGAAACACATTAAAATGCCCTGCCTAGTTTTATTTTAAACAATTTAAAACCACAAATGATAAAAACTGTTGCAGAAAGAATGGTAAGTCCAGAATTCCAAGTTTCACTGTTAATTTGTATGATATAGGCCTATTACGTACTTAATTTTAAAAAAATTAAATAAGTGAAAGAGTTAAAAAAATGATTTAAGTTTGAAGTTAAAGTTTGCATGAACCATACAATAAATGCATCCATTTTAAAAGTTCATCCCCCAAGTATGAGTATCATCAACTGTGGTTTTTAAGTTTGTTATAAAGAAAGTATAAAAAAATATGTCCCTCACCAGAGAAGTAGATTGCGGACGTGTCGGCACAGAAGTCTAGGGAAGCTGGAGTTTGGCAACACTGTTCACAGAGTGGTTCGAGACGACTTTCGATCTTCGGAACGAGCAACAACTTTTAAGTAGAAGACGTCACCGCCGAACAGTTAGGACTGCAAGAAAATAACAAAAATAAGGAAGTGTTATCACCATTATCATAGGAGGTGTTATATAATATCTAAGTCATTGCCTATAACAGGCCTGATAGCTATAAAATATTAACAATATAAAATATAAGCAACAATGAAAAAATTTAAAAAAGAAAAGCGTAATAGTGCAATGTTAAATTTAGAATTGTTTACTTTAAGTTTGTTTTGAAGTCATTTCATTTTATTTTAATATGTTGTGCAAACAACCCATCAATTTAAAGAGCACAAACGTGGAAAGTTAACTCCAACAATTTAAACAATTCCGCTAGCTAGTCACAAACCATGAGACTAAGAGCATATAATATGCTGGCTGGGCTTAATGTATGCTCCGTTTTGAATCCAACGTTGGAATAGATTCATTCACTCACCGGAGCACTTTCCGGAAACTATTGAAACGCTGGCGTGTCGGCGTAGAAGCGTTGAGCCAAGGCGGTCTCTGCGACCCGATACAGAAGACCTTCCTTCATTGAGACGAGCGAGGGACGCTAGCTCTGCGCAGGGGGCGTGGCTGTCGACAATACAAAACACAATCGTGAATTTAATTATTGGGGGGGGGGGGGCAGTGGACATCTTGGGCAAAATCTAAATGTTACACGTAGGCCTAGTATCAAATACAAAAATTAACTTAACACAATCATACTATGTAAGTCTTGGCACTGCAGTAATGATATAAGTTAGGTACTGAAGACTGATTGGATAGGAGATCATAGAGTATATCTCTCTCCTAAGTCACAGCTTGCAAAACCACATTGAAACATTCAAGTAAGTTTTCCCCAAGACGAACCCAAGACCTTGGGCATTGAAAGCAGAACTAGCACTAGTATAGGAGACACCAAGAATTAAGCTTAGTAAAAAATTTAAATCAGTTATGCATATCCAGCTACATAATTATTAATTTAAGTGTCAATAATAATTTTTAATCCAATATAATGAAATTATAAATGAAAATTTAAAAAAATAATTGCAATGTAAAAGAGCGAGGTAATTGCTTACCAGGTTTGACTGTCGGACGTGTTGTTGTGACAGTTGGGGATGGGATCAGCTGGTCACCTGGCCGCCTGTCAGACATGTTGATGTGACGTCACTATCAGCTGATATGATGACGAGGCTTGGCGAGCGAGGGTCGCGCATTCCTGGCTGCAGGAAGATAAGAGACAAGGCATTGATGAGAATGACTAACTACAGAACATTGGCATAGAAAGACAACGAGCACTAGAAACAGGAGGGGGGGGGGGAGAAGTTGCTTGGCGAGGACAAAGGGGGGAAACTACTTTAAATTAATTTCTGGATTCTGATGAGGTATTCTAAAAAATGGTAAATGTGCAGTATAGCGGACGTGGGTATTATTATACTCAATGGTATTATAGCGGACGTGGTATGGACAGTTTCTTTTATGTGTAGCTAGTTTTTTTTATGTGTACCTACAAAACCTTTAACGTCGCTATTTTAAATCTTAAGTACCTACAAAACCTTAAACGTCGCTATTTTAAATCTAAAGTACCTACTGATCAAAAACTGCCAGGTTGTATCAGTTTTTGATCAGTAAGTACTTTAGATTTAAAATAGCGACGTTAAAGGTTTTGTAGGTACTTTAGATTCAAAATAGCGACGTTAAAGGTTTTGTAGGTACACACATAAAAAAACTGTCCATACCACGTTCGCTATAATACCCACGTCCGCTATACATGCACATTTACCTAAAAAAATACCGGTATTTGACATTCACTACGTTTCAGGAAAACTGGAAATAATTGATTACAAACACGATGTTTGTGAGCTAATCGCCATAGTACACAGTAAAGTGGGCGGACTGACGGCGCAGGCTCGATGTGGCGTCTGCGTGAATGCGTCTAACATAGCGACTTGTAATGCACGGGCTACAAACAAGCCCACTTCACACCGTCTACAACTAGACCACGGAAAAAACACGGATTTCATTCAGATTGAAACTTTGATATCACTTGTTAACTTGGCTTCTGTGCTACTAAACGGGACTCAAATCTATCCAAATTCCAAACGATCAGTTAAATATTTATTCACCTCAACAAGATCATAGTTTACCATCTAAAAGAGAAACATGGCCAATACGCTTCAAGTGCAAAAAAATAATCAATAGGCATACTCGGGAAATAAATATTTTTTAAATTTTGCATTCAAAATAACGCCAGTAAATAATTAATTGTGTGCCTATTCGGAAACGATAGGAGTAGAATTTGATAGCTATAAGAGGTAAGACGAAGCTCTGAATGAATCAATCTACAGACAAAATGGCCACGCCACGTTGCTGATTTCCAAAATGTCTCCAATGCACGAGAAAATATTCAAGATTATCAAGAAATATTCTAGTTTTTCACGACAGATGAATAGGACAGAACGGAACGTGAATTCCTGTAGATAAATTCAAACTAGAGGGTATAGCAGTATACTAATTACTAAATGTAATGGATGCAACAGATAAAGTACGATTGAATGTAGGCAACGAAGCGAGGCTTACCATGCCAATCTAGAATGGCTGATGCAGGAAATAAAATTTTTGATTTAAAATTAACGCCAGTGAAGGATTAATCGTACACGGAAGCGATAGAAGTAGAATTTGAAAGTTATGGGGTAGGATGTTTAAAATAAATCGATCTACAGACAAAACACGTTTCTGAATTTCTAACGGTTTCAACCAAGCGAGAAAATATTCACTATTATTAAGAAAATTAATATTATAGTTTTTCCTGGCATGAGAATTGAACGGAACGTAAATTCCGATAGATGAATGAATAATGGAGGATATAACGTAATAATAATTAGGTAAATGAAATGGATGCAGCAGATAAAGTAAAATAGAAATAGAATGTAGTACCTTGCCAATGTAGATTGCAGCCCGGACCGGCATGGAGATGGCTGCTTGAAGACTGGCTGCATGACGACTGATGCGCGGCAGACGCACTCACTGCACAATCTCGCTCACGTGACCCCGAGTGACGCAACGAAACCTGCGCAGTCACACACAGTCACACACACAACAAGTCACAATCATCGTGAAGGGAACAATGCAATTTCACTAGGCAGCTTCGCGAACGCTTTACATAGTCGCGTTGATGGATGAGCTTTTCAGTCTTGGGCACGTTCCCCCAAAAAAGAAACTTTGAAAAGTTGAGTTACTTCTGCCTAAAAAGGAACTGAGACGTTCCTCGTTCCTTTTCAAAAAAAATGGAACTGAAACGTTCCTCGTTCCTCAAAAGGAACTTAGTTCATTTCACGTTACCATCACTGAAAGTGATTTACACAATAATAAATGTGAAATGAGTTAAATTAATCATTACTCTTTATTTATTAAAGTGAGTCCCAGGCCCAAGATCCCAGGCCATCTGACGAGGGTGGCGCCACTTTACAAAACACAAGATGTCACATTGATATTTTTCACACTGCAGTTTACGCTATCAGGTACTGGAATTCGACGGGATTACGACGGCGAAAGGATCTTATAAAGGAACGTTTAAATTCGTTTCAAGTTCCCACGAAATAATAACTTTGACGTTACAAGTTTCTGATCTAAGAAACGGAACGCGTTCCCACAAAAGTTCCTGAAAAAGGAACGCGTTCCTCCCCAAGACTGGAGCTTTTTTGGTTGACTATTTCTGTCCAATGATGATTTCTGTCCCCATGATTATTCGAAAATTAAATATTTTATATTATTCTACAATATAATAATAATAATAATATAATATATTATTTTATCGTGCAAACAGCGTAGCGAACGGAATATAAATTAATATCATGTATGTAAAAGGCAACCTTAGAAAGTATGATAATCACGAAGGGCGGTAGGGGAGGGAGTGAAGTTGTGGAGTAAAGTTGGATCGGGGTAGGTAGGTAACGAATGTGGCACTTCCGCATAGATGGCGGCTAACTTAACGGGAAGCTAGCCCTTAACCCCCCCCCCCCCCCCCCCCCCCCCCTCCCTACAGGAACAGACAAAATGAATGTGTACAGGAACGTCACGTAGGTGTAAGAATTGTGACATTTTGTCTTGGGAGAGGCTAGCTTCACGTATTAGCCCCCCGGAATTTTCTTCAATTACGGCCACATTGTTTGTGCACAAACAAATAAATGCGTGCACAAACAATGCACAAACGATGAAGGAGGGAAAATGTTATTTCCGAGTTTGTTCCCCGAAATTTTCTTCACTACGTCGTTTGTTAACAGAGGAATTGAATTCGTGCACAAACGTCACTGGTGTAACAGTTTGGACATTTCGGCTTGGGGGGTGGGGAGGAGAGCTTACTTTTTGTGAAGCTATCTCCCCTACCCCCCTGGAACTGTATTCACAATGTAGTCCGCGGCGGCACATACGATTGGTCCGAAGCGTGTGGCTCTACGAAAACGTGGGTTCAAATTCCGCACAGGAAAAAATCGTAAAAGTACGATATTCATGAGAAATATTTATTTGATTGTACCCAAAAACGTGGCAGGTCCAAGATCAGAGATTTTGAAGGTCCCCTCCAATTTTCATCAAGATCGCATACGCCGTTTGCCCGGTAGAGCGCAAACAAATATACAAAAAACAAACAACAAACAAACAAAAAAAAACACCCGAGCTAATTTTTTTGGGGGACAGTGAAATTATTGAAGTCTTCGCTTCGCTCATCCAATGACAAATACGCCTCCTGGAAGCGTGCATCGAAATATCCAAGTGAAAGAGCTGATGTCAGATTACAAAGTTACAAATTAAAAATTATGAGATTCCAAATCGAAATCTACAGTACAAAATTGTTAACTTTCACGGTCACATTTTACGAAACGAATGGTTAATTTAAATAAAAATTGACTCGATCGAGTCTACCCACTAGGGGTAGGCCTAATCTAAATTCTTCACTAGCCAAATTCAACGATGACAGGTAACCAGGTTAGCTGCTAAATGTTCATCCAAACGGTGTCTTCTACGAATTTCCTAATAATCTCAAAACAAACAGAGACTTGGTCCACAAAGGGGCGACCTCAGGTGGCAAAACAAAAATAAATTAATAAGTATTTATTTTATTTTATTTAACGTACATATTCAGTTAAATAACTGATTTACAAAGGAGGACAAGTAAATAAATCTTCATAGATGCAGACACAACAATAAACAACAATGTATTAATAATCAAGGGTCCACCCCCTCAGTCACATAAAGGAACACACACAGTGAAGGATTTTCATTCTAAAGCAGACTTGACCCTGTCAGCACCGACGCCATCGACGCGCGAATAGTGGCCAACCAGAGACCAATGTTTTAAATAGACAACACCGACCAAACGAGTTGGGCACGAACAACCCATGGCCCACTACGGAATCAACCAGACTATAATAGTTTGAAATATCTGGGGATATCTGGGGAATTTAAGAGTTTTTAAAGGTTCTCTGAAAATTTAATCTAATTCGGAGCAGTCATTTGTCATGGACAGCAAAGAAATTAACGCAGACATGTTCAAAAAATCAAAAACGTCCGAGGAAATGGTGCAACAAACAATATTTCATTGGAGGTCACAAGCATAAAATTTTGGGAAAATGTACTTTATGACCTAATGAACAATAATTGATATGATTACAATGAAGATTTTACTCCATTAACTCACTGGAGGTTAAAAAATTAAAATCTTTATAAAAAAACAATTTTACTGTAAAAATTATATTTTAGGAATCTGTTTAATCCTAATTATTGGTTTATCATGTAATTATTCACAAAAAGTTTCAAATAAATATATATTTTTTTTACAAAAATTGACAAAATTTTTAATATTTAATTTTTAAATTTTTTTTTACAAAATTGAAACTTTTTGTGAATAATTGTATGATAAACCAAAAATTAGATTAAACAGACTCCAATTTTTTTTTCAGTAAAATTGTTTTTTATAAAGATTTTAATTTGTTGGCCTCCAGTGAGTAAATGTAGTAAAATCTTCATTGTAATCATATCAATTATTGTTCATTAGGTTATAAAGTACCTTTTCCCAAATTTTTATGCTTGTGACCTCCAATGAAATATTGTTGCAACCATTTCCTCGGACGTTTTTGATTTTTTGAACATGTCTGCGTTAATTTCTTTGCTGTCCATGACATTAAATGACGCCCCGAATTAGATTAAATTTTCAGAGAACCTTCAAAAGCTTTTAAAATTTTTATTTTCCCAAAGAATATAAGTGCCGCAAATAAATTTGTCACGTGAAAATTGCACTTTTCCACTTTTTTCCCCCTTTTGAAACTGAAAATTCCATAAAATCGACTATTCTGAAAAAAATCTTTGAATCGCATTTAATATCATTCAGTTTTACCATTTGCATTGTATTGTTTTTTGGAACTACTTAAAATGTTATTCATACTAGCAAGGGAACAAATGAAGTTGGATGAAAATAGTGGGTTAAATAGCGTAAAAATCCACTGAAAATGCTCAGCCTTCACCTTATGTACTCAAATGTGCAATGTATCCGTATTTTTATATATGTTGCCCATGAGTTAGTTTATAAATCCTAATAATGTATAAAAAACATAGCGCTAATGACAAAAATAATTTATGAACTTATGCTGAATCACATTTTAGTAAATTATTTACACTATTTCGCCAAAATTCTGCATTTTTTAACAATGAAATCATATGAGTATTAGAAATTGGTTATAAACAATAATTAAAAACAACAATTACCTACAAATCGGGTGTAAGAAAAAATAAAATCGGTTAACTGATGTCACGGGCTATGTACATTTTAAGATAGTACCGACTAAGCTTTTCAATGATCGCACATCCAAAAACAAAATGGCTGCTAAAAAAAACGTATACCACAATTCGAAGTGACATCCTCCCTAAAGATGTTTCAAAATGTGCAAACTACCATGTGGTCAAGTCCGATTTGAGATGTTAACTGGGTTGAACGAAACTTTTTCCCAAAGGTTCTGGCTCCTGGTCTAATAAGACTGATTTTTAAGTTTTCCTTCATTAACGTAGGAAAAAATGTGACTTGTCAATAGACGATTGTTATCGAATAACAAATCTGCATTCAATTATAACGGATTCAACGTCTATTAAACTGAAATCTATATCAAAAGGAATAATCGTTTGACATCTCTACTAAAAAAAAATATGTATTTGGACAGTTACGATTAAAAGGCGGAGATGGGAACTTGTGATGCGTTTTAGAGGGGGGTGGGGAGGTGGAAATGGCACCAACACTGGAACTATTTCCTAAAATGAATACTACTTGTGGTTTGTAAAGACTTAATTAAAATTAAATACTTTACGAGACGTGTGTTGCCTAATAAATTGTTTAATTTTTATACAGGCAATAATAATAGGCCTAGCTGAAATGGTTGCACAGTGATAGAATAACAATCAATAATATTGAATGGTTGTTAAAAAACTGTGCTACTTTTACTGACCGATGGGCTTGATTGATCGAATTTGTCAAGAAGTCAACAACAAATTATTTCTGTGGGAAACGGTGCAAAATCTTGGGAGAGCTTAAGTGTGGGAAGCACAATACCATTAGTTTTGTAATTTATTTTAATGAAACATGCAATTCAATAATATTTTCATAATCGATTGTCGGAATGTCACTGAATATCAATTTGAACGATAATGATGATTATCATGTGCATCCTTTACAGTTTGTATATATTAGCTCAACGGGGGTTCGGGTCCCAGGAGATGCCTCAACCATCGAGACGGCAAGTTAACAACTCTTTGATTGTTATACATTATAGACAAACGGTTCTACCTTCGAGATTGAACTCGTGCGTTCCGATCAAAGACAGTTGGCATTTTGTTTTGTTAATCGTTGTGATATTTGCATTTTTAAAATGTTTCTTATATTTTGGTTTTTAATTCCTGCACAGCATGCATGTGCTTCTTAAAACTTAAAAACACTCCTTTTTGGTGATAACAGATCACATTGTCTTCAGCCTAAACTGTGCTGTTTCTGTCGGTAAATCAAATCTTGGAAAGTATTTTTCATTCTGTGTTTCCTTAGCAAATGCTGGTTTCACATGGGCTCTAACAGCTCTGCTGTAGTTGCGAGTGATGAGATTTGGTTTTTTAAACGTGGCGCTCCACTTCAGGTTAGCCGTTGATACAGAATGGTACCTTATAATATCTCCTTCATCACTCATGATCCAGCCTTTTGGCAGTTACCACAGAAGCAAAAATGATTGCTCTATAGCCACTTCTTGTAAAAATGATCTTACGTAAGTATAGTAAAGATAAATTGCTTTCACATTTTGTTTAAAACATCAAAAATAGTCTGTTTAAATTAATTACTTCTGGTTGGGTCAGCTTAAGTTTTCAAAAATAATTCTTCCACTTCTTTCTATTCTCCCACAATTGTCAATTGTACATCTCTTCCACATCTTCCCAATTCTACTCTTGCTTCCACATTATTTGACCCATTCCTTTTTCATATATTCTCTTAGTGGGCACAAGCCTTCTCTCATCTACCATTTGTTTCATATGCCCAAATGTCTTCCCATCCTGTCATTCAACTTTGCTACACCCAATGGTCGTTACTCCTTAATAATGAATACTAACAATCTGCGTGTTGAGGTCTGTTCATGAATTCTTGCTTGATAGCTACGCACAGTTTCATACAAATTGGATTCTTTGTGGGCAAACGAGTAGCGGTTTGCGATGTGAGATGTGTACCATTGCCTTTCAACTGTGCTAGCTAATACTCGTATCAATCTCGGCAGTTGTTTACGTGCCGCTCATATATTTCATGCTCGCTGTGTTCCTTTCATTTTGTTCACACCTATACCAAATTAAGTGGGGATACGTATTTCCTTCTTCAGTACTGTCCATATAACGTTGCATGGAAATATGTAATTAACTGCCCGTTATCAGTGCCTTCGATGCATTAGTCGTCCTTATTCCATTGGCACTTCCTTCAAACTCAGAGTTTAAAAAAAAACAAGTTTAAAATTTAGTTTAAAATGTGTGATAAAGTACCTGGTTGTGTAGTAGTAAGTGATCTTATTTTCATTGAATCATTCCATTCATTTTGACCATTTGTCTCAGTGTCTTCAGCGCGATATTGGGTGTGTGTCCCAATGCTTTATTTTGCTGTAGTCGACTAGCCTAGTTGAACTATTCAACAATGATCAACAACTTCAGTGACGTTGCAGTCAGGCAACAGCGGAACTGCTAGTCAGCAGACTATTTAACATTTGGGATTTGATAACTGTTTCTTGATCAATTTGCTATCTTCCGTCAAAATCTCGAGTTCACAAAAGGTAGTCTCCATCCTCGGTGACAGCTTTAGACAGCAATTATTTCCAAATGGTTGTTCAAACTAGTGGTGCTGTGCGTAGCTATGGCAACCTTAACTGACCGCCTATACTCATGTACTATTTGTTTTCAACTTTCAAATGGGAAGTCATGATGACACTCGGTAACATCCTACGAAAAAAGACTACGCCGTTAAAGAAGTCCGTGTACCAAACCTAATTCCGGTACGATATAAATTTAAGGATGTCAAACGCGTAGTAACTCACTACCGATAAAACACTGACCGATAAATATTGAATTAAAAATAAATTTGGCAACGTCGATCGATAATCAATTTTCCTTATTTTTAATGTTCTTTCTATTATAAAAGTAATAGGGAAAAATTAATTGGCAATATCAATTGGTCTCTTCTGTCCAGTGGCAGGCACTCGTCCCTAAACCTAAATCACGCCCTCTCCTAATGCATCCTGAACTACAATTTAATCAAAATCGTAAAATTTTTGAAGGCAATAGACTTCTCAAAATTGTCCGGTCAAAAATAGACTTTCTGAATTTGTAGCTAATTGACAAATTTTCCGTTTATTTTTATAATGGATCATTAATGAACATAAAAATAACCAACAGAACATAAATAGGTCCCATAGTTCGATATTGAACTGAACTATCTGATATGCACAAGATTTTACTAAACACTCTTTCTGACCCTTACAAGAGATGTTAGTGAGAAACCAATGGATTTGATATTATCTACAGACAACCCTCTATTAGATAAGACACGAAAATTTCATTTTTAGAAGGGTCTGAAAATCGTAAAATTTCCGGTCAAAAATGGACTTGCTCAATTTGCAGTTAGTTAAAAAGTGTGCCTTTAATTTCTTAAAATGGATTATTAACGAACCTAAAATCAACAACAGAACATAATAGATAACATGCTTTGGTATCAAACTGACCTATCTGACATGCAAGCGACAAAACGCTCCGTCTCTAAGATGGGTTTGCGAGAAACCAATGTATCTTTTACTATCTACAGACAACTCTCTATTAAATTAGACACAAATTAAAGTTTTGGGAGGGTCTGAAAATAGGAAAATTATGAATGCTAAGACCTCAGAATTATCCCGTTAAAAATAGACTTTCTCAATTTGCATTTAATTGACAAGTTTCTGTTAATTTCTTATAACGGATTATTTACGAACATAAATAGGTAACATACTTTGATATGAAACTGAGCTATCTGACATGCAAGAGATTTTACAAAACGCTCTCTCTGTAACTTCTCAAAATTTCCGGTCAAAAATTGACGTTCGTAATTTGATGTTAATTTAAAAAAATTGTTGTTAATTTTAATTTGTAATGGATTATTAACCGGTTCAGTAACGCAGAATAAAAAACGTTTCATCGTGTGAAATTGTCATCCATCGAGAACCTCTATTCTATAATACACGGACACATAGTTATTATGTATAATATACAGAGTGATTTCTGCGTATGTGTATAAACTACATCCACGACTACGACCATACTTGGGCCGGCTACGTCAAGCATGGATCTTTTCACGGACAAATTAAACAATTAACAACTAACAGGTTCATACAAATTATATTTTCTCAGACCTTATGGAACATCTAATTACTTTCAGTTCTTCACGTTAGGAAGACGAAGAGCAAAACGCTCCCCCTAAAAGGTATATGTTCAAAAACGGAAAAGAGGAAAGTAAAGTTAGTCTTAAGAGTAAGTAGTCGGTGATTGATATCGAGAGTGTGGAACTCTAGGCTAAGATATTTTCAACTGCCTTTGATAATGAATTAAATAATATCTCTTAAATTGAGTCGGTCTGTCTTTTAAAACTTTTAATCTGATTATTCCGAATGGACTATTTCCACACTTCTTATCACATGTCTATCTTGATAAATAAGATTTTAAATCACTTTCTCCAACTGGGTAATGGGTTTATTTGAATACGCGCTGACAATGGCGGATGTTTTCTGTCTAGTGATTGGTGGAGGTGCCGGATCTCTTTCTTGGATGAAGATAGCTGCATCACGTGCCTTAAACTTTTAATTCGGATGATTCCAACTCGAATGTATTATTTCCATTGTTCTCATCACAAACATCACTATTTTGATACACATGGAACACTATTTATTTTATTTAATACCACTTTCTCTAACTCGGAAATAGTAAGTAGAGTCGACTAAAGTCGCTGAGAATCTCGAGTTTATTTTATGAGGTTTGGTGGAGGTGCCGGGTCTCTCTCTCTCAGTTTGAATTGAAAATACGGCCTCTTCAAAGAAACTTTTAGCCAGTGATCCCAAATCAAACAATCATTTACACAGTTCTTATCATACCTTCTTACCATACATATTCTATATCACTTTCTCACACTTTGAAATGAGTTTCCTTTATAGTTGCTATTATTATGAGGGGTTTTGATAACTTGTCTCCTTTTATTGGTGGAGGTGCCGGGTCTCTCTCTCTCTCTCTCTCTCTCTCTTCTCTCCCGCTCACACACATAGCGAGACAAACGCGTCTGATGTTTTCCGCCCAAACAAATCTTAAGCCCCTCTAATAACATTTTTGCTACAATTCCTTCAAGTGTCCCTTACGTTTACTTTTCTCCACTTCTTAAGCGTGTTTCTTCCAAAACATTTTTATTCTTCTTTAATTCTATTAACTTTAAAATGTTTGTAAACTTTCCTTTCAATTAAACTACCTCGACGACTAAAATAAACTTTGCGCGTTGTAGAGAATTAGAAACTGAATTAAAAGTACTCGTTAACGCAGGTCACATGACAATTACTTGTAAGAAGTAGCCTGTTGCTCGCAATGAAGGTACATAAAACTACGATGTGTTTTAGCCAAGGTCAACTGAATCTCCTGGCGGACTTTCAGGGAACCTCAAATGAGGTCGTGAAGATTTTAAGTACCTTCAGTTTTAGCTAGTGTCTAATTGGATGAGCGAAGCGAAGACTTCAATTTCACCGACCCCCCAAAAAATTTAGCTCGGGTGTTTTTTTTTTTTTTTTGTTTGTTTTTCCGTCTGTTTGTTCGCTCTCTACCGGGCAAACGGCACATCCGATCTTGATGAAAATTTGACAGGACCTTCAAAATCTCTGAACTTAGACTTGCTACGTTTTTGGGTACAATCGAAGAAATATTTCTCATGAATATCGTACTTTTACGATTTTTTTCGATTTTTAGTGCGATATTTTCGTGCCATTTGGGCCAATTCTGACCAAACGGGTGGGGCTACAACGTTCATATTATACATGGACATTAAGGTTATGGTGATGAAGTACCTTTTGAAAGAAAAAATTGAAAAAGCTAGCCAGAATTCATAGAAATAAAGCTTTTAATATAAGTTGTTTACGGTAAATAATACCAATTGACAAGAAACAAAAGAAACTTAACAACAATCACCTACAATGCGTAGGCAGCAAAACAAAGCACTTGCAAAAGTAAGGATATCCCACGCAAACTAAAAACTTTAAACAGCTCATCCATCAACGCGGCGGGACTTTAGCGTTTTCCTAGTAAGTTATAAATAAATATATTCGTATGTATAGCCTACCCACTCTGAATCACGTAACTGCACCGTCCGTAGTACTTACTATCCTACATTCGATGAATTGGCACTTCTTAAACTTGACGAAAGAGTAACCAGCCCTATATATTGTGTAGAGTAGAATGTATCCATCTGGTAGAGTAGGGATGGGGATATTTAACACTTCTTTTAAAACCAGAGAATGATAATTACACTGATTTCTTCTTTGATCATTTTGTAACATGTTGACAGGTTTCAAATTTCGTGAAAATTAGAAAAAACGCAACAAAAATAAAATTTTAAGAATTTCTATTTAATGCCCTGCTTTTAAAATAAGTTCTTGTATAATATATTATATATTTTAGTATATACGCGTTAATAAAGCTTAGGTATCCATCACTCTGCACAAAATTACTGGTTTTCAGGAAATCGATTAGTTATAATATCATTTGTATATATGGTCCTCTTTTGTATCTAATTTTATAACTGAATAGGATTGACAGAATAAATAAATACATTTACCAAGAGAGGTTTCGCTCTCGACGCTCTATGGCTATATTGTGAAACTTGGAAGTAGGCCTGCGCCATACCGAGGATACAACTTTCTTCCTCGGTTTCGTCTAACTTGTTTCATTCAGTTCCGGACGATTCACTTACGGACTTGAGAAAACTTGATGGTAAAGTTGAGTCGCGGCGCAAGCTTCAGCGGAGCTTTAGGCCTCATCTGTTGTGTTTGGTTTTATGTTTAAAGACGCACAACCGGGTATAGCGTTCGGTGTGTTTAATACTAGGCTGTCTCGGATGTAGAAGTTTTATGCTTCTTTGGTTTAATAAGGTAATGAAATCGAGGCATCTTATTAAAAGTGGAAAATTAAGGAATCTCTGTGAACTTATATTTATTTATTTTTTCCTTTTGACAATTGGCCACACAAGTCTGCTTTCCTGGTTCACTATGTATCTTGTACATAACAAAATTCAATTATAAATAAATAAATCCGTATTTAGAGTCTACCCACTCCGTCACATAACTGATTTTCAGTGAGGGACAGTAAATCAAAGCGACCAAGCCAACTCTGCAGGCCCCGACGCAATCGACGAGTGGGCGATAACCAACCAAAGATCGATATTTTTTAATAGGAAATATAGCAATCAGTGGTATGGACAGTGCGAACACCCGCGGATCAACGCCAGAATCAACAAGGCCGATTCAGAACAACTTTAAAATTATTATGTGCCTCGTTGCTAGGACGGCTCAAAAGTCACCGTTTACAAATTTCTAAGACAAGAACTGATTGACTTAAGTCCAAATCAGAAGTTAAAAAATTCTGACTTAAGCGGGAATCGAACCCTGGACCTTCTGCATTGGAAGCAGGTAGGCTAACCACAAGCCACACAATACAAATGCAAATAAATCTTGTTTGAAAATAAATGACTACCAATGAGAAACGAAGCGCTCCCATGCAGGTTCAATACCCTTTGTTCCACCCCCTCTCACGGCGAGCTTCACTGGGATACCTAAAGTACCTTGTGCGAGTCAAGTCCTAACACTGTTACACCGGTACGCGCCACGCGGGTGTTCAGCACATGTTGGAAGGAGCCAGAGAGAAGGTTGCCCATGTACATGGCTGCGGTGCCGTGTTCTCTACAACTAGAAAACGCTTAAGTCCCGCCGCGTTGTGTGGATGAGCGTAATTGGTGCATTGAGCTGGCATGTGTTACGCGGATTTTCAGTTGTTCTGTGAAAAAATCATTACTTAGTCGAAGATTTTTTTTAATTAAATTAAATTAAATAAAAAAATAACTCATATTTTTTAATTAATCGTAATTTTTAACAAAGAAAAAATCGTAGACTTGCAATTTTCATAAGAAATAAATATTCGATTGCGCTCAAATTTAACACGAATATATTAATTCATGAAATTAAGGTTCTGTGAAAAAAAGATAAAGCATGTAGGTGTAATAAGTCAAAGAATTGTTTTAAAAAAGAAAAAAAACGTAAAATTTCGATTTTCATGAGAAATAATTTTTCGATTACGCTCAAATTTCGCACGAATATCTTAATTCATGACATTAAGGTTCTGTGAAAAAATCATTACAATCGGTTAAAGCATGTAGGTGTTATATAAGTCGAAGAAAGTTTTTAAAAATCGAAAAAAATCGTAAAATTGCGTTTTTTATGAGAAAAAATTTCCCGATTGCGCTCAAAAACCTGGCAGTTCTAAGTTTCAGAGATTTCGAAGGCCTCCATGAAATTTCATCGCAATCGGAGTATCGGTTTAGCCGGAATCGTGCTAACAGACAGACAAAAATCCAGAAAGAAAAAAAAACATTCCGGATTTTTTTCTCCAGTGTAGTGAAATGGAATCTTCGCTTCGCTCGCTACGCTCATCCACTAGTTGACTAACAAAGAACAGAACTTGGAAAACAATGAGTTTAGATAATGAATGAGGATTTACAAATCGATTGCGAGACTGAAGACTCGAAAACATGAAGTAGTCAGTCTGAATAGAAACAACGTGGCATTAAGTCTGTTCGTTTTGAGTCCACCAATTCCTGAAACCTCCACTTTTTCTAGTAGGTGGCTTTCTTTTGTACCACCTTCTCCACCTCCACCTACTTCTGGGTGGCTCCACTATCTCCACCTGCTTTTGAGGTGGTTGAGATAGTGGAGGAACGTAGAATGGGCGCGAAAAATCCTAAAATCAACGTGGATGCTGAAATTTCCTAAGTTTTTGCTTCGCTTATAAGGATAATCCGCCAGTTACAAACAAATTCTACAGTGAAGGTAAATTTATTTATGTATACGATTGGTATCAACTTACGTATAAGACTATCAGGATATTTCATGTGTAAATCTCCAGATTTTTTTTAAAACCATACTAGGGTTTTAAGTTAGTGTTTGGGCTAGGCCTATCCATGGCAATTATGCAGTATTATCTCCACTTTTGCGTTCGTTTGTATCGGGTTGAGTTACTGCTATTATCTCCACTGGCTTGAAATTTCACTTCCACCTCCACTCAAATCTGTTGGAAAAGGTGGACTCAAACAAACAGACCTATTGGTAGGTGCATTAGAATTAATTATCAATTTTCTACTTGACTACTATGTATAACTAAGGAACAAAGCTGGTTATATGCAGCACTTTTTGACGTAATAATTTTTAGTGACAGGAAACGCTAAAACCCGCCGCGTTGATGATGAGCTTTTAAGTTTTAGTTTGCGTGGGATGTCTTCCATTTGCAAGTGCTTTTTTTTCTACGATTGTGGGGTTGTTTGTACATTCTCACTCTTTTTCTTGTCAATTGGTATATTTCCGGTAAAAACTTTACATTAAAAGCTTTATTCTATGGATTTGGCTAACTTTTTAATTTTTCGAAAATTTCAAAAGTACACATCAAATAACTTAATGTCTATGTATACTATAAGGATTAGCCGCCGTACAACATTGTCAGAGTAATTTATTTGTGACCAATTGGACGAAAATACGTATGAAAAAATCAAAAAACTTCATTTAAAGTTATTCCTGTAATTTTTTAAACTTTCAGTTTTATTTCAAAATGTACTTACCTACCTAACCATTATGTCGGTATTATGCGTCGCCACGTTTTGGTCAGATTTGTCAATGGTCGAAATACTGCATAACAATCAGAAACATCGTTAAAATTTCAACTTCCATTACCAACGTCCAAGTCAATTCAAATTTGGAAGGTCCTCAAACATCAAGATCCTATTGCCGTTGCCTTAGAGAGCGAAAAAATTCTAGACAAATACAAACAAAATAAAAAAACTAAGGCAAACAAAAACTCCCAGCCACTTTTTGCGGGTCGGGAATAATTTCTTATCAAAACCGCAAAACATCGTCCGATTGAATGATTGTAATTTTTTGTTGGCATTGGTATATTAGTTTTGTTTATTTTCCTCCATCCCATGTCGGCCGGTGTAGGGTTAAGGACAATGCCCCTACCCTCTTTAGCCTAGATTATCGTATATCTATCTATATTAGGGAGCATCATGTATCACTTTTCTGCCCGTCCGTCCGTAAGCGACACTCCTCAGGATGAAAACCGAAAACGTCGACCGATTGACTGTGATTGTTTGTTGACACTTGGTCACGGATGTACAGGATGTTTCTGGTGACCTGAGTGATAGGGGTGGGGCTAGCCCCCGTAGATGATGATGATTTTTGTAGCTCAACGTCTCTATATTAATAAAATATTGCTATTCGAGACGATGCGAGGTGATACATGACGATGAAGAACAATTACAAATTTCTTATGCGGGATTCTAACCCATGGCTTCGAGGTGTCATATTCGCTTCGGACCAGCGCCCTAATCGTACGTGCTACCGCGGATGGTAGTCTCCATAAAGTTTGAATACATATGTACCCGGCATCTCCAAGAAATAATAGTTTTAGAACTATTTTTTGTGCACTATTATTTAATATGTATAGGATTACTCAGCCCTGGCATTCTACTTGTGTGCTGGCATAACAGCAAGTCCATGACAAACCCTCAGAATCCGGAACCTGCACTTATACGACTACGAGCCCCTACCTAGTCTAATGAATCGCACTCCCCTCCAGAACAGACAATTCAAGACATCTATAATTTATATCTACTCCTCCCACCTTGATTCTCATTTAATTTCGTTCTAGTTTGACTGGAACAAACATCTTGTGTGTGCTCAACGAGGGTAAGATCGCGAGCTCCCGGATCGAAATTAAACCCTAAGGTTACTTACTTACAGAGAGATTGATTTTCAAGGTGTGAACTCTGCACGAGTCATCCTAAAGTTGCTTTTTATAGTAACTATAGGAAAAATCGTGAAAATGTATAATTGAATGATGAATCCCACATTTAATACATAATCAAGTACTTAAGAAATACTTGTGTATATAGAGTCTACCCACTCAGTTATATGATGTATTTTTAACGGTGGCCTTTAATTTTAAAGCGTTCCAAACCAGCCTTGTCGGCGTCGACACCATCCACTCATTTATATGGTACCCTAACATTACTTACTGAAGAAAATTGTACATTTTTTAAATAAACCCTGGGGGCCAAGCTTGTGGTGGGACCCTTCCACCCTCTACCCAACTTCAAGGTTAGAAATTAGCTTAGATATTGATTGATATAGAACAAAGTGAAGATTTCGACCCTCTTTTCCTAGCACACCGACTCAAATACTAGTTCTCAAAATATCGAATATAATAATAATATATAATATGCAATCCAATCGAATATTATACTGTGGACACGAACACACGCCTAGTAAGCATAAATTAATTAATATATTTTGTGATTATTGTGTCACACATTCTCAACTATTGCAACTTGCAAGCTTAAACACAAGTGAAGGTGATGGATACACTATGTAGGACGTGTTTAAACTGTAAATCATTGATGGGTATCCTTTTCTTAGTGAATATAAATTAAAACGAATGAAATATTATAGTGCAATATTGTGTACGCAATAGCATGATTTAGTTGTGATACTTAAATTTTAGTTTTAAAGTTACTAGATTTCATGTTACAATATTCAAAACCTTTTATTGGATTAAAACTCTTTAATAAATTGTTTATTGTGAAATCTTTAGTCTACCTTGGCCTTTGTCAATGTTTGATTTTATGTTTTTGATAATATGGTTTTTGTCATTTAAAATAAGCTGCTGACGGGAATAGTTAAGGTATTTTCCGAAACGTTGTAAAGAGTGTTGATCCACTAAGAGGTTTTGAATATAGCTTATGTTTAACGTACGATTACAAAACTGTCCCTTGGAAAAGAGACGAACTTCAACTGCAAAGCCTGGATACATCTAAAATAAATGTTTTTGAAGTAGGAGAGCCTCTTTGGGAATGTTTATCAGATTTTATGGCAGATCATGAGTGCCTGTGTGCCACTACATCAAACGGGTTGGTCGATTATATAGGATTCTAGTTATTCTTGTAAAAATGTGAACTCCGATGACATATTTTAACCTCCCCAGGAGTCAATACAACAGTTTTATTACATTCAGTACATCAACAGTTTTCGACTAAGTTATGTAACAACAGATATAAAATCAACACTGATAAAATGACTAAATCACCCCCTATGGCAGCCAGTGTTAACTTAACACGTGTAAAACTTGGTCAAGAAATCACCCTTCGTACATCAAAACTCCTTCATTCTAATTGGTCGACTAAATCTTAGGCAAGTGTTAACGGTTGTCAAGGCAACCGCTGCTTAAATCGCATCCTTGACATAAACTGTGTCGAAATTTTAAAACCATTTTTGGAAGTTAACTTTCTACTTTCTTAAGTGTATAATGGTTGATGAACATTTTTAGCTTTTAATTATATCTGGAAAGAAATATTTACACCCAATCTTAAAATCATTATTTGCATTTAAATACATCTTGTACAGAATTAAGTCATTTGCAAACTCATGTCATAAAATAAATTCTTTGATATTACATGCGAATAAGTTTTCGGTAACATTAGTCTGTTTCAGATATCAGAACAAGTTGGTTAAAAGTTTCTTCAAAATTAGTTTGTAGCAATATAATCCATCTCAAAATAAGTTCTTTGCAACGAGTTTTGAAAAGTTTGTCACATTTTCAATTTGTCACATTTTCTGCTACATTGTCTTAAAAATGTCGAAATTGTTTCTTTAACAAGTGCTTTGCAACCTAACGTCCTGAATTGAATAACTTCTTTGGTTATGCTTTTCTTTCATTTCCGTCTCGACTTACTTCATCTCGATAAGCACATCACCGTCACCGACTTAATCCAATCAACACACACTCAAAAGAGGAAGTTACTATTCAATATCGTCTCGAAACTCACAGCTGACACGGTCCAAACTCATCTTCAAAGCACTTCAAACCACCCTCTTCTCACACGAGTCTGACGCCATCTCACAACTGTTTTTATCTCCATTCCAAAGTATTTCTTTGGTGTATATGACTAAATTAACACAAACCCCCAGTCTGGTTTATGTAAAACTATCACAGGTTCGAACCCAGTTGCACAATAGCATGGGCACCATATACTGGCAGTTGATTAGGCCTTGGTTAACCGAAACAGCAGGAAAATTATAAAATCATTGTCCTACGTGTCTTAATTATTGTTTATGGGCTAAACATTTAAATCTCTTTTAAGAGGAAATACATTATAAACAACGCAACAGATACACCAAGAAGTCTACATGATCTAGGGAGGGGTATTTGGCTGTTCGCAACAAGTCGCTGGGAGATTGACAGCAGAAACGAAGATTTACAAGACATTATTGGTATCTACGCTATATCCATGTAGATTGTGAAGAAAGACTCGGTCTACGACTAAGTCACCGATTTCTGAACCCCTTCCTTGACGTGACTATGTAGCCCGCTGCTAGCTTGACCATCTTAGCGGTCGGGGGCTGACCCCCCCGCGTCCTATGTCAGCCTCGCTGCTGCTCTCACCATCTTAGTGGTCGGGGGGCTGACCCCCCCGCGTCCTATGTCAGCCTCGCTGCTGTCCAGAGTCGGAACTGCGACACATGAGCAAGTTCTTGTAGGCTTGTCTGTACTCCGAGCTCATCACCACATAGATGATCGGGTTGATGCACGTTGTCAAGTAGATGAGGATGTAGCCGGCGATGTTGAGACCGCGCAGGTCGATGGAGCTGTGGAACGTTTTGCTGACGGTGATGGGGAGGTAACATATAAGAAACGAGGCGAAAATGACGAGAATCATCTTGAGGAGTTTCCGATCTTTGGGAGTCATCTTCCCTGCTACGGCGAGTTGCTGCGGTGCCGTACTCGGGCGTCGCGGCGACCGGGCGTCGCTCCCTCGTCGGAACATCGTGGAGAGTGCCCGTCGCTTGGAGCTGTACTGGGACGTCGGTGTCCCCGAGCGCGTAGAGATGTTGTCGTCGTCGACGTCGCCGGTGTCGACGCCCGACGAGGAGGGCTCGGCGATGACGGCGCACGGCTTCAGCGGCAGCCTCGTCGGCGGCGAGAGAAGGTTCGGGTTGAGTCGGTTGTTGTTGTCGGTGGCGGATGATCGGTCCGTGGTGACGGTGGCCGAGGTGCTCACACTGGTCGAGCCCAGGGCGGAGTCCTCGGCGCGGAGGAAGCGACCGCGCGTGCGCGCACCGGCCGGCGCCATCTTGTGGGTGTTGGCGCGCGACTTGAGCGCGGTCTGGCGGACGATGTAGAAGATGCGCGCGTAACAGACGACGATGGCGAGACAGGGGATGACGAAGGCGACGATGAAGAGGAAGACCTTGGGAGAGTGGTTGTCGCTGTCGGGTAAGATCGAACACGAACCGATCTCCCTGTCCAGCCCGAACTTGCCCCAGCGACCCAGCCACGTGGCTACGAGAGCGCCGAACCCGAAGACCCAGGTACAGGCCACCATCAGGGCCAGGTAGCGCTGCCCGTACAGTCTGCAACACACGACCTCCTTGTCAGCGCCTTGCTGCTGGATCTCATGCTTACATGGCTGTCAAACCATGCAACATTCCACAGTAGGTAGACATGTTTAATCTCATGCTCACACGAGTGCCAGTCAGGAATATTCACGAGTAGGTTTTCATGCTGATAATAAGCCATGCTGCATGCCCTCATGCTTGCAGGGTTGGTAAGCCTGGCATTCACTCTTGTTGTCATCTTAAGTTGTCACTGTAGTATATTATCATGATTGAAATGAGACTATGTCTATGCTGGTACACATGCTTTATACAGGGTTATCAAGCCATTGAGAATTCACTCGTAGATTATCATGCTGTTAATAAGCCATGCTATGCTGGTACACATGCTTTATACAGGGTTATTAAGCCATTGAGAATTCACTCGTAGATTATCATGCTGTTAATAAGCCATGCTTTGCTGGCAAACATGCTTAATTTAGGGTTATCAAGCCATTGAGAATTCACTCGTAGATTATCATGCTGATGATAAGCCATGCTATGCTGGCACACATGCTTTATACAGGGGTTTAAATCAATTGAAAAACCAAAAAGTCTTTAAAAATCGAACACCATGCAGTAAAAAATGGGAGAAACGGCTTTCGTAGACAAAGTTAATTGCCTGCGGAGATTGTTGAGGGGAATGAACGTAAGTAATCGTATCGTTATCGAAGAACCGACAAGGACGTTATGAATACGTGAGAAGTGAATACAACTATCAAATTAATTAATTCGTATTCATAGAGTCTAAGACCGGTATTTAAAGAAGAAATATCGACCAAACATGTAGGACACGAGGACACGAGAATCAACAAGGAAAACACGGAACTACCTTAAAATTTAATATGCGCCTCGTTGGTACATTTTTAAGTCAAGAAATGATGACCCTTAGTCCACATCATAAGTTCAAAATCTTCTACCTGTAGTGGGATTCGAACCTTGGACCTTCTGAATTAGAAAGATGCAGAGACCATCGATCAAAACAACTACCTACTTAACTACCTACGTTGCTAGCTCCTTCCGTAAAAATATTGATTCCACACCTTCAAGCTCAAGGTGGAATATTGTATTCAATGGAAAAGCTTAAAATTAATTAAGTTTTTAAATACAAAGAAAATAGTCATCCACAGATATTCTAATACATCGAGTTCTCACACATGGCGAGGTAAGAAAATCTGCGACGGCAAAATTACCCATTGTACACCTTTTGCAGTACGTCAAGAACGACCAATATTTTTTCTGACAAAAGTCCTCCAAGGTCACGGTCGCAATGTTATACCTCATGAGAGATTTTCGCTGATTGGAGCTAGCTCTAAAATTACCAAGTTTTGACAGTTTTTACATGAGTCATGGTGAACCAATGTTTTTTATTTTAGCCCGTATGTAAAGTTATATTATCTAGTTATAGCCTGAACGAAATGTATTTTTTTTAGTTTGGGACAAGAATACCCCTTTACAATAATATCACAGAAAATGTTTTGATCATATTCACATAATTTGTGATTTTATGGAAATCAGTCCGGAAATTACAAAATCCATCTCAGCGGGGTATCGAGCCCCGGTCTCCCGATTGTCGGTCGGGTTCTTTCCCCTTAGCTACCGAGACTCTACTTCATAACATCTGGATTGTTGTTGCGTTATAGATATGAATAATATACATTCAGTACCTACAAGAGTTGCCGGATCGTTTCGAAATCGAAAAATAATTTGTGATATTGCAATATCCGATTTGTAATTTACGTTGCCACTTTGTAAAAACATTTCGTATTTGTATCTAATAATAATAAATTTCAACTCACTTCGTATAAAAAATAAAACAAATCCTTTCGTAAAGTGCCCGTTTTAAATCATGTTTCTCAACCTCATCTAGTCATGAAACCAACAACGCTATATGTTTCGTTAGAGGGGTGTGCTCTCGTGGTTTATAAGTGTTGATTCGCAACACCAGTGAAAAACATAGCGATATTTACATTTATAGAACAGTGTACATAGACAATACTTAGCCCATAGACGTGCGTGCATGTTTAAGTGCGGTAGACTCGTACTAAAGGGCCAAATATACATGTTATGTTAAGGGCAATGTGATGTAACAATCGTCATGCGGCGAGGTCCGTCTCTTAGTATCATGCAGCAGCTAGCAATGCTTTCATGCAAATCTGAATTGAAGCACTAGATTTAAGGCTTGGATTACGCACTTTCCATTTTAAGTTTTCACGAAATTAAAAATCAAGCCATTAACACCATGGCGTCTTTCATTGCCTTCCACGATTTCAAAGTTTAATTATGAAAATATGAATAATTTAAAAAATCAAACGATAATAATTAGTCCTTATTACTTTAATTTTAAGCATATCCAATGAAAAGTGTCAATTTATTATTTCTGACAATGGTACTAAAATAACTAAAATAAATTTGATTCAATATTTTTTGTCATATTGTAAAGCTGTAACTTTAAATAAGAATATAATAAAGAATAAATAAAAAAAAGCGAAAACTCTCTTAAAATACTTTCACAGTGAGCTAATTAGCAATAAGGAAAGCTACCCCTTGGCTATTTAGTTACTGGATTCTGTTTGTACTCTGCTAGATGCATGGATAAAGCTATATAAGGACTGGCAGTGCATTAGTACTAACGGTCCGCGCACTACGTCGTATCGGCGCAGAATGGATCCATCTAGGAACAATTTTTCCCCCAATGTTACAAGCTTAGCCGAGTGGCAGTAAACAAATAAACCGCTATAAGTGCGCGTTCAGATATAGGTAATGAAATGTGGGCTTACTTTGGGTACAGCCTTGGATGTCCAATCATGACGTATCTGTTGATTGTGATTGAGAGCACCGTGAATAGGGAGACGGCAAGAAGACCGTAGCGCAGCAGAGGAAACATCTGACAGAGAAGGTCGCCGTGAAGCCACGCCCTGTTCCAGAACACTGACGCTGCGAGCGGCAGGTTGAAGCAACAGAACATCAGGTCGGACACGCTCAGGTTGATGATGAAGACGGCGGTGGCGTTGCGCACCTGTTGACACAAACGGTGTGTCACAGTCGCTAGCGTGCTAGTCCACACAGATCACACAATACACATTCGCCATGAATCTATCACCAACAGCATCATAATATGAAGTTTTGCACCCAAAATGCACTTTTTTCAAACATTTTTTCATTTTTGCACCACTTCCTTACCCTTGACCGAGCCCAGATTTCCAAAATCTTTTAAGTGGTTTATATTCGCCGAGGCTTGAAGTGAAGTGGGGGTAAAAGCAGGGAAATATTTCCCCCTACTTGAACTATTCTTTTCTAGCTCTCGACTGTAGAATCTGTCGAGGCTGGAGGTGTTTTGTTTGCTATTCCATAATAATAATAATAATAAACTAATAATAATAATAATAATAATAATAATAATAATAATAATAATAATAATAATAATAATAATAAAATAATAATTTTTTTTTTTTTTTTAAATTTATTGAAGCAAAAAACTAAATTGGAACAATATTCACATACATTTCCTCCCACTAAGCCAAATGGCTCATCAGTGGGTTACATAATTATTAATGCTATTACATCTCATTCGTAGCGTCAGGCTTGATACAATGAAATAAATAAAAAAAAAAAAAACATTCAAACTATTAAATGAATATACGGTGCTTACATATGTAATCAATTACAAAACATAAATACTACAACCCTTTACAAAAACATACAAAAATAGAATATACAAGAATCACTAATTATAAATTAATAATATATTTACCTACCACACAGATTCGTTTTCAACAACATAAACATCTAGAAAATAGGACTGAAAATGACTTATATCGAGCATGAAGGAAGGTTTGTTCAGGTAGTGCGATTTTACTCTATTCTTTATTAATGAAATTTTGTCCAAGGATAAAATTTCAGCCGGCAATGAATTAAAAACTTTAGGTATAAGATAATGTAAACAACGCTCACCATGTTTGTTTTCGGCATTGGAACAACGAATTTTCCTTTACTAACAAGTCTCGTTCCCTTATTATGTAAATATGTTTTTTTATGTTCATTATTAAAATAATACTTTAAACCAACCGATAATTAAACATGGCTTTTAACGGCAGTATAAAGCAACTCACAAAAACGTCATCTTTTTCTTTGATGCTATTGGTAATACTTTTAGGGCAAACTATTTTTAATAGTGTATTTTGAATTTGAATCATCGTGTTTATTATATGAAAGACGCGCTTCCCCATGAGAGCAACGCATATGACATAATAGATTCAGCTAATGCAATATAAACTAATCTTAGCATATCATCAGACAATACTGGTTTTAGTTTATACAATTGATATGCACACGAGCGGAGTTTCGAACAAATGTAGTCCACGTGTGGCTTCCACGAAAACTCACGATCAATGAAAACACCCAAATACATATGGTATGCCACAGATTCAATTTGTTGTACGCATTTACAGGCGGTGTCGGTACAGTAGTTCAAATTATGTATACACTTTGCCTCATGAAATATTAATTGAACGTCATCATTTCTATTTGAATTTAAAGGCATGCATATGTGAACAATTTTGGTTTTTTCAACGTTGATTACTAGTTCCCGATCATGAGTCCAGCACTGTAGATTCCTAAAATCAGTGTTCATATTTTGTGTTGCGAAGCTTAAGTTCCTATGTATTGCTAGTAGTACAAGGTCGTCAGCATACATCATTAGTAAACACTTAACTAGATATTTATTAATGACGTTCACGTATATAATATAAAATTGCGGTCCTAATATGGATCCTTGTGGTACACCAGTAGTGACATTTTTTGTTTTACTATAAATGTTCCCTATTTTTACCATAAACGTTCTATTTTCTAGGTAACTGCGGAACCAATTTAGAACTGTACCTCGTATGCCAATGACCTCTAAGCATTCCAAAAGTTTATTATGATTTATAGTGTCAAATGCTTTGGAGAAGTCGACAAAAGTTGCAACTATATGCAAATTGCTATTTAAGCTGTTATTAATTAAATCAGAAAATTTTAGTAACAAATCCTGTGTACATTTCCCTTTTTGAAATCCATGCTGAACTTCACTTATAATTCCAAATTTAAATAGGTAACTAGTTAAACAATCTGATATGTAACGCTCCATTATTTTTTCAATAACAGATAGCAGTGCTATAGGGCGGTAATTTGCAAACGATGTATGATCTCCTTTTTTGTATACAGGTCTCACGACAGATATCTTCATTTTTTCCGGTACGCAACCGTCTCTTATCGATAGATTTATTAAATGTGTTATAACGGGGCTTAGTTCGTTACATAAGTTCTTTACGTCCACCGCTCTGATTCCGTCGAAACCTGGCTGTTTATTTACATTGATATCAGCAATTATTCGTGTCACTATATGTACGTTTATAGGAGGCAGCCACAACGACTGCGTGGCAGCCTCCGTCACAATGTGATGTGAACAAGTCACACCACATACATGACGAATTGAAGCCACCCCATCATTGAAACTGTCTGCGAACCTGTTTGCGATGGTCTCATGGGTGTGCGATTTAGCTAAATACTTGTTGATAACAGCGTCGACTGAATCTATAATAATATAATAATAATAATAATAATAATAATAATAATAATAATAATATAATAAAATTAATAATAATAATAATAATAATAATAATAATATAATAATAATAATAATAATAATAATAATAATAATAATAATAATAATAATAATAATAATAATATAATAATAATACCAATCAATCTGGGAACGAGTGTCTATAAAAGTAAACAACATCGACATTGAGGGTATTTCTTATCGTATGTTTATTTGTACGTTAATCAGACTCTTTCGGATCTTCGCAATTCATATCAACAAAATTGATTTTCTGATTGTGGTTGTGATGGCAGATTTCGCGGATAAGGGAATACGAGTCAAGTATTGGGGGTGGAGGGGGCATACACCATCCACCTAACGTCTCTGGTTTCATCCGCAGGCGACTCGAATATGGGCCACTCAACTCATGAATCAGTTTGATTATATTCTGTATTTGATGAACAAATAGAAAAGAACCCCCCCCCCCCCAATATTAATTTAAATTACGTGAAATTACTAGTTTTAGTAGTATCTCTAGAACGCTGCAAAATATTAAAAAAATTATACTGGTTAACAGTGTAATTTAACAGGACTATTGCCTGCACTGCATGACATACAAGATTTAAATGTTAATCAAGTTTTTAATTCGAGATATAATTAATTAAATGTACATTTGCTTTAAAAAAACCACTGATCATTATATTTAAGTATTCATGCATGAACAAGACTACATTGCTATACTATTTTAATGTTTTTACAGACTTCTTGAGATTTCTCACGAGATTACATATAGATTTTAAGTAATTTAGCAAAATATTTGCTAGCGTCGACGCCGTTTCTTGTTGTTTAATGTAACAAGGATAAACAATAAATAAATACCTAAAAATGGCAATTTCACGTGTTTTTTGTAATAGGGGGGGGGGGGGGACGAGGATGTAAGGGATTTCCTGTAGAGTTAAAGGACATCACAACCCTAGGATTTCCCGATAATTAAACAGACTTATATTTTTTTTACATTAATTGTGAAGAAAACTAGAAGTCGCTACCTAGTAACAGTCCGTAGCGAGACGCGATTTAATAACAATAATAATACTGGATGCGCGCGCAGCCGCTAATAGTGACGTACTCTTCACGTCCTTGCAGACGGCCAAATATTTGTCAAGCGCGGTAAATATCCATCTCTGTAGCCGAAGATATAGTGTTAAGACCAAAACGAAAAGTACCATCGTGTTCCGTGGACTTTCTTCTACAAGTATGATGTTAAAGTAAACATTCTTGTTGAAAAAAAAAGATTAATATTTAATGTATTTGCAAAACACGTATTTTTAGTGTATATTTGATGACCTCCGAACCAAATAAGATTGACAAAATGTGACTATGTTTAAACTTTTGTCCCCGAGTGTACTACTATATGGGAGTACGCCACCTTTGTGCAGGGTGTTACTCCGAACGGTATTATCTTGCTACGACCATGACTTGCAGGTCAACCCGAGAGAAGGTGGCGAATTGGCACATTATTGAGTGACCCGTTTTCAAGAGTAAATATTGGTCTTAGCACGTACGTCACGGGCAGTTGGACGGTGTAAAACTGTATTGACCCAAGCTAATTGTGTGCTGGACAAACTATGAAATCACGTCTGGCGGCCTCGTGTTGATCAAACCTGGGGTCAAAGGGGGGCGCGGGGGGGGTCTAGTCAATGGTCCATTTTATTTTCAATCGGCTGACGGACGAGGAACTTGATTTATATAGATCCCGGACGTCTGATTCGGCTAAATTAAGACTGTGATTGACAGCGTTATGGATTACCGTACGATTCTAGCAACGCAACATTTTCCAACTAACTCTGTTCCATCTCCAGAGATAAAGAATCATCCCCTTATTCCTTATTATCCCATACCCTAGCCACTGGCCTTAGGCTGCTTTGATCGCGAGCAGCATGCTATTTCAACTTTCAATCATGACCACCTGTCAAATGCAATTTTAACTGAAACAAACAAAGCCATTTCGACTCTCAGATTTCATGTGGAAGAGGAAAGTATTCTTTTGAACTATTATTTTATTTCTCTCGTTATTCTGCGTATTTCCGTCATAGAAAAACACAAACAAGAACCCGATCTACACCATTTCAAGTTATTGTGTACACACACATAACAAAAACTTGTAGAAATACAGCCAAACCTTACACACTCAAAGGAATGAGATCTAAAAAAAGGGCCAAGCTCATCTACCCTTCCACATAAACGTACAGTGTCCCATAACAGCATCCTCGAAAAGCTTTTCAAAATAGAATTTGCGATTATTAATTTAACGTAATAGTTTATCAAAGTTCTTTTTTTGTAATTAATTTAAACGTAAACATGCAAATTCTATTTTGCCAAGCTTTTCGAGGATGCTGTTATGGGACACTGTACGTTTATGTGGAAGGGTAGATGAGCTTGGCCCTTTTTTTAGATCTCATTCCTTTTGAGTGTGTAAGGTTTGGCTGTATTTCTACAAGTTTTTGTTATGTGTGTGATCTCATTACTTTTTCAAGTTACATTACAAAATTATTTGCTAAAATATAATATTTTTATCAAAGTTGATTTAAATTCTATGGTATTAGCAGTAACAATATAGGATGTAAAATATCTAGACCCGGATTCATGTACATCCTGGGTATAGGTGGTATAACCATGGTATAACGACGGTATAAGGACTGGACCCCAATTCTTGAGTTCGTGGGAGATGAGTTGAAAACGCAATTTGAAAACGAAGTCGTTTTCGTTTTCGAAGGAATTGGTATTCTTGAACGGTATCGTGGAAAACGTCATGGGTTGTGAGTTGTAATCATTGATATTAAACCCCTATGGTTGAAATAGTATCACGAAATCCAAACACTTTAATAAGATTTGAGTATAGCAAAGAGCTCGAAAAAGTTCTATATTTATTCTAGATGGCAGTGCCTTCATAAACGCGGGCCAATCGAAAGACAAGTTGTATGAAATAATTTGATTGTTGCAATTATGTAAACAAACAGTTGAGCAAGTTCATATCAAAACAATGTTGTGCTGGCATAGGGTTGGCTAGGCTTGTCAAACATGTAATGTAAGTATGAATTTTACTAGTCCTATAGCCAAATGGAACTTTAGACCTACACTGTTTGTATTATAAATAATTTTCTACATCTGGGCCTAGGCCAGGGACGGTTTCTGATTTGTTTTATGAGAGTATAATGACACCTTTTCTCATTCCACACAAAGAAGAAAAATTTTAAATGTCCGCCATTTGTTTACGTATCGCACTTTCCCGCCTAACTCTGCTTCACCGCCTGCTCGAATGGGATGGACTGGGTCCATCCCATTCGAGCAGGCGGTGCTCTGCTTATACCGTCAACAAGTGTCAAGTAACTATGGTTACTTGTTGATTGTATGCCAAGTGTTTAAGGCTTATTTTAAAACCTTTATTTGGAAGCCTTCCAACAAACTTTTTCAACTTTTTTTTCAAAAGAGACTATCATTCTATAACCTTAATGTCCATGTAAAATATGAACATTGTAGCCCCACCCGTCTGGTCAGAATCGCGGGCCGACGTATTAGATGTTAGCAGTAGCTAGCAGTAGCTAACATCCTTAAAGTGATTTTGAGCATGTTTGAAGACATTTTTTCACCAAGAAGGAATGGTCGTACCCCAATAAAATTTGGCATGTGTTGTCAGGTACCTAAATCCCCTCGATTGTGATAGTTTTCAAGTTCACATCACGTTACATGACGGCTGGGTAACACCTCGAAATCACCTCAACTCTGCTTGGTGTATAAGGTGCTTGAGTGTGTAGCGCACCGCGGCTTGGCTGCGGCGCCCTAACGGGCACCTAGATATTGTATTCTTTAAATCCCCCGGAAAAATGTAAGGTTGAAATCTTATTTGTTTATTTATTATTTTGCTCTGTAATTTGTACACATTATACAACAATTACAGAATGAAACAGGAAAGCAGGCCTATTGTGGCACATCCACCGCAGTTATCCTGTTCCCATTCTTAACATTAATAAAACAATAAAATAACATAAAATATTTTCTAAAAGGATGATAATGTAATGTCATTTACTATGAGTTCGTCATGATTGCTTGTCGATCGAGATAGAGATAAGGGTCAGCGGCGTAAGAGGGGGGGGGGGGTGAATTCTTTACCCGGTGTGTAAAAAGAGTAAAATAGAGAGTACACAAGTACTTGGCCTGCCCTCAGTGTAGAGCTCTGCACATCGGCAAACTTTCCAATACGATGTAACAACAACCGAACAATACAATATAAAGCCACTAGTTCCGGAATTGGAAAATAAAAACATTGTTGTAGAACACTGATAAAACCAAGACTTCGATTGAGCTAAGCTAGTCTGGATGGAGTATAGCGGTCTAAGCCGAAGAAAACAAGTAGATAATTCCCCAGTTTCATTATAGAATATCTGCGAAAGAAGACATGCTTCTGGCGTTTCTATTCATCGAGTAAAAGCACAATTGTAACAATGACGCAACATTCAACATCTAGTTAAAAGTAAGGCTCAATTAAATATATCCAAGAACAGTATTTAGTCCAAAATATTTCACTTTTAACGACGCAGCTGTAGTTACTGAATGTATCTAGGATAAGTGGAATGATAAGAACAAGTTAAATAAATAAATAAATAAATAATAAAATAAATAAAAGTCGCCTCGAAGATGATTAATTAAAACGATACTTGATCAGTGATCAATGTTCAAATTATCATAAAAACGTTTTAACCGACAACTGGGTTTAATAAAGGGGGTATTATTTCCAAATAAGAAAAAACGAAACAAATTGCCATTTAAAAAATTAAATTTTTAACAGTGATTTTTTTCATTAGTTTGGTTCAAGAATAATTATTTGATAATTGTTGTTTTCGTCAGTTTCTGAAACCTGTTGTTTCGTTTCACATAGATAGATAATAGTGCATAGTACCAAGCTAAAATGGTCTGTCCGCAAGTGCAATTTCTGCACTATTATTTACGTGAATGCCTACAAAGATAAATTTGGACGACAATAAACTTCACCATGACAGTACAAGACTTCACAAAGCATCGTCCATAGTAACTATGAGTACATTACAATAATTAACTTGACATCGCCAAGTAAAGAGGCATGGGTCGTATACGTATGACCTCAGGCGTACCTAACTGAATAGGAAATAACTGAAATACACAACACGGATGCAGATGCAAATAGTTGATGAAACACAGCTCGTCTATATAGTCTCCTCGAGATAAGACGAAATTGCTATATTAATAATTTCAGGTCAATAATTTCTATCGCAATTTCATATCTCGAAAGTTCTGACTACTATCTTACTCGCTTGAACGACTTCGGTATAGTTTGATTCAGACAATAACGACGATGCAGTCTACTCTGCTAGCGAGCTGTATTCAATACACAAAGAGTAGCTTGCTCAAAGGGATGCAATCAAAGACAGGTTGGTGCAGGTCATGACACTGTCGTACATTCAATATCTGTACGTATGATGAGCCAGGAAAAAAGATAGTCAATTTCAAAGAGAGTCATAATTATGCTGAACAAGTATTTATTGTGAATATTTCCTATTTTATATAGGAAAAATGTGATTGAGCAAATTAAAGTTTAACGAACATGAACGTTTGTTAAAGTTTAACGAACATGAACGTTTGTATCAGAACAAGTTGAACTGTGAGCGTTGTTGATCTTCATCTGCAAACAATATTAACATTTAAAATGTTTTATTTAAGTCTTCTTGTTAAAGTTTTAGTTCAAGTTTGTAAAGTTAAAACCAAAACGTCGGAGCAACGATGTTCTAGCGAGTGTTAGGGCTAATTTGATGTAACGAACTAGATACGTGAAACTTCAAATAACAAAAGTGCTCTATTGTATGTGTATAATATTTAGTTTGTTGATTGAAGATGGTCTTGTAGTCTGCACCACGAACAAGCAGCAGGAAATAATATGTGTAACAAAGATGGTTTATTGCTTTGATATGGGACTTGCAAATAGAGAGAGTTGCACTGCACTGCATGTATGAGAACAATAAGTGGTAGCTCATTGATAGCGCACGATCTCTGGCTTGCAAAGCGAGTGTTATATTTAACTTCTGAAATGGAATGTAATCTGTCGAGTAATTTGTTAGCGGCGATGGATTTGGTTTTCTCCTAGCAACGAACCGGGGTTTGAACCCAGATCTCCCACATTCCCAATAGGCGCATTATCCAAGTATACTATATCGAGCCGATTACTTGCTATAACTTCTGAAATGCTGGTGCATTTTTTAACTGAATGTATCCAACCTGGTATGTGGGAGACCCGGGTTCAAATCCCGGTCGGGTTGGATTTTACCATTTCTGGATTGAATAAAGAATTAAAAATTTCACCTATGCGAGTGTTTCCTCAATTACCAAATTAAAAAACAAACAAACATAATAATACGTTATCCCCCCCCCCCCCCATTCCATAGAAAATCAGTTCTGTTCCAGAGGAGTTACACTCCACGCTTCCCCAAGGAGATTCAGTGGACCTTGCACTATGCATACATGCATACATGCATACATACCAATGATTGCGCTATTCAAAACGATGAAAGATGATCGATGATAATGAAGTACAAATTACAACAAAATATGCATGCCTCATGCGGGATTCGAACCTAGGTTTCTTGCAGTCACACGCTTCGGATCACACGTCAATCACATGACTCGACGAGACTAATTGGTCGCAAAACAACTGTGGGAAAACAACTTCTCAAACAGTCATATTTTCCTTTAAACAACACGTCACTGAAGTCGATACAGCCATAACTTAAGTTAACTTACGTTAAGTTACTTACGATGATTAGTTTTGTCCAACTCTAAAAGTTCACGTGCCATTTGTCATCCTCCCCGCCGTGAGCGATATTATGAAAGATCGCCATGCTAGCCACCGCCCCCGTCATATTTCTAGCGGCGTCACTCGCTACTACCCCCCAGTGAGACATTTCGAGCCCGGACATTGTAGCAAGGTAAATAAAATATCGGAAACGATGACGCTGCAGGTGTAAGCAACTCACTCCTCGCTATTTACGCCAGTACCAGGCGGCAGGGCGCAGTAAGAAGCCTGAGTTACGCAGTATCGTACACGAGCCCCATCCCTTGGTGAACATGGATACCATACAAGTATTTAGGAAAATTGTGCTTGAACGGTGAACGGATGCAACAGGTGCCCGAAACTATCCACATAATATAGTGTGGAAACCAAAATCAAGGATACTAGTGCCACTAGATGAACATAAAAAAATTGATAAATTTTGAATTGGTTAAAAAGTCCGGATCTGGAAAATAGCTCACTTCTTTGGCAAAAGGTGGGTATATAATTATTTCTCCTAGGATTTATTTACATTCTCGTTAATGGATGAGTGTTTTCGTCGAGGTTTTCTATTTAACGTGTATGAAAATATGTGTTGAATGTGACGCCAAGTAGTGTTAGGGATAACCCAACCAACAATGCAAGCAAATTCTAAATCCAATACTTGGTTTTATTTTAATTTTAATTTTAAACATATTTTAGCTCATATAGCAACTAAATCGAACTTAAAAATTGAATTCTGCCCCCCCCTCCCCCCCCCCCCCCCGAGCCACGGATTGCCAACTTATGTCCGGTACCAGTATGACCCTGCAAGGGAGAAGACGAAACCTTTTACCTTACAGTTTATTTAATTTGAATGTGGGCTTTGTAAACACCAGTCATTACCCGTTAATTTGAATACTATATTAATCTTCGTGTTGTATTAGTGTTGAAAGATGCAGTTCGCTACCGCGCACTAACATATCTAATTACATACATACCCTACAGGTACCGCAGTAAACTTAATGTTTGACAACAACTTCCAAAGTTTGTTTGAGAATCACAATCGAGTACAACCGTGGCTAACGAATCTGTCATCGCGAGCAACCCCATTGAATGACCGTAATCACCTCCTGTCCTCACGTAATGAGTTAGCAGATGTGCAGAGGATATGATCCAACTCTGCGAGAAACTAAAACACCTCGGGCAGACGACGACAGCGACCATTCTACTGGCTGGAGTTAGCACACGGTTAGATAAATCCAGTGGTTGGTTAGGGAAATCCATATTCAAAGTAGTAGATTCTTTAAACTGTTCAGTATGTCACATAGACTACGCTTCAGGCAAAATATGAAAATTGTAAAATGTTATTTTTGAATAGTGCAGATTTTAATTTGTCAGCTCTAAATAATAAGCTTGCGTTTTTGTGCGCGCTCTATCGGTCAAACGGACACTCAAAATTTGTATTTTGCATTTTTAGGCGTCGATTTCGAAATCTACCGTTAGACGTGCCTCGTTTGTGATATGCATGATAAACTAATTAAACACGACCAACGAATAACAATGCACATTATTGAAGAGAAATTGTAACATTGACAGGATGTTTCGTCGCGTCGTATTGGTGAATAATTTACATTATTCCTTATTATTATATTAAATTATCCACCACTACGACGCGACGAAACATCCCGTCAATGTTATAATTTCCCTAAAATTATATCGGGTCGCGAATAATTAGTGAACTAAGGCACATTAGGTTCACGAAAATATAAATATTTTTTTTATTAAAAAGGTTAGAATCGCAATATGCGGACAACTTACAGATTCAGAGCCCTGAGCTTCAAAGGCCAGCATCACACTTGCCACTTTTATTATAGGCAATTATTATAATTATAATTATTCTGGCATTTACACTAACATAATATCTATAAGTTCCAGCATGACATTACAAACTAAATTTGCCCAATCGTTTTGCTGTGCAGTAAGAAAACCTGGGGGGAGGGGGGTCCGGCCCACCGGCTAAATGTCGGTTCAATTCGGCCCTAGATGTTCTATGTTGTCCTGTTTCAAATACATATTTTATTGGCGTACTTTTGTTTATTTCCATTGTAGGCTATGTACTTCTATAAAATGTATTTAACTTCTGTGAAGGGTGGGGGAGGGGTGGGAAAGAGTGGGGAGAGCAGAAAGAGAAATAGACAGGAAAGAACCATAGCCGTAAGTTGCTATTTCTTCCTCTTAAAAGTAAAGTCTTTAACTATGTCGCCCAGTCAATAAAATTGATTGTATCAATACAACTTAGTACGAGATTGTCTGTTAATAAACTATATTTTTTTAACTATACACGTTTCATGATGTGTTAAATTGTATGTATTATTTTGAAGGGTCGGGAAGGCTGATATTGGGCAACAATACTGCCCTCTGAAGCCTAGAAATACATCACAACATAGTATTGCTAGTACGTATTGAGTTTTGTGATGAATATGTTTGTGAAGTGAGACGACGTGAGATCAAGGCGAAAGTGTTGATAGCGTAATACCAACGAGTAATAGTAAAACAACTTTAAACTTTTCTCCAGCTAGTCGGCTTCAGACTTTCTTGAGAGTGAACCTAGCCTTCATTGCAGTGCTTAATTTGTATTTAAAAAGGTAGTGGCACGCTATAAGGCGACTTCTTATCTATGCAGATGCTTTGCAAACTCACGCCAACCCCATCACCAGGGTTGTCCACTATTTTAGGGTACCAAATCCCCTGACTTTTCCAAATTGAAAATCGTATTTTTCCAAGCATGTAAATTTGGCTGAAAGAGAAAATAAATTACTGATTTTCTCTTGGACGTTAATATTGGCAAAATGACAGTAGGGCCTACATCAAAATGGGGGTCTGGGGGCCTTCCCCCGAAAAATACATTTTGAGGGAAAAAAGGAAACTCCAGAAATGTAACACGACGGTAAACTCTACGGTAAACAACAATGCAACAGGATAATAACGATGTATGAAACGCCAAAGTCAACAATTCAACAATTTAAAAGGGTAATTGGTACGCGAATAACTACGTACCACCACAAATAAAGCACAGCTTCATTGGCTTCGCAATAGATTTACTGCCTCATGCACAAAGGCACTTGCGTCCGCAAATCGCTGGTTCCGTATGCACGACAGGATACCGACACAAATAGCTCGGGATTGTTCGGTAAAGTTGCTCTAGCTTTGAATGTCCCGCATAGAAAACAAATTGACAAAACAAAACACCATCGTGTTTCCAACTTCAAATACGTCACAAGTTTCCATGCGTGTGATTGGTTACCAATAGGGGAAAGAACACAATAGGTGTGTTCATTTGTGGTAATTACACCTTAGTCGAAGACAAGTAGAATTGTTGTAATTGTTGAATTGATTGTAATAACAATATTTACAAATCAAATATTAATTGGATCTTTTAATTAATAAAAATTGAAAAAAATCACACATCCCGCGCATTAAAAAGACTTTCTAGATTATTGAAGTCATCATGTACAACAATCGAAATTATATGGTGCAAGACCAAAAAATAAAATAAAAATTAAAATGAAAAAATAGTTTCATCTACCCCCGTAAAGTAACAATTTTGTAATCAACCACTGGAATATGTTTTATGTAATTTTTCGTATAAGCCCTACTTTCTTTACAGAATCCTTGCAAAAAAAATACATTATACGTCGCTCACAAAAAATAACAATCCGACATAAAAATGCTAATCGTCTCCTCCATTGTATCAGGCATTGCGGTGATAGTGAATAAGCGTATCCAGCGTGGAAGCCCTAATCAATCACAGCTGTAATTATAGTATAATACAACTTTTAGAGCAGGTGAGGTTTATATAATGCAATGCTTTTTTGGACTGTCAACTGCACTTGTAAACAAAAACAAATATAAAGAATGCAATTTAAAAAAGGGTATTTCGACGACTTATTAGTCGTACGTACTCCTAGCTTCCAAAAGTGTATTGACACAACACATAACAACTTATTGTTGTTGAGTCAACGTGTCAATCAACCTGTCCTGTGGAAGACAACTGATAAGTCGTCGATATATTGTTTTATTATATCTTTACATTTGGTCCTTTATTCACAAATGCATTGGACATTCCAAAATATTCATTACATTATCAATCACAGACTATTAAATTCCACTCATTTATTTACGCTGCTGACCTTGCATGCAATGATTAAGGCTGTGGATATTCGTGTTCTCGTTTGTGCGGCTCGAAGTACACTGATTACACCTGACCTTCGCTCGGCTTGCAAAGACTCGCTTTCAATATCACGATTACACCTGATATAAGCCAGGCTCTCATTGGTCGACGATGACGTTTTTGAAGTAAGCCCGCTCGAATTGGCTTTTGGAAATCCTGATGTGGTGCAATTTTCGTCATTTTTTAAATTACGAAATAAATTAACAAATGTATGGAACGCTTTCAACTGTAGTATAACGTAAACAGGTGAAAAATATTTATAATCTAGGTGCCCGTTAGGGCGCCGCAGCCAAGCCGCGGTGCGCTACACACTCAAGCACCTTATACACCAAGCAGAGTTGGGGTGATTTCGAGGTGTCGTCCAGCCGTCATGAAACGTGATGTGAACTTAGAAACTGTCTAAATCAGTGGGATTTAGTTACCCGACAACAAATGCCAAATTTGGTTGGTGTACGAACATTCCTTCTTGGTGAAAAAATTACTTGAAACATGCTCAAAATCACTTTAAATGTTGACATGAGGGGACCCCAGACTAACTAATTCGTCAGTTTTAATTGGCCAGCGATTCTGACCAAACGGGTGGGGCTACAACATTCATATTATTTTACATGGGCATTAAGATAATGTTGATGTAGTGCCTTTTGAAACAAAATGTTGAATAAGATAGCTGGAAGGCATCCTAATAAAAGTTTTAATATTAGCCTTTTACTGGTATATAATCAAAAAGTAGCTATAGAAACTTGACAATAATCACCTACAATGAGTACAAAAATCAATTCTTTTTGGCACGAGATATTTAACACGTATTGCCAATTTTATATTACCATAGCAAATAATACTACTTTATTAAAATTATTATTATTCTATTTTGACAAAAATAATTTGCAGTAGAACTTGAAAAAGTACCGAGATCCCACGCATACAAAAATCTTGTAAAAATACAGCCAAACCTTACACACTCAAAAGTAATGAGATCTAAAAAAAGGCATAGCTCATCTTCCCTTCCACATTTGCGCATTCTCAAATTAATAAACGTACAGTGCCCCGTAACAATATCCTTGAAAATCTTGGCAAAATAGTTTCGCATGAACTATTACGTTTAAATTAATTGACAAAATAGAATTGGGATGAACTATTACGTTGTCTTCCACAGGACAGGTTGATCGACACGTTGACTCAACAACAATAAGTTGTTATGTGCTGTGTCAATACACTTTTGGAAGCTAGGAGTACGTACGACTAATAAGTCGTCGAAATACTCTTTTATAAATTGCATTCTTTATATTTGTTTTTGTTTACAAGTGCAGTTGACAGTCCAAAAAAAGCATTGCATTATATAAACCTCACCTGCTCTAAAAGTTGTATTATACGATAATTACAGCTGTGATTGATTAGGGCTTCCACGCTGGATACGCTTATTCACTATCACTGCAATGCCTGATACAATGGAGGAGACGATTAGCATTTTTATGTCGGATTGTTATTTTTTGTGAGCGACGTATAATGTATTTTTTTTGCAAGGATTCTGTAAAGAAAGTAGGGCTTACGAGAAATTACATAAAAACATATTCCAGTGGTTGATTACAAAATTGTTACTTTACGGGGGTAGATAAAACTATTTTTTTATTTTAATTTTAATTTTATTTTTTGGTCTTGCACCATATAATTTCGATTGTTGTACATGATGACTTCAATAATCTAGAAAGTCTTTTTAATGCGCGGGATGTGTGATATTTGCCAATTTTTTATTAATTAAAAGATCCAATTAATATTTGATTTGTAAATATTGTTATTACAATCAATTCAACAATTACAACAATTCTACTTGTCTTCGACTTAGGTGTAATTACCACAAATGAACACACCTATTGTGTTCTCTCTCCTATTGGTAACCAATCACACGCACGGAAACTGGTGACGTATTTGAAGTTGGAAACACGATGGTGTTTTGTTTTGTCAATTTGTTTTCTATGCGGGACATTCAAAGCTAGAGCAACTTTACCGAACAATCCCGAGCTATTTGTGTCGGTATCCTGTGTGCATACGGAACCAGCGATTTGCGGACGCAAGTGCCTTTGTGCATGAGGCAGTAAATCTATTGCGGAGCCAATGAAGCTGTGCTTTATTTATTGGATGAGCGTAGCGAGCGAAGCGAAGATTCCATTCTACTACACTGGAGAAAAAATTCCGAAATGTTTTTTTTTTTTCATTTTTTTGTATTTTTGTCTTTTTGTCCGCACGATTCTGGCTAAACCGATACTCCGATTGCGATGAAATTTTATGGAAGGCCTTCGAAATCTCTGAACTTAGAACTGCCACGTTTTTGAGCGCAATCGAAAAATTATTTCTCATTAAAATCGCAATTTTACGATTTTTTTCGATTTTTTTTTTAATTTCTTCGATTTATAACACCTACATGCTTTATCCGATTGTAATGATTTTTTCACAGAACCTTAATTTTTTGAATTAATATTTTCGTTTGAAATTTGAGTACAATCGAATAACTAGGGAAACGCCAAAAGTCGTTGTTAGACGAGTGAGCAAGCCATGTGTTGAGTACCCGGGAACATCCCCTTTCCTCCCCAAAACCTAAGGCTGAATCTAGCTAGCATGGGCATTTTCTCCACAGTATATTAGGCTAGAGTGGCGCATTAGGCCTTACAGTGTTGACGCGCCCTTATAACAACTAATCTCAAACCCCTCTTATTGCACTCTTGCTCACTCATCTAACAACGACTTTGGCGTTTCCCTAGTTATGGTCATCGTCGTCAAGGGGGTTGTCAGGGAAGGGCTAGAGGTCCCCGACGACGACTGCCAGAGGTCGCATCTTTTCGTGGAGTATATATACTTCACTTTTATACTTACCAGCTGATGTTTGCGAGATGGACTTAGTCTAATTCGATCGTCTTTTACCATATGCAGAGCAATGCTCTGTGCCAAATACACGACCATATGGTTTAGGCCTACGTAAAGCGTACACATATCTAACATTCATGACGTAGGTTAGAATAAAGTATATGTGGTCTAGTCTCCGATTTTAATTATACCTTTATATGGCGTAGTACTGCGTGTATACTGTATAGGGTCTACTGCGGTATTGCACTGTTCTTGTGGATGGTCAATTGGTCATCATTATTAATTAGTTGATGAATTTAAACAAGAATAATGACATTACCTTTAGAGAATGACATACCGTATTGACAACAAAAACATACGAAAAATCACCGACTGATAGCGACTATATCTGAATTGTTTTTATATCGTAGGCTGTGGCCTATTTTTCATATGGAAAATCTAAACAAATGCTACCGATATTTTTAAAAATCCCATTTTATTTATTGTAGTTTTAAATCGAAATGGATATTGCTCATTTTGTTAGCAGTTCTCAGTTACCTGGTCACGGATGTGTGTTTAAAATTTCAGCCCAGTCTATTTGGCCGTTCGGCCGTATGAGCTGGACAGACAGACAGACAGACATTTAACATACATACATTGGACAATGCTCACGGCCAAGGCCCGATCGAGTATAGCGTTAGGGAAGACTTACGTTCGCTGCGCTCACTCGTCTAATTATTAATTATATGCCGTTTTCCCGGTAGAGAGCGAACAGACAAAAAAACGAAAATAAACATACAAACAAAAAACGCCCGAGCTATTTTTCTCGGAAGTGAAATTGAAGTCTTCGCTTTTCTCACCCAACAAAACAACAACAACAACAACAACAACAACAACAACAACAACAACAAAACAAATTTAAAAATAACAATCAAGGTGTACTAATTTCTAGGTTCCCCGAATAAGAGATTTAAATATTATCATAGTTTCTGTGCAGTTTCACAGCTTGCTAGATGAAAATGAACGCCGTGTTTTGTGACGGTTCACATTGTTCCCTACGCATGCGCATAGTGTATCCATGGAAATGATAATTAACAAAGTCGTTCGTTGCTGCATGGTTGTCGTTTGGAACTTTTTTTGTTGCAAATTGGACTATGTTTTTTCTCTAACTAACGGTAAAACATGAAGATCACAATAGTGTTAGCTCTGTACGTCTCGCTATGGAATATGTGTTATACGTCAGCTGAAAAGGACCCCCAGAATGCAGTTAGCCGCAGCAACTGGGAGTTCACCAGTTCGATTTACACGAAGATCTCCCAGGCAGCTAGCCCAGAAGGAAACATCATCTTCTCGCCGATAAGTGTCCAGGTAATCTTGGCCTTGTGTTCCATGGGCGCTGGGGGCGAAACTGCAAAACAGATTTTGAAAGGACTTGACCTTCCTGATAGAACAGACGACATGAAAATTGGTTTCAAAAGACTCCTTCAATCACTTCCCAGTTCGGGCAAAGTAAACCTGGAGATTGCGAATCAAATCTTTCCTGCCGTCCAGTATCACATTTTAAAAACCTTTAACGACACCGCCCAAGAGTTCTTCTCTTCGGATGTCGTGAATATCAACTATGAAGACTCTACGAATGCTGCTCGATCCATCAACGAGTGGGTGGAACAGAAAACTCTCAAGAAGATCAGTGATATTGTGTCCGCGGACGGTTTGGATGCAAATACTGCGATGGTTCTGGTCAACGCTGTTTACTTCAAAGGGGAATGGGATGAAGTTTTTGACAAGGAAGACACAACACTAGGTATGTTTTACGTTAACGGGAAAGTTAAGAAAGAAATGAAGACAATGCACTGTGAAAGAAAATTTAATTTCGATATAAATATGGAACTTGGTGCTAAACTTCTTGAAGTGCCTTTCAAGAACAATACAATGACATTTTTCATGATATTGCCGTTGGAAAACAACGGTCTACCGAGCGTTGAAGCGAAGCTGGCAACTATAGGCCTAGATATAAAGGCGCTCTACGAATCAAGCAAACAATATGTAGACGTACATTTGTCGTTACCAATTTTCTCAATTAGTCAATCATTGCAACTCAACCATATTCTTAAAGAGTTGAAGATTGTTGACATGTTCAGTAATGACGCAGACTTCTCGGGTATATCCCCGGAGATGGGGCTCTCGGTCAGCAAAGTGTTGCACAAGGCAATGATCGAGGTCAATGAAGAGGGGCAGGGGACGGTAGCGGCGGCGGAGGTTCAGACAGCTGCTGGGTCGAGTCCACAAGGCGAGAGTTTCGTCGTCGACCACCCATTCACCTTTGCGCTGGTCTCCAAACCGACAAATGTCGTGCTCTTTGTGGGAAGGTACACCGGAGATGAGGGCGAGACGAAGTTCACATACGACAACTCAAAAGACGGTAATAATAGTACAGCAAATCTTAAGATCAGCTCCATGGCGTCTGATGACAAGGATTACAATTTAAAGCGCGTACGTCGTGGTCTTAAAGAGGAATCTAGGCTTAAAGAAGATTTAGTGATATGCAAGGGTTTTTCTGTAGATGATAAAACGGCAGATGCTGAGAAAAAACAACGATGCATAAATCATTTAAAAGAATAAGAAGAATGCAGGAAAGATATGCAAAGCGAATATAGTTCTTCAAGTACATACATGGAATTAAAATGCAAGATTTTAGCGCCTGCTCTTTCTCCTGCTGCTCCTGTTTCTTTGAAGTCTTCGTGGATAATGACTGTGTCTTTAACTATTATAGGGCTACCTGTCTTAAAACTTTTATAAAAAATAACCTTCTGGATCACGCTAAAAATGCCTCGATACCCTGTAAACTGACCCCTTACAATAGGCTATTTGCATGAATTTTAGATTTAAGTTAAACGTATCGGTCTTTATAGAAAAAAAACGTCCTGAATCCAAATATCACGTTCATATTATACTAGGAAGCATCGCAAACGCTTTTTAAGGCGCGTTGTTGGATGAGCGTAATTGGTGCATTGAGCTGCCATGTGTTATGCAGATGGTATTTAAAATGATTTCGTTTTCCCATTGCTATGGCCTGCGAAATTGGATGAGCGATGTGAAGACTTCAATTTCACTGACCCCCAAAAAAATTAGCTCGGGTGTTTTTTTTCTTTTTTTTCTGTCTGTTTGTTAGCTCTCTACCAGGCAAACGGCATATCCGATCTTGATGAAAATTGGAGGGGACCTTCGAAATCTCTAAACTTAAAGGTGTATTGTTTTTGGGTACAATTGAAGAAATATTTCTCATGAATATCGTACTTTTACGATTTTTTTTCGATTTTTAGTGCGATATTTTCGTCCCATTTTGGGCTGATTCTGACCAAACGGGTGGGGCAACAACGTTCATATCATACTAGGACATTAAGGTTATGGTGATGTAGTACCTCTTGAAAGAAAAAGTTGAAAAAGTTAGCCAGAATCCATAGAAATAAAGCTTTAAATATGTTTTTTACGGTAAATAATACCAATTGACAAGTACCTATAGAAACTTGACAACAATCACCTACAATGCGTAGGCAGCAAAGCAAAGGACTTGCAAAAGTAAAGATATCCCACGTAAACTAAAAACTTTAAAAAGCTTATCCATCAACGCGACTAAAAAAAGCGTTTGCGAAGCTTACTAGTTATATTACACATTACATTACAATCGAATAAAGTATGTAGGTGTTATAAGTCGAAGAAATTTTAAAAAATAAAAGCGTAAAATTGCAATTTTTATGGGAAATAATTTTTTGATTGCGCTCAAAATTTACAGGAATATATTAATTCATAAAATTAAGGATCTGTGAAAAAATCATAACAATCAAATAAAGCATGTAGATGAAGCAGTGTCGTGAAATGGAATCTTCGCTTCGCTCATCCAATTATGAAAATTTTAAGAAAATAATCGTAGGATTGCCAGATGTAATCGGTATTATCCGGTATGACCCCTCTACAGGATACAAACTAGGGTGTTAAGGTAGATGTGAGGGGCAATTCTGGCGTTGATTCGCGGGTGTTCGCACTGTCCATACCACTGATTGCTATATTTCCTATTAAAAATATCGATCTTTGGTTGGTTATCGCTCACTCGTCGATTGCGTCGGGGCCTACAGGGTTGGCTTGGTCGCTTTGATTTAAAGTCCCCCACTGAAAATCAGTTATATAACTGAGTGGGTAGACTCTAAATAAAATTTATTTATTTATTTAAGGCAAAAAAAAAAGTTTTTGGACAAAACTTTGAATCAAGATTGCCAGTGGCGTGATTCGAACCCTGGACCTCCTGAATCAGAGTCACCTCACCACTGTCGGTATTAATTAGTGTACTCTCATTCTAATTGTTTTTGTTGTGCGATATTAATTTGTTGTCGACATAATAAAGTGATCAATATTTAAAATTGATTTTCCTCACAATGCATAGAAAACTAAAAGGAAATCAAATCAACAGAGTAGTCTAAAGGTAAAAGATTGTTTGAAGCCTTCTAGTGACCACGCTATTTTTGTACACAAACGACTCCAAAACATACAACGAGGAAGGATGGGGACTGGGGAACAGGATTTCCCCTTCTACGAAATACAAAATACAAATCCACCCAGTGCCAGTTCTGCGCTGTGATCAAAGCGAAGGCGGTGAGTACAATAGCAAAGAGCTCCGTGTTGAATTTCCAAGTTCTTTGACGAAGCAAAGATCACTGAACCTGTCACAGTGGTTGTCCACTTTAATCAGGCGGTATCTTTGACAGGGGGGGGGGGGGAGGTGCTACTGCCAAAATATAACTTGGTCACTGCGCACCTAAGTATAAACCAAAAAAAAAAAACTATGTGTATAGGCTCAATAATGTCGAATGTCGAATCAATTTAAAATTAAAGCTTAAAAAAATACATTTAAACAAACTATGATTATAATCTCCAGCACAAAATACAAATTTATATAAATATTAAGAGACAATAATTATTGATAGTTAATGATTGAGATGCCAAAAATACTACATTTTTATATAACATAATTTAATATAAAATTGTAAAATCAAATAGTGTTTCCCTGATGTGTTTTGTATTTGGACATCGTAAAAAAATAATTTTAAATTTTAATTAGATTGATTGGATTGGGGGCCGAAGATTGATTGGATTGGGGGCCGAAATTTTTATGGGGTTAAAATGTCGAATAGTGCTCAATAGAAAACATTATAAGTGTATTCCAAGTACTTTTATCAGTGCTACTCACCTTTTGCTCACGTTTTTTCCTCAAATCACATCAACTACACATAACTTCACAAATTGTCGACGAGTTTAAGCATGGAATTGTGTAGAAAGCTTTTCTAAACCTCTGCGGTGACTGAACGACGAGATGTTTTCTTGATCATCTTATTATCGCAAACTAAATTGAGTGTGGAAAGTTTACACATAACGCCCCAATAACCCCTCAAAGTTGGAATGTACCTAACACTTCACTGCACACTGGAGACATGTCGCGGATGCAACGCAGCAATCCAACTTGCAGTGACTCGACCTCTCCCAACATGTCATTACGACGACAAGAAAACTTATCTCGAGTCCCGAAGATTAATCTTTATACCACCTTTGCTGCTATCTTGTTAAATTCAATACGTGTGTCAGTCGCTTTCTTTTACTTTTCTGAAGAAAAGTTTTCTATACAGAAATAGCATTTCCGCGATGTAATGAAATCCCAGAAGTGAAGATTCTAGAGAAGGAATGAAAAAATTAATTTGGAAAATGAAACTCTCTAAGGATTCATCTCGAAAGAGTATTTTGAGAAATCTAATTTTTTTTGAGAGGCCAATGAAGACTTGGTAAATTTAAATGGTAAACGAGATCTGATAAAAGAATTAAGCGCGCTCTTTATTACGAGCCAAGATGTAAGATAATTAACTTGAGTCCTTCTAGAAAGGTATTCAAAAGTGGCTGCACGATTTAGATCGCAAGTATAGTATCGTCTTTGGCAAATAGCGTTCAGATTACGTTTACTAATCTTACAACCGATTTCTTTCATCCTTGGTTTGCGTCCTCATAACGTGATTATATTAAATATTTACACTCGTAAGTCCAGTTTTAACAAATTTTATTTTACGTTAGCTCGTTACTCTAAATCAAAATTAAATAAACATACAAAACTACGTTTTAAAAAACAATCGAACTTTTATCACAGTTTAAATTAGATTTGTTTGCTAATCACCACATTGATTGATTTTTGAGATATTTCTAACGAATATAATTTAAATCTTTTTATTCCACCGATTGGTACAATAATCCCCTGTAATGTTACTTCCTACATTGTCGGGAGGCGAACAGTACATTTTATGCCCAAAAACATGAAAGTTGTTACATTTTATATTCTCATAGTCATAACTACAATATACGGTGCCATTTTGGACCGAGGTTTTGTTAAGATTTTAAAACCAAATGTCACCTCAGTAAATGCACTTCAGAGATTGTATATAGCCTTAAGGCATGCAGTATACAACTCGAGGCTGGAGTTATAGCCCATGCAGTATAACCCAACGTTGCATTTATTAAGCCACATATTTCGTCTGACGACATCATCCTTGCACTCAGCCGCATTAACGGTGCAACGAGTGACATAAACACACCGTAATGTGGGTCACGTGTCATAAACAAACCCAGGTACATATCACCTCGACGCGAGGTACATACATCACACCCCTATCTCTCTCGCGCTCCACCGAGAAACAAGTGCATTTCATTACCTCGCGATGGTTACCATAAGACTGTGCAACTAACCACGTTACCGACATTTATCACTAAGCACAGCATAGTCCCTTCGTAGGGGGGTCTCCTGAGCTTGCCTCTTAACACCCCCGTTGTCCCACGGACCGGGTCCGGGATAGACTTACGCGGTACAACACCTCGAACGCCTGCCACTAGCCAGAATTGTGGAGTTTGGGAGCCTATTTAAAACCAAACGTCTTTTGTTGATAGGAAATCATTGAAAAATGTCGACGATCGGCAATCTTGACATTGGATTACTAAGATCGTTTCCTCAGTCATAACGCAGACTCTGGGATCGACTCTTATTACAACCAATTCTTAAACTATCCTCCCAAATATCCGTATCCATGATATCGATGCTATGTGAAGACGTACAATTGGTATTTTCAGTAGGGTAATTGTGTAGTTGGATGAGCGTTAGCGAGCGTAGCGAGCGAAGCAAAGATTCCATTCTACTACACTGGAGAAAAAAATCCGGAATGTTTTTTTTCTTTTTTTTTTCTTTTTGTATTTTTGTCTGTTTGTCCGCACGATTCCGGCTTAAACCGATTACTCGATTGAGATGAAATTTTATGGAGGCCTTCGAAATCTCTGAACTTAGAACTGCCACGTTTTTGAGCGCAATCCGGAAATTATTTCTCATGAAAATCGCAATTTTACGATTTTTTAACAATTGCGATAAATAAATTAAAAAATTAAAGTAATTTTTTATTTTATATTAATTTAATTTAAAAAAAAATCAACTAAGTAATGATTTTTCCACAGAACAACAGAAAATTCGCATAACACATTGGCAGCTCAATGCACCAATTACGCTCATCCAGCAACGCGGCGGGACTTAAGCGTTTTCCTAGTATACTTATTATTAAGTAAATAACTACATAGTAATTGTGACTTTAGTGCAGGCTGTCAAAGTTAGTCGCATTCTCGTTAATTCTTCAATCGATTACACTTTAAAATCTTTCATGTAAATTCATATTTATTTTTAGTCAGACTATTGATATTGAATCTACATATAACTCGAATCGCTCGTTGTGTGCTTGTACACCCGGCATCAGAAGTAAATCAAGGGGTCTCGTTGTATCTACAATACAGCCCTTGATTTACTACTGACGCCGGGTGTACATACAAGAGGATTGTGAGCCAACAATAATTGTAACTTTCAGAAAATATTATTTCAAAGACTAAGTTTTCTTCTAAAACAATAACTACGAAGGAAAAAACCTCCCGAAATCGTTGAAGGACTTGTGACCTCGAAGACAATATGTTACTCGATGAAGAGACCCCGAGTGAATCCCCCGGATCTTCAGTCCTAACACCTCCCTGCCCTCCTCGGGGTACAAACCCGGCAACAATCATTTTAACTTCCCACGTCCTGTTGGTTTTGATGCCGCGCTGTAAGGGACAGGCCGGGCTGGGTTGTTCGGGTTGTTCGGCCCGTTTGGTTCCGTGTACGGTCGCGGTCGCTCGATGCCTGGAGAAAAACTATTCCGCGGCGAACTTGAGTCATTCTACTCATCAAGATATGGACGAGGCTTCAGACCTGCTCACTGCCAAACCAAGGAGAAGTCTGCAGGATACTGTCCAAGGATTTAGAACATGTGACTATAGTCAACCGTAGCATAAAAGAAATCAATTATGAAACAACCGACATTAAAAAATATTTCTTCTAGTTGCCATACAACCAAAAAAGTAACAAATCAGCTATACAAATTGTTTTTCTTTCGCAAAAAAATAATTCGTTAATTAAGCAGGAGAATTAGCTATGAACTGTAATACTGGCAATTTAAACTTTTAACTTATTCCAGGAACTCGCAAACAATATGGTACATGGACTTAGAATTATAACTGTGGCGTTATGGACCTGCAACATTATGGGGCGTGTGCGTCTGCGATTCTCGTTTCCTGTTTAGGCCTAAAACTTTATAGCAACAATAAAATTGGCGGCCAATTTTAGCACTTCAAAATGTAAATAAATTTGTAAACAGGCGAAAATGGCGACAATGTTTGACTAGTTTTTGTTTTTCGGGGCAAGATCACAGTACACAAATTAACCTAGAGATGCATATCCATGCGCCTTGTAATTCCATGATGGTACAAATTGCCATAACATTTAAAAAAAAAAAAAATAAATGAAATAAATAAATAAATAAATAAATAATTAAATAAATAAATAAATTAAATAAAAAAATTAACATTTAAGTGCATTGCATAGGCCTATCCGTCAGATTTTCCTATACTAATTTAGATTTATGTTATTAAGTCGTAAACATGTTGAGATATCGTACTTGGTAGCATATTATATAGGTTCTAGATGGTGCCCATATGTGCTTGTCTGAACTGAACATATTGGAACTTGGAGATCCGAAGTATAGGAAGGCTGTGTCGGTTTAGATAACACACGTGGGGAATTAGCGACAACATGTAGACCTTCGCTTACGCTGTCATTTACACGTGCAACAGCCAATGAATAATTTGTCGCGTAATTGTGGTAATTTCACTGTCTGCAGTGGACGTGACCGCCCAAGGCGTCGTCCATACAGAGACTGATTTTACTGTCCGTCTCATTAGTTTGCTTTCACGTATTGGAACAAGAAGTTAAAAAGTTATTTGTTGGAAACTAGCTTTATGAACGGAAACGATTTGAACAACTTTTGTCAATATAATCCATAGACAGCATTTCGTTTTATTTTAATTAACAATGGTTATTGAAATGAACTCGGCATTTAAATAGAAAATAGCAAGTAATTTGAATTTAAACACGTAAAGCTTTTTCTAACTAAGCTTGTAACTTTTCACCTGGTAGAAAGATTAATAATATTCTTGAAAATATTGCCTCTCAATTTAGTTAAAAAGTTAGGCAAATTATTGAAAACCTTATTCGTTCTACTTCATAGGTAATTTTGTAATATATTTTTTCTATTACATTCTCTATGTTATAAACGTTGATACATAGATATTTATTTAGTCTGTATTTTATATGACGTCGTTTTGGAGCTCTGCTTTGACGAAAAATATTTTATAATGTAATTTTGAAAATGCTAGCTATGCTGTATGCTATGCTAGCTATGGCCAGCGTATAGTTGTAGATCCCAAAATTAATAACGGCTATATCCATTGATACAAATAATGCGGTCCAAACGCCTAAGGTCTGTTGTGTGTAAACAAACCGATAAAAAGTTTCATACGTGCCCGTGGTTGAATCAAATATCTCTATAAACAATAATTGAGTTCCATTTGACAAATATCAATCACGGTTTAATAGTTGATGACATTTCCGAAATCATGTATCGGCACGTACATGTAATCTACCGTGTACCTCACCACTACCCCACCTCATTCATTCTCCCACTCAAAATGTAAATTGCGTAAACTATTTTCCACCTAGATCGTCAGACTTCTCTATTTGCCTGTGTGCTGACCATTCTGCACAGACTCATCAAATAATCCATCCCACATTCCAGAAATTGAATTCGTCACCATAGCATTCTTTGTATAAAACTATTGTTTTTGTTATTTGTATAATTGTTTTATTTTTGCCACACTATGTTGGCTGCCCTTGACATGTATTGTGTGATTTTGTTGTATTTAATCTAAAAAATAGTACTCAAAATATTTGGCTATAAAGAGGGTCTGGGAACATGTTGCCCAGAACCGTACATTGGCCAAACTGTCCACTAATGACCTGTCGAATAAATAAAATATACAATACCATACTTGAAAGATTATGAAAGTGTAGTATAGCACATCTGACACAATGTCAAAATTTACAGATATAAAATGAAGGCTTCTTTACTGACACTTCTCAAACAAATTATTGAGATAAAGCGTTTAAAAGAAGCATATTTGTAATTTTATAATCGACTTATCAACAACTTGGTACCATACAAAGTTTATTGTCTATCAATCAAACTCATCATTGCTAGCACGTCACATGCAAGTTTCACTTAAGCAATTAATACATCATTGCCAGTAACCTCATACAGCTGGCATCACTGAAACGAGTGTCTTTGGTGGAGGTGCCGGGTTTGATTGGGAATTGTTTCAACACATCTATCTGCTTTCCTATTTTCCTGATATTGCCGGCGTAACCCACATACTTGACGCGGCAGTAAGTGACGTCATACAGCTTGCACCGACAAAGCAAGTGTTTTTGGTGGAGGTGCCGGGTTTGGTTGGGAATTGTTGGAACCACTGCCTCCTAGATGTTGCTCGTGGCTCCTCGTTCCCTGCCTGTTCACGCGCACAGTGTTAATTGTTGTCCTGGCAGCGCTAGTTACGTACCGCTACCGCCCCCAAAAGCTCAGTTTTATGTTTGTTGTTGTTTAGATTGAACTTTTAAATTAAATTTAAATTGAACATAGAAAATCTGAAATTACAAAACACAAAGATGACATTTTAATCGTCTCTACTTGACAACAAAAACAAAACAGAGCTTTTGGGGACGGTAACTAGCGCTAGAATGGTCAACAATCAAAACTTGTTGCGTGGACAGGCAGGGAACGAGGAGTCACGAGCAACATCTAGGAGGCAGTGGTTTGAACACATATTTACTTTCCTGCTTTCCTGATACCGCCAGCGTAGCCCACATACTTGACGCGGCAGTAAGTGACGTCATACAGCTAACACCGACAAAGCAAGTGTTTTTGGTGGAGGTGCCGGGCTCGAAACGTAAATTCGCATCTCTTTTCGCAACACACCTTAGTGTTTTTCCCGAGTTTACTTTAGATGATAACGAGACGAGACGAGTCGTTACACAACTTTCATTGCAAACAAGGTTGTTTTAAATAATTACCAATAAAATTAAGGTAATATATTACTTATTTAATGTAATCATATCATTATTACAGGATACAAAAATTTAAAAACAGCTTTTAACAGTAAAATCCCGTCTCGTTCGAGACGCAGCCTAGGTGACATTTGGTGAAAACAATACATACATTCGGCACAGACAAATCAAGCGAATGTATTTGGTGGAGGTGCCGGGTTTGCAGCGAGAATTGTTTCTATCACTTCTCTGTCAGTTTCTACATTCCTAATACTACGGGTATAGCACAAACAGATGTGCAAATAATGCTTTTAGTGGAGGCGCCGGGTTACAGCGCTAATAACCGGCGGATCACACAGTCGAGTGAAAATGTTTAATTTTACATCCCCCCCCCCCCCCAAATGAAAAACTATGCATTCTGTTATATTCACGACAATTTCGACCGTAGTAAAATCATGACATACATTCTACTTTAAAACCAAGTACAAATGCATATTTTGAATTGGCATCGTTTGTCGCGCTCGTTTTAAACAGAGTTGGTCAGCTACAGATATTGTGTTTTCTAAAGGTAAACCCTTCTAGCCACTCGGCACATTTAATTTTTAGGCATGGGAACTGGACTTGCTGTACATGACCGCGATGCTGGCCAAGATCATTTCCTAGGTCGCTCGAGTGAACGCTGTGCAAACATCGGCTCCTTATCTTCGACCTATCCGATGTTTATTGCACCTCGTGCTAGTTCTCTCTCTCTCTCTCTCTCTCTCTCTCTCTTTCCGTGTTTCCTTGTCACACTCTCACGGGGCTCCTCAACGATTTTGATCTTTCCCTCCTCTTTCACAGTTTCACACATTAATATAGTGTGTTTAGTGTATGCCACTTGGGCCACATGGTCTTTAAACATTTACATCTATTTGTTTCTATCAGTAAAAGTGACAATTTAATTTTTGATCTCAATGGCGATCCCCAATCAGAAGCTTTACAATTAATTAAGCGAGCGAAGCGAGCGTTTCCATTTGACTCTGCTGGAAAAATTAGTCACTGGTTTTGTTTTTTTGTTTTTTTTTGTTTTTTGTTTTGTTTTCTTGTTTTGTTGTTTTTTTGTTTGTTTGTATGTTTCGCCATAACGTTCGAACGGAGGATCGGATCGATTTGAAATTTTGACCATCCGCAAGCTTTGTTCTCGATTGAATGCCATTAGTTTTGTGGCAAAATCTTTCAAAAAGTTAAAAAGTTACATTAAAGTTAATCGAAAGTTTTTTTTTCAAACTAAACGGCGACAAAATCTGAGGTGGCCAAATCATTTAGAATGTCCGTCCGGTCACGAATATGTTAATTTTATTTTGATCCGATAAGTAGTGTAAATGGAAATTACATTATAACAAAAGTAGCGTTGCCATGGCAACGAAAAGACGCGCGAACTTCTAATGCACTGCCACCTAGAAGTAATCAAAATACTTTCGAGGAAGCAGTCTATTATTTGTCACCAAAGTGTTTAAATAGTTTTCCCAAGGAGTCAAGGTCCTCTAGATGGCGGTGGATTTTAACCACAAAGTAAAGGTTTACACACGGGTTTACCCAAATACCTTGGCAATAACTAGGAAAACGCTAAAGTCCCGCCGCGTTGATGGATGAGCTTTTTAAAGTTTTTAGTTTGCGTGGGATATCTTTACTTTTGCAAGTGCTTTGTTTTGCTACCTACGCATTGTAAGTGATTGTTGTCAAATTTCTTTTGTTACCTGTCAATTGGTATTATTTACCGTAAAAACTTATATTAAAAGCTTTATTTCTATAGATTCTGGCTAACTTTTTCAACTTTTTCTTTCAGAAAGCAATACATCACCATTACCTTAATGTCCATGTGAAATATGAACGTTGTACCCCTACCCGTTTGGTCAGAATCGGCCCAAATGTCTCGAAAATATTGCACTAACAATCGAAAAAAATCGTAAAAGTGCGATATTCATGAGAAATATTTCTTCGATTGTACCCAAAAACGTGGCACGTCTAAGTTCAGAGATTTCGAAGGTCCCCTTCAATTTTCATCAAGATCGCATATGCCGTTTGCCCGGAATCGTGCGAACAAACAGACAAAAAAAACAAACAAAAAAAAAAAAACAAAAAACAAAAAAACAACCGAGCTAAATTTTTGGGGGTCAGTGAAATTGAAGTCTTCGCTTCGCTCATCCAATAAATAATATTGGAAACATGGCCCTGTGGACAGCGAACGTCGCAAATAAAAATTTAAAAAAATGTGCAATGTGGGTCTAGCTATAGCACGTGCTCGCTTATCAACGCGTCCAACTGAGCGCAGATAACGTTTTACTACTAGGAAAACGCTTAAGTCCCGCCGCGTTGTTGGATGAGCGTAATTGGTGCATTGAGCTGCCATGTGTTATGCGGATTTTCTGTTGTTCTGTGGAAAAATCATTACTAAGTTGAATTTTTTAAAAATTAAATTAAATTAAATAAAAAATTAACTTTAATTTTTTTTTTTAATTAATTGTAATTGTTAAAAAAATTTAAAAAAATCGTAAAATTGCGATTTTTATAAGAAATAATTTCTCGATTGCGCTCAAATTTAACACTTATCTATTAATTCATACAATAAGGGTTCTGTGAAAAAATCATTACAATAGGATAAAGCATGTAGGTGTTAAAAGTCAAAGAATTGTTTTAAAAAAGAAAAAACTCGTAAAATTTCGATTTTCATGAGAAATATTTTTTCGATTACGCTCAAATTTTACACGAATATCTTAATTCATAAAATTAAGGTTCTGTGAAAAAATCATTACAATCAAATAAAGCATGTAGGAGCTATAAGTCGAAGAAATTTTTTAAAATTCGAAAAAAATCGTAAAATTGCGTTTTTTATGAGAAATTTTTTTCCGATTGCGCTCAAAAACGTGGCAGTTCTAAGTTCAGAGATTTCGAAGGCCTCCATAAAATTTCATCACAATCGGAGTATCGGTTTAGCCGGAATCGTGTTAACAGACACACAAAAATACAAAAAAAAGAAGAAAAAAAAAAAAAAACATTCCGGATTTTTTTCTCCAGTGTAGTGAAATGGAATCTTCGCTTCGCTCGCTACGCTCGCTACGCTCATCCAAAAAATCAACATTTTGAACCTAAAACGAGTATCAAGTGCATGTGAAATAAGGTGCTTTGAATATACTAGGAAAACGCTTAAGTCCCGCCGCGTTGTTGGATGAGCGTAATTGGTGCATTGAGCTGCCATGTGTTATGCGGATTTTCTGTTGTTCTGTGGAAAAATCATAACTAAGTTGAATTTTTTTAAATTAAATTAAATTAAATAAAAAATTAACTTTAATTTATTAATTTTTTTAAGTTAATTGTAATTGTTAAAAAAATAAAAAAATCGTAAAATTGCGATTTTTATAAGAAATAATTTCTCGATTGCACTCAAATTTAACACGAATATATTAATTCATACAATAAGGGTTCTGTGAAAAAATTATTACAATAGGATAAAGCATGTAGGTGTTATAAGTCAAAGAATTGTTTAAAAAAAGAAAAAACCTGTAAAATTTCGATTTTCATGAGAAAAATTTTTCCGATTGCGCTCAAAAACGTGGCAGTTCTAAGTTCAGAGATTTCGAAGGCCTCCATAAAATTTCATCACAATCGGAGTATCGGTTTAGCCGGAATCGTTTTAACAGACACACAAAAATACAAAAAGAAAAAAAAAAAAAAAAAAAAAAAAAAAAACATTCCGGATTTTTTCTCCAGTGTAGTGAAATGGAATCTTCGCTTCGCTCGCTACGCTCGCTACGCTCATCCAATTATCCATACATAATATTCTTAACGGTTATTACCATGAGTTAAACTTCAAGTAGTTGTAGTTTTAAGTCAAGCTAGAAAAGTGGCAATAACCGCAAAGTTGCCAAATTAGCATAACAAGACCATGAAAGCTTACTTCATCATAAATATATGTTAAACCGTCCTTTCTGCCATATGTTGTGCTTTAAAAGTACGATGCTTCTCATAGAGATGTGAATCGATCAATATTGGAGGTTTAGGTTTGAACTCATGTTTATAATAAAAATTGAGTATTCACTTAGATTACAGGTCTGGGGGCATGATTGAGTAAAAGTGTTAAGAAATTGTGAGAGTATTCGACGACTTTCAAAAGACAAAGTCTGGTTGCATGCCTAATACCACGGGCGTAATACAGACATGACGTGCAAATAACGTCTTTGGTGGAGGTGCCGGGTAGCAGTATAGTTGAGATACAACCTATATGTTCACTCGTGAAGAACAGCATATATGTTCACTCGTGAAGAACGCAACTTCACCCACCCCCTGACCCAGAGCCATGCTTTCCGACTCCGATTTACAAATGGTCCATTTATCTCTATTCTTACTTGAACCGTGTGACAAATTACTCTTGGCATACGCAGGAACCAATTGTTTAGCGGGCGTAATACAGACATGACGTGCAAATAACGTCTTTGGTGGAGGTGCCGGGTAGCAGTAGAGTTGAGGATATTTAAACTGGCACGCAAGCTACAACCTACTAGTTTACTCGTGAAGAACGCAACGTTAGTTTAAGATCGGTCAACCACCTTCACCCACCCCCTGACCCAGAGCCATGCTTTCCGACTCCGATTTACAAATGGTCCATTTATCTCTATTCTTACTTGAACCGTGTGACAAATTACTCTTGGCATACGCAGGAACCAATTGTTTAGCGGGCATAGTACAGACATGGCGTGCAAATAACGTCTTTGGTGGAGGTGCCGGGTAGCAGTAGAGTTGAGGATATTTAAACTGGCACGCAAGCTACAACCTACTAGTTTACTCGTGAAGAACGCAACGTTGGTTTAAGATCGGTCAACCACCTTCACCCACCCCCTGACCCAGAGCTATGCTTTCCGACTCCGACTTACAAAATGGTCTATTTATCTCTATTCTTACTTGAACCTTGTGACAAATTACTCTTGGCATACGCAGGAATCGATTGTTTAGCGGGCATAGTACAGACATGGCGTGCAAATAATGTCTTTGGTGGAGGTGCCGGGTAGCAGTATAGTTGAGGATATTTAAACTGGCACGCAAGCTACAACCTATTAGTTTACTCGTGATGAACGGCAAACGTTGGTTTAAGATCGGTCAACCCCCTTCACCCACCCCCTGCCCCAGAGCCATGCTTTCCAACTCGACTTACAAATGGTCCATTTATCTCTATTCTTACTTGAACCGTGTGACAAATTACTCTTGGCATACGCAGGAACCAATTGTTTATTTGAATTACATTTCAACGTTCCCTCCCGATAAATAACTGGCAGTCGTTGTAGGGAAGATTACGCTCGCCCTGATCGTGACCCCCCCCCCCCCAACCACCCACTGTGACGTCACCGCAGGCCGAGGTTCGCAACAATATTTTCATCTCGTAAATCTCTCGCGACAAATGCACTCCCGAACGCTTTTGTTTTGCGACGTTTTAAGCGCGCACACACGCCAAAAAAATCAGACCACTGCCAAAAATATGCGAATGTTCCGGCGATAAATCACTCTGTACGACGGCGCGGCCCTTAGTTCCACCTCCGGCCGTCCCCACAGGAAGCCGCGTCGCGACGGTCGGCGACGCGTGACGCTTAACGCGTGGTTAGCGGGCGGTGGAGACGCGGCGAGTACGATCAACGGGGTAGTTTCGGGGCCGACGTGGGACGACCCGTCGTCAGGCATTCATTCATTCATTGATTCACCACAACGAAGTGTCCACAGTGAATAGCTAAGCATTGCTAATGGTCGTGTGTTCCCCTCTCTTTGACGGTTCATTGTGCTAGTGTTGTTTTAATCGTCCTAGAGACGACGAGTACAAACCATGCTGATACTCAACATTGCAAATACCGATTGATGTATAGTTCACAAGTTCCACACTACACTTATTAGGAAGGTCATTGCATTGACACCTCCCACAGACAATTCTAAAATATTTTTCAGTGTTCCGCCATAGTCGAATGCTAGAACTTACTCGTACTAACAGTATTTTGACATTTCTTTACCAGCTACCATAACAACTTATTTAGCCACAGCCGAAAAAGTGGCACAGAATCGATCTAAAATAACGAGGGTGTTGAATATACGTGCACCTTTTAGTTTAAAGTTTAGAGGTAACTGTCACAAACGACCATCAGCAGTTAACACGACTCCAGTGTAAGTGTTAGGCATATTTAATAATTTAACGTTTTGTATTCAAAACAATCCTCCAACACATTTTATCTCTTCATTAGCAAACATCCCAGGATCAAGAAAACGACCATCCACCTTGTTAAGCTCTTGCCCGTGTATCCGGATGCTGGATAGTACATAACACCCAGCCTCGACGACTGTCAAAACATAATTATAATTCTTCGCAACAGCCGGGGCCGTTTGCCTTTTAATTAACGTCCCTCCTTGCATTGTTTCCGTGGGAGTAATGAATACTTAACCGCTGTGTCAGGAGGCCTATTAAACACTGCGCACTGGAAAACTGTAAAAGAGAGTTAAAATTAACACCGGGATGAGGTCTGCTTCGCAGTTTGGCCGCAGAGCGCTCGTGTCGCTGTTTAATTCGACTATCAGCTCAAGAGCATAATTTGCTGCGGGAACGAGGGAGACAAAGGGACGGACTTTGTACCGTGTCTCTGTGTGTGTGGGGGGAGAGGGGGGGGGGTATCCGTATGGGCGTTAATAGCCAATCAATATCACGTACGAGTGAGCTTTCAACAGAACTTTAGAAGGAAACCAGGGTGGGCCTACCCTATCAATTCCAAAGTACGGGGATGCTATATTTAGTTGGGGATGTGGAAAAATAAATTGATGAAATTGGATGACTATCGCAAATTACCTTGCGACTATTCGAACTCGTTCATTTTGTTGAAAGGAATAACATCCGAAAAAACGATTTTGATAAAATGAAGTGCAACATCAAAATTGCAATAACGCAAACGGTATATTAATATCCCAAACTGAAAATGAGCGGAAGGGATACTTAATATATTTACTCCAAGGAATCATGACGAGATTTCTCACCTAGGTGAATTACAGGAAGGTCCAACCGGGAGTAGAACTCAGGACTCTCATCAGGCACGTCGGAGGTTTGGCTTCGAGGCTCGGTCAGGGTTATATCCTCGAGTTTAATGGCATCATACCACAGGTGTTTGTAGTCGCCATCGAACGGATTGACAAAAATATTTATTTTAAGAAGGAAATCAATAATTTATGCAACCCAGAAATTATAAACATTAAAGAAAACCGTTTTTGTGGGATTTAAAAAATATTAAATTTATTATTTTTACTAAGCGAGTGTTTTCCGAGAAATAAAGAAGACAAGTTTCTGTGAATCCACACTTTGTTATTGAAAAGGTGAATGTTTGGTGGAAAGTGCGAGGTCGATAGGGCTTGACACTCATGGGCTCGCCATTGCTTTGAAAAGAAACCCAACTCCAACTCCCAGGACGAGGCTGTTACCGCGAACAACTAGGCTTTCTTAGAGAAGTTTGCGAAACACTCTCCGTCAAGAACACAGAACACAAAACACAATGGAATGTTTTGCAAACTTTACATAACTTTGATCCGTTAAACTCGACCCATCTTGTGCCTGCCACAGATGTACTCTCGAACCAGGGGCCATCAAACTATCCTCAAACATACCCTCGTCATACCCAAACACAGAGACGGCAGATGTACTCTCGAACCAGGGGCCATCAAACTATCCTCAAACATACCCTCGTCATACCCAAACATAGAGACATCAGCAAACACACACATCACTAAAATTGACAGTTATTTAGTGGGGGAGGGGGGGCGTCTAAACCTAGGAGATGTTGTGGCGAACAAATAAAAATAGTAAATATACAACTTTTAAAACTTAAGAATCTAGTTCTACCAATGGCATGAATTTTACATTGTTCAAAAACAAAGCTTTGAAAATATGTTCGTTGAGATTTAAAAAAATGAACGAACGAAAAAAAAAGAATATGTTGAAGCGTACCGATTAAAATTATTATTTTTGTCATGTTAATCAATCACATGATAAATTATAAGACCTCCGTCTTCACAAACTGCAGATTTTGATTTGACGCACTTGAGTGCGTAGAACATGGGTAGTTGTACTTTAATAATTCAGCCGCAAGGGTAAGGAGCTTGAATGTGGCGTCGTTCGCCCGTGCAAAAGTTTTATTGTAAGTTTAAACAAGTGGTAAATTATTTGTATAAAAGTCACACAAGTTTAAATACACCTTTTAATTGTTTTGTTGAGAATTACCTCGAACTTGTTAAATTATTCACCGTGCTCTACAGCGTTAACTTAGGATTATTCAGCGTTTTCCGAGCAGATATTCTAAACCCAACTAGATAAATACACCCCCACCGAGAAGACATCTCCATCCCTTTGTAATGATGTAAAAGATGATACCTCGTAACTAGAGCTCAGAATGTCATGAGATTCCCATTAAAACAACGTCTCATAGATTATGATCTCTATTCCTCGCAGCAATCGTCATAATGAGCTTTAATTGAGTGTCTTCCCGCGTCTCGATTGCAGCGCTAACGGTGGCCGTGTATCGAACTGTCTGTTGACCTGGTTAGCTCAGAAGTTATTCCATGCTTTGAATGCACATCGCACATTGACTCCTTTTCTCTTACAAACTACGTATTATTATGAAATATGTCTTCGTTTGTAATTTGAAGGCATGGGACCAATGCTTTGTGTTTACCAAGGAAAGGGAGTTCCATCTCAAAACGTATTTGTTTATTTTATAAAATCGTAGATTGCTTTTAGCTCGTTTTACATGTCTGTATATTTGAAGAAATAAATGTCTCGCTCTCCATGACGAGATGAAATAGAAACCCCTGCCATTCGAGCCGACTACAAGGGCTTTCATTCGGCCTCGTGAAAAGAAGCCACTCATGTAATGAATAAAAGAATAAATATGGAATATATTTCCCCTCCATGTCAATAGATGTTTATTCTAAAGTGATTCAAGAAGACTTTTAAAGTCTCTGGGCTTTTATCTCCTTTCAAAACAGCGCGGGTTAACGGCCGACGCGACAAGTTGGGTGCAAGGAGTGGTGCTTGGCTAGCACTGTTTCTAAAAGTGAACGTTATATAGGAAGTGTTAGGTTTGAGGATATTCGAAATACAAAATACAAGATGGCAGTCACTGAATCAAACTTTACAATCATATTCATGGGTTACAATTATCTGATCATAATAGTTGGCTCGACTCATTTTTTTTTATTTATTTTATGACAAGCCTTTTTAGTAATTGTATCTGATTGACAAAGGAGGAAAAACTAATACCAATGTGCAATATAAAATTAAGTAATAACCAGTTTAAAACCTTGAAAAAATAATAATTCTTGCACTGGCAACCCAACTACTTACAAATGTGAAGTAAAATTATTGAAAACGTAAATGTCAAATGCAGATAACTGAATTTAAATAACTTTTGAATGTTAAATATGCAGAGTTAAAACGTTTACTTAACAAGAAAAGACCATTATAATTATTATTTTACATACTTTAAGTTTCCTAGTTAAATTAATTTAAAATAATCGATGTTTGATGATATATATATCGATGCGTTAAATAAGTTGAAACCAATACTTGCCAACACGGACGGAGCAGTGTGTAAAACACAGTTTACAGATATCGGCAATAAAGATCTTAAATTAAATCTGACTTCAAACAATAGAGAAACAGAGGAGTTGCTTAATATAGTTGGTTGTAACTTGCACGCAGTGGTGTCTCATCACATTTTTTTAGTTATCAATGATATTTCAGGAGAAACATCAGATGCCTCAGTGCTTATTAAAATGTTCGAAACTAGGTCGAGATGTCTTTATGAAAATAACGAAAAGTCCCCGGATGAATTTAATGCAAAGTATTTTTTAATTTGAACTTCAAAGAGAGCGTGTTTAGGAGGCTTTAATACCTTCCGACCAGCAATGTTGTCACATTAAACAATTTATCATTCGACACTTCTTTTAATTTCCGTTTGAGAAAAGCTTTAAGATTTGCTTCAACAAGCAGTTGGCAGTGCTGGTAGTTTATTTGGCACACCTGTTGGTTTCTTCACTACCTGGCCTGGCCACCCAGCCAGACTGAGTTTCAAGATGATTCGAAATGGGATACAAATCTTACAAACGGACGGATGTGATTGTATTACGAAAACAATTTAGATTTTGAGAGCCGAGGGAGTCTGTTGTTTGAAGAAGAACGTTTGAATCCTGAATTAAACGGCATAAAATAGCATTTAAAATTACAAACAGCTTTAGGGCGCTCCCAATAATAACAAAAAAGACTTCTTTGATGTTTGTTTAGAGGATTATCTTCCTCTGACGATTAAGTGAATTGAAGATTTAACTTCAGGCTACCGAAAACGTTTTTCAACTTTATCCTTCAGAAAGTAAGACCACAAAGAACAATTTTCTCGATAATGCGAGGAGAAAAGTATGTATTTGATTTACGATCGAGTTAGAAATTCTCGAGGGAAATAATATGATTACGTTCGTACGTTCGTAAGTATTAAAAAGAGCATTAAGTTCACTTTTGTTACATAATAGGAAGAACTGCCGCCAATGTTAAATCCATGCGAAGTTACAGATTTTTCATAATTTAATTTATAAGTAATTTTCACGAACAAAAGAAGTGATATGTTGGTCCAATGTATAGTTTCGTAAGAAATATTGTCTGAATTTTGAGATGTCTGGATTTTCTTAAACATTATGAAAAAACTTTTAATTTTTCAATTTTTTCAATTTTTTTTCAATTTTTTATTAGGACAAATTGTACATTGTATGTAACAACAACACAATTTTTAGTGTATGTGTCCTTTAGCTAAATAAAAAAAAAATGTTACAAATACTAATATAATGAAAAATTGTCATAATATGTAATACATTGTAAATAATAATAATTATTGAAAAGTAATAAAATAAGGTTCATTTCATTATATTATAGTTAATCAATAATATCAAGTGATAACAGGAATTTCTGTGAGTGTATCATTTAAGTAATCAATAAGATAATAGTAGGCTTTTAGAATTAAAATTAGTTTTAGTTCATGTTTGAAAAGGTCATAGCTTGAAATGTTTTTAATGGATTCTGGAAGATGGTTATAAAGAGATTTATGTAAGTAGTCTGAGTTTACTTGTCCAAGTTTTGTGTGATATGAGTTTAGCTGTAGGTGATTTTTTTACGTGTGTCATGATCATGGACATTTGCATTTACTGAGTAGGTGTGTATATTTTTTTTAATTACTAATATTGATTTGAAAATGTATAAACATGAAATGGTAAGGATTTTGTGGCGTATAAAAAAAGGTTTACAGTGTTCTGTGGGATCAAGGGAACAAATTGCTCTAATTGCTTTTTTTTGTATAATAAAAACTTTATGAATTATGAATTATGAATTATGATAATATGAATGAATTTAATGTATACATCAATGAAAAACGAATATTTAAATATTTGACATGCAGGATATAGTTTTTACGAAACCACACATAGTCTATGAAATCACCTAGATTTGGCATTGAGTTAAGTGAGATAATTATTACTAAAATCAGGTAATTTCGCGTGGGCCTCGGTGAACTAGTTCAAAATATTTAGAATTTCAATACTATTTAAAATCGGCATTTATCGAGTGTGCTGCAAGTGGCGCTACGAAGAGACAGCGGTCGATGCACGAAGCTTAGTGTGCAAGCTTTAAGTGCTGTATTACGCGTAGATAACTGATGTATTGAGATAGTGAGCCAGGAATCCGGAAACTGGGAGTAAAGAGAGAGAGATAAAGATGGGGCGGAAGAGAGAGAAGGGTTGGGGGAGAGACACAGCCAGTGCCACTGCCAAGAATGCGAATTTAAGTTTTACGAGCTAGCTTTTATGACTCGTTTTATTAAAGCTGTTTCGTATATTTCGACTTCAAGTGTTGGAGTCAGCGAGGAATCGACCGCTTAAGATGATTGGGACGATCTTGTGGGGACACGGCCTTGTGGGGCAACACAACCCTAGGCCTTCTAGTTCTAGATTCGTCTTAAAACTGTCCCCGTCAGCCGTCATGACCTAGCCAAGGCAGTCTAAAAATCTCCGAGCGCCAGCGGCAAGTAGACAAGTGATGCAACTTCCACCAACAACTTTCCCTGCTTCAAACTATACGGTATTATAGGGTATTTGATTAATTGGTAAACGATGTACAAGGGTTATTCTATTGGACTTTTATACTTGTTGTTCAATTTTGAAACTATTAAAATTTAGAAAGAAAACATTAATCAGGGATCAGGATTAGATGAGAGAGTTTTATATCTGATAATTTCACTTCGAAAAACCCCAACATATGCTCACGCAAAACATCCTCAATCGATGTGTAGATAGGAACCTTACTACAAGCGTTGTTTAAAACATAAATGACTGACGTTCACATAGATTTAAAATAATTGGATGAGCGTAGCGAGCGTAGCGAGCGAAGCGAAGATTCCATTTCACTTCACTGGAGAAAAAAATCCGGAATGTTTTTCTTTTTTTTCTGTTTGTATTATTGTGTGTCTGTGAGCACGATTCCGGCTAAACCGATACTCCAATTGCAATGAAATTTTATGGAGGCCTTCGAAATCTCTGAACCAAGAACTGCCACGTTTTTGAGCGCAATCAAAAAATTATTTCTCATGAAAATCGCAATTTTACGATTTTTTTCAATTTTTTAAAAATTTCTTCGACTTTTAACACCTACATGCTTTATCCGATTTTTAAGATTTTTTCACAGAACCTTAATTTTATGAATTTAGGTATTCGTGTGAAATTTGAGCGCAATCGAAAAACTATTTCTCATAAAAATCGAAATGTTACATTTTCTTTTCTTTTTTAAAACAACTCTTTGACTTATAACACCTTCATGCTTTATCCTATTGTAATGATTTTTTCACAGAACCTTAATTTTATGAATTAATATATTCGTGTAAAATTTGTGCGCAATCGAATAATTATTTCTTATGAAAATTTCAATATTATGTTTTTTTTCCTTTTTCAAAATTACGATTAATTAAAAAAAATTAAGATTTAAGTTAATTTTTTATTTAATTTAATTTAATTTAAAAAAATCTTCAACTTAGTAATGATTTTTTCACAGAACAACAGAAAATCCACATAACACATGGCAGCTCAATGCACCAATTACGCTCATCCAACAACGCGGCGGGACTTAAGCGTTTTCCTAGTCATACCACATCGATTAGGCCCAGTTCCCACTAATTCGTTTTGTTATAAGTGGATAGGACGTGTTAAATTGTTATTGTTTTAGTCTTAAGAAATTTGTTATAACGAAAACTAATTTTTTACGACTGACCAATCAGACGTCAATAATCTATACGACAGCCAATGAAAAGGAAGTTTATATCGACAGGCCACTAAAACATTACTAACCAATCAGGATTTAAAATTTCTTATAACTAAAACAACTGGGCCTTAACGTGCACCTACGCGTTTGCTTCTTCGACATTCCTCGCAAACCATCAATGAATACCAACTTTGCGATATAATATTTCAAAATCATGAAAGTCTATGCCAACATTAGACTATTGACAGTAACTAATTTAGACATGCTTTTGTGATTTTTGTTAGTAAACGTGAATGATTAATGAACACATAATAGTTCAAACTAATACAACCTTAACTCAAACAGGGATTGCCTCTCTTCCACGCAGAACAAAGGTCAGGGGGTTCATACCAACAGTATAGTCTACCATAATATACCAACCACCGGATCCACCAGACAGCCCACGTGTAATCCTAGATCTACTTAGCAGAAAGATTTCCCCGCGGAGTCCACATTTTCCTCTGCTTTCGGTCGCTGTCGTCAACCATGGATGGACTTGAAACCAGCATTATTTTAAATCATTATCGTAACACCCACATTCAAATAGAAAACCACGTTAATAAGGAAATAATAATCAACCATTCCGTTGGTTGACTTTTAATAACACTCTAAATAAACCACAGACAGAATAGAGAGTTTGTCAAGTGGAATTTAGTTTAATTACATTTTTTTCTTTGTAGGAACTAATTTACTTGAAACGTAAAACTTGAGAGTGGTAAACTCGTTCTTTTGAAAAGTAAAGAATAAAAATGGAAGTGTGGGTGTAGATTTATTAAGATGATAATTCAGAATTCTCAACATTTCACAATAAGAAAAGTATAATTTTAAATTATCTTACGTTGACTAACTATTGGCTTTCATACCAGTTATAAAGATGTTCTTAATTTAAATTATTAAGAAATCTGAATTAATAATTTATGGCTAACGCAAAGCAGCATGGTACTAAAAATCAAAGCAAAATAAAGTTAATATGGAGGAATGCAATTTTTTGTGCAAATATAATTTTTGCGCCCTTTGGGCATTAATTATGTGAATGAAAGTTGCAGCACCTCGATTAATATTGTAATTGCTTGTTAACGTAAAATATTTCTGAATCCAAATTATAGATTACCAATTGCGCAAACTAAAATATTTCGTTCGTTCGCAAATAACGTGCAAAAGTGATTCGAAATATAATTCGTAGAAAATTAAATTCAAACTTGACTCGTAAAAGAAAGTAAATAGTCTTGCTTTATAAAATATTTAAACACTAAAAAAATTACACTTTACATTCAAACATTGAACAAAAAGCTCCTCTGCCAAGCGATGAATAAAAACGGTAGCGCTTAAATTATCAAAGAACTTAGTCTTAAACTTATACAGCTTACATACTTAATTACACATTTACTACTTTGAAGGGAAATGCACATTTTAAAATTAATAACTGATATGTAAATTTACGGGATGTCATAAATTAATTTAAGGATATGTGCCGCAGAAAATGTAAGATTTGTACAGCTGCAAGCAAACATACTGGCAGTTTCAAGTGATTTTCTCTATTAGTATCTGAAATCACAGTGGAAAAAGTTTTCCCAAATGAATCAAGTTCAATGCATAACTTGAGTTAAACGATATATTTTTAATGTGCAGCTAAATAATAGTTATTCTTAAATTCCAAATCCATTGACACAAAATTAAAGTTACTCGTAGAATATTAATCGCTATACTGCATTAAATCATACTAATGAACAATTTCAAAATTATTTCAGGGCCATAGGCATAATTGCACCTCTAATATTTCATAACATAATTTCATAATTTTTTTATTATAACATTACATCCAGGTGTTCCAATCTGTCACACAGTGATATTTGCACAGACTGCACGGGTTTGTATAGGTAAAAGAAGTCAGTCAACAGCATGGGATAGTTGGTTGATATTTTTTAAATGCTTAAGCACCACAATACAACATGTAACGGCCGAGGCATCGTGTCAACAAGACGAGAGCCCAGCAGGTATTTATTAATGGACGAAGCCAGGTTATACCGTCAACAGTGCCTTGTTTACAGGGACGCAGCTTACCCAGAGGAAAACGAAACGATCTCGCCAACTTTTAAACGACAATGTGAGTATTTTTAACGAGCGTTTAGGAAAACTTTCCAATTGAATTGCAAGCGAGCGCATAGAGGAGTGTTTCCAGGCTATAAAATCTCTGCTGCGCTTATAACTTTAACTCGTTTAGTGGCACTCGGCTTGGGAGGGGGTGTGGGGGTGGGGGGGGATTATCTCCTTCCGGCGGTGTCCGTCGCGACGCTACGCGACGCCTGACGTCGCCAGGAGGGGTGGGAGGGGAAGGGGGGCGCTTTATTAATGAATACAAGACGTTAACGAAGATTAAGACAACAACGCCACCGGCGGCGGACGAGGAAAACAGTAGAAACAGTATCAGAGAGAAAGTTGAAGCTATACTCATTAGGATAGAGTTATCGTGCACGTACGTGCGTACTTTTTGTTTAATGTTTGACATGTGCATCTTTGCATGCGTGTATAATGAACGTATGTGTTGGTCTTATGTATCGGTGTGGATGTCAGCTTTTCAAAATAAAAGAAAAATAGACGCTTGGATGAAAAAGGGAAAGATAATTGGTTAGATCTATCGGGAGCGCATAAACAAAGCTTTAATTAAGCACTATAAAGAACAAAGAGTCCCGTTAAAAGTATTCATTCAATTTCCAAAACTTAACTAAGTAGAGAGGTAAGTAAATGTCAAGTCATGTTAAAGAAAACTACAGAGTTGGCCTCATTTCTCAACATTAAAAACTCTAATTAGTTAATTATTTATTTTTATATAAAAAAGGATTGCGACTTGGAAGATTCTTGTCAACTGAATAGTTTCTACATTTGTTTATGTTTCCCTATCTACACATATATACCCTTTTGCAATGGTGAAGACAATACTTCCCATGATGCTTGTACTAGTTGTGTGATACGATTGAGCCCATTTCCAGCGTGTCACGTGTGCTACCCCCCCCCCCCCCCCCCCCAACAACACAGATCGGAGACCCAGGGCCAAGAACTTCAAGCTTCAACTCATGAATATGCACACAGTCCTGGCCCATAGCGTATAGTAAGTGGTACAGCCGAGGACAGAAATAAATCAAAGATAGGAAACACAATAATGCAACAAGTAGCCTTGTTAGTAGCCTTGTTCAATCAATCAATCAATCAATCAATCAATCAATCAAATTACATTCGTAGTTAAGTAACTTTTTATTTACTCTTGTCCCTGCTGCGTGTACACCCTCGATCAGAAGTAAATCAAGGGCTGGGTATAGTTGATACAACTAGTGGTATGTGGGGGCGTACCCGGAATTTCGGGTCGGGTATTTGAGGGCCGACTCTTTGGTCAAGAAAGGTATTCGATTTTCTGGTTACATTAGAATATAGCTTCGGGAAATGTCGAATGGGCCGGTCGAGGATTTACAAACGTTTTTGGTGGAGGTGCCGGTCCAGACAATTTTCTGTTGGTACACTATAATATAATATTAACAAAAATATACAAAATTCAGATTAAAATGGATAATAGAAAATGAATTTGGATAAAATTATAATGTGATTCTTACGAAATATTAACCCTGCCCGACCCGACGCGAAAACCCGAAGCAGTTTGATACCCAAAACCAAACCCACACAGCCCTAGATACAACTAGCCCCCTTGATTGTCTTGTGGCTGTTGGTATACCTGTATACGTAAACTGTTATGAAAGCCTTCCACACACACCAACACACTTCTAACTTCTATTAAGTTTAAAGGAAACAATTTATTTTAAGTGGATACAGCCCAACTTAACGGAACATTTGCAACAGACCAATCTCATTCGCTAACACAAGCCAATCTATTTCGTAATTACTTCGGAATTCGTCGCAAAGAACTCAATTCACACCACGCTCGATTACCTTTGGGTCGCCTCTTAAACCAGGGGGATGAAATCGTAAAAATTCAATTATAAAATTCCAATTAAGAATCATGACTAAAGCTATCAGACTCCCGGGCTGGTGCGCTGTAATGGCGGTCTACCGCCTAAGCTGTCATTGTTGCACCTGGCATAGACATCCCCGGTAAATGAAGCTATTCAATTAGGAACTGAGGTCGAACTATAGCTTTCGTATAATTTAATAAAATCGTGTAAAAATCTACGTTTTTCAATTATAATGAAAATTGTATAAATAATGTACGGTTTCTAAGTTAATTAAAAATACCGAGTTTTTATTTGTGTGGTTTTATTCTGAATTAAATTGCAGGAAATCAGAATCATTTCCTGTTATCGGACTTCTCTATTGAGTTATACAGTGTGCCATACGTAGAGTCATAGTTTTTACGAAAGTTAATTATTTTTTAATTTATTGGTTGAATGGAACTCAATTTGTATGCAGTCTAGAACCTATTTAACTCGAAATACAGTTTAAATAAAAATACTGAATTTTAATGAATACAATCTTTATTACATTATTGTTTTTTTGCAAAAAATAGTCTTATGAAATATTATTTAAGATGACGCGACACAAAATGAAAAGAAGGGTGATATTTCAAGTTAAAAAAGTATTGCTTAGAAAACTTATTTGATTAATTCCCGTTACAACGAATAAGGCTTATACAAGTAAATTTATTCTAAAAATTGATTGGAGAAGGGTTGATAGTTTGGGACAGCAAAGAGAACATAAAGCCCAGACTGAAGGGCAGGGGTCGACAAAACTTTTCACCTGCTGATGACAACTGCAGCTAATTTAAAGTTGTTACCTTAATCCACGACGCGTTTCGTCCTTCTTAATAATTAATTAATGTTAATGTTAGTTAATTAGTTAATGCTGTGTAGTCTACAAAAATACATTAATAGTTCTTCAAAACTTTACTAGACTTCTACTAGATGAGACAAAACAAAACGATATAAAAATTAAAAATTCTTTAAATATAAATGAGTCAAAAAGTAAGAAATAATAACTCTGATGTAGAACTGACCTAAATTACTTATCATGATCGTGTGACGTCTCTTGACAAATTAATGTTCTAGCACTGAAAATAATTTCTGTTCAATAGCGACTTTGAAACAATGTTCCCAGTAATAAAAGAGACCAATTTTCTGAACAAGATAAGTCTCTAAACTGGCAGCTCTTGAGTAAGACATTTGTATCCCCCACCTTGTGTCGTGCTGTTTCTTGTATCAAATAGTAAACAGCCCTCCCCGTGACAAGGCCCAGCCCAGAGGTCGTTCCTCGCAGAGTCCGGCAGAAAGTTTGTTCCTGTCCAAACGACTCGCCACATTGTTAGTTCGCTATCGTCGTTTTTCCGGTGAATTACCCGCGCATCTGGCGCCCGACGCACGCAGTGAGGCCAACATAACGCCACGTCCGGCCGGCCGGCCCAGCCTCTGATCTAGCCAGGCCAGACAAATTTCGGGAATTAAAACAAGATCCTGTGCGCGTGGATGCGACTAAGTACTGGACACCAGGGTATTTATTACAGCGAGCAACGCATGGAAGGGCTTTGGGTCGTAGGGATATTTATTGTTGAAATGTGGCCACAGTTGGCCACTCGAAACACTGCTATTATATGGAAATTACAAAACATTTTTGAAAAATATTATTTTTAATGTATGGCAGTAAATAGTGCCATGCATACAAAAACACATTTCTTAACGACCCAAATAGCGTGTCGTCAAGTTAGCCCAGGGTTTCCCGCAAAAATCATGTGTTATTTTGTATCAAGAGGGAAAAAATAAAAAAATAAATGTTACATGTAAGGTAAATATGTCGTAGAGAAATTACATTATACTTAAAAGGAGGGAGGGTGATACCATTTAGTGTGGTGATACTGAAGAACTGCTTAAAATATATCTACAGATTTTAGGGTAATGATGAATATAGATATATTAGTCCTATTATACATAAATATTAGAACTCTTACGTAGCAAATAGAAGGAAAAATATATCGGGTAAATTTACAATTAAAACAGTTTTCGATGGAATATAATTTCAACGTTATAGCACCATAAAAACTAGAAGGAAACTAGATGAAAAAGAACATCGAGCATAGAGAATTGACGCATATTAAAATTATAAATAAACAAAAATCTTATATTTTATTTTAATATAACAAAAAAATGTTGTGATAAATAATAGGTGAAGTGCAACAGGAGAGAGAGAGAGAGAGAGAGAGAGAGAGAGATAGAACGTGAAGTGGTAGATGAAAATAAAATGAACGAAGAAAAGGGAACAAATTTAATTAAATGGAAGAGGTAACCGAAAGTAAGAAACCGGAAGAGAACACGATTGTGTGTTGAAATGAGCTGACGACAATACACGACTAGCGGCGGAAATAGCCGAGCTGCCGAGCCAAGCAGAGCACTTCCAATGTTAATGAATTACGTGTTAATTGAGAGAGAGGGGTGGCTGCACGTGTAGCAATTAACACATGTTTGTTTATAATTAACCTCGCTGCGATAGTCGAGGAGTCGAGTAGTCAACGAGCTCGCACACATTGACGTGGGTGGAGCGGCCTATGCTGGGCAGACACACCCACAGGCGACAAGAGAGGTACTCACGTTGCAAGTCTAGCAACGCTAAGGATAATGAAGGAGTTGATTGTCTATCTATGGTGTTCAAACACAAAAATAGAGGCCAACACGGAACGGAATAAAAACAGTGAAGTCTGAATTTACAAATAAGCCAAAACCATCCCACCCCAAAATATTGAAAATTTATGACAATACAAAATTGATAAGTAAATTAATACATTTTTTCTTTAGATTATATAATGGGGAAAACAGAAAACGTGCTTTCTTGCATAATAATATATACGCAAATTTCAAAATGTAGTTCATCTAGTTTAGAGAGGGTATGCAGTTAAATTATTTTCATGATACAAAAGTTTGTTGTTGCTGGAAAGCCGTTTGACAAATACGCAACAAATTAAAGAAGTTTCGCGCTCAATTCGCTCTCTTGGCCACTAAACCATATATGATGATGATCCTTAACGGATCTGTCATCAAAGACAGAATTGTCCGGAACAATTCATTTCCAATCTCCTTTTCCCAGGATGAACGGACGTGAAAAAGGCGGCGGGTGGCAGAATTCGTTATCGGCGACAATGCCTCTTTGCTTCAGTGCTACCAACACAACACTGTCGCCGTCACAATAACAAACGATGCGAAGCCGCGGAGCAGACGACACCTCAACCAACACTTTATTTTCAGAGACTTGTCAAGGAGATAATTGATTAGTTAATTCTACTAGACAAGCGTTATATTTGGGTTTGGAGGGAGCGGGCGATATTTTAGTACGCAAATAGACCCATGCAAATCACGGCCTCGAGGGAGTCTGGCATAACAATTAATAATCAACGTTTATTGGTGAAGGGCGCCAACGAACTTTCACAAACAGCATAATATTTGATCATTTGAAATGCAAAGAGGATTTAAATTGCGCGCGAAGCCACGTAGTTTCAATTTGGTCGAAAAGATCAAGCATGTCACCAATTGTCTAGTATTAACGAGAATGCTGTGTGTTTAAATTGTAGGTCCATACATTTTCGAATTTTAAAAAATCATGATTTTTTCCTTATTATAATATAATTCTTAGAAAAAAATCATTAATAGTTTTTAAGCCGTTTTACAGTCAACCATCAGAATAGCAAATAGCAAATAGCTTTTACGGAGGGAAGCTCCCATATAAACATCACTTTTCTGTAAGTCCGTACGTCCGCCAGTCTGTGCGTGTATCACGTCTCAAGATAACCACCAAACACGACGTACGATTGACATGCGTTTCAATGTTGGCATTGTCATTCAACAAGGATGATTTAGAATTATTTTTTTCCTAGCAACTCTCCGAAAATTTTGAAAATCAAGACCCGGCACCTCCACCATCTCAGAATTCGATAACAAACGATGAACATTTTCAATAGTAGTCTAACCGGCACCCTCCACCACCAAAGATAATCGATGGAACATTTTCGAGTACTTACGTATTCTTCGTTCGATACACGATCTTTTCAATATAGCTTCCGCACCTCACATCTAGATTCTACACAAATTCTACATTGTTCTTAAGAGCTTAACCGGACCCCACCATTCTCAATTAAAAAATGATGAACATGTTTCAGTATACTGAAATACCTGCACTAACATATCTCGCATTCGTAACAAATGATGAAGTTTATTTCAGTTGTTAGTGCTTGAATCGAGGCACTCCCATTGCAGTATTGTATGATAGCGGCAGTGCAACAATGATAACCATTTTGTAGTATGCAGGCCACCAAAAAACATAATGCAATTTATTTCTTTTTTCTTTACGGCGACTACTGTAATAGGCTTTCGCCCCACTATTTTGGGGTTTCTTCCGGTACCTTTACATTGAAATAATCTAGAACCTTGAAGACGTATCACATTTTAATAGAAACTAACCTGAATTGTTGAATTCGCTCGCTCGCTTCGCTCGTCCAGAGGCAAGAGGCTAGCTCTATAGTTTATATTCAGGTCTTGTCCTGTGTCTATGTGAATCGGAGAGCACTCTTAGTGCACGTATTGTATGGGAAAGCCGCCAGTGCAACACATCCATACACTCCATCTTGTAATTGATTGGCCAGCCAGAAAACTAATTCAGATTTATTTCTTATTATTTCAGAAACTCCCTGCGAGGTTGCCAGACCGCCACTGATCGGCCAGCCGTTTCTATGGCAACGGAGCTCCACATATCAAAGATGGAAATACTTATTGTTTTAACTTTTATTAGATTTATTTTGCATCAGTTCGGTTCATTATAGGTGGGGAACATTGGTTTAAAGCAGAGGAAATGAATCTGAGAAAGAGAGAAGAATGTAATATATTATACACACCATGTCTATCAGATCAGAATTAATATAATAACTGCGATACGTATTATACAGTAGATTGACAATATCAGTAAACATAATTTAGGCCAAGTCCTAACATAAAACAGATTCAATCTAAGTAAGATTGAGGTAGTTTACAGTCGTGGACAGAAGTAAATCAAGGGCTGTATGTAGCACACATTTATCTTAAATAAACAACTCTTACGCCAAAATAAAAACATGCAGTGTATCAACTTCGAAAAGACGTAATAACAACTAGACATTTCTTTACATTTTTGAACTTAAATTGATAAATGTATTACTTGCGAAACTTGCTGATTAATATTTGTTAATACCATGTCTTCCTCCAACGTCAATTCAGTTTGGAGAAGGTGCCGAGTATATTAAAATTCACCATATCGGTAAGGATAGCCCCACTACACGCACCGACCACCAGAATCTCCTAACCGATTCTGTAACAATTGAGGCGTTTTTTTTCCAAAAACAGCCAATGTCCAAAAAACACATTTTGCAGGAGATCAATTAAACTTCATACCATCCGCAATTAATGTATTAAAAATCTAATTTTTGGTTTAAACTGTGTATCTTGATGAGACTTTTTATTTCTGCTATGACATTTTGTCATAGTGTTTCCCAGAGAGACAAAAAAGCCAAAAAAAACCATCGGACATTGGTTGTTTTTGTAAAATATTTTGAAAAAGAATGATTTTATTTTTTATGTAGTGTTCCAGAAAGCTCTATAGGATATATAGAATGTATATTTAGTTCAACATAGAACATCTGGACAGCTGTCACCTAAATGCACTGCTTAAATGTAAAAAAAAAAAAAATGGACATTGGTTGTTTTTGTGATTTTTTTTAGTTTTTCAAGCTTTAACGTGTGACATAGGTTGTTTTTGCCAAAACTTTTATGATAGGATTATTCCCAGTGAAAATACGAATTTTTTGATAGTATGGGTTCGAAATCGGTAATTCTGGACATCGGCTGTTTTTGGAAAAAACGCCTCAATTGTTGACGAGCAATGTTAACAAACAAAACGCATGCCAAACTAAAGTCATGATGTTCTGTGACAAGTGACACACGCCCAGATGGACGGATGGACAGACAAGTGATGCGTGATGGCGCGATCCCCAACACGTGCGTGCATCACTGCATATACCAATAAAAACTTTAAAAAAGTCAAGCGAATTTACAATTGAAGCGGGCCAAAGTAGAGACAGGAATTGTTTGTAAATGTCAGAATGTCTAGTTTAGACGTCAATAGCTGAAAACGTCAACTGCGTGTCTGTGACATGGGAATGACTTTTTAAAATGAGGCGTTCGTAACTCAAATGTTTAAAAATGTCGCTAGCCATAAGGCAACATATTACAATAATAGCCCGAGAAATACTCAACTTAAACTTGATCAATACGTATAACTGACAAAGCTTCAAACAAACCATAAACTTGATCAAAACGTATAACTGAGAAAGCATCAAACAAACCATAAACTTAAACTTGATCAATACTTATAACTGAGAAAGCTTCAAACAAACAATTTACTTAAACTTGATCTTAATCATGACATCTGAGCTGGTTCTACAAATTCCAGCACCCCGATTGCGTTTGTCTGATCTTTACTGATTTTACCCCCGATTGGTTTCAACTCTCGACTGTTTCTTTATTTAATTTCTTTTAGTATGGTGACCCTCTTTCTACCCCTTTCTACCCTTCTACGTGAGGCTCTGCTTGGTGTTTGTCATTATCATTGAAGACGCCTCGACGCCATAATCTCGTTCCCCTCGTGCATAGATGCGAGGAACCGAGATAGCTGCATGTGGTCGGCAGTTGAACCATTCAATCATGGTTACTGCATTTACCTTTCATTTACTACATTTCAGTGGTGGTTGAACGTGGTTTTACTTCCTAGACATATAGGACGGAACGAATGAAATAATTGGCAGTCCTGATTTCACTCGATACGTTTTAGATCTTTGGTGATACTGATGGGAGATTGAAATAAGTTCAATTTGGTCAAGACGATGACTCAAATATAATTCTTTAAAGCATTGGAACGGCACCTGCACACATAAAGAAGCAGAACATCGTATCTACGTACAATGGTCGCACAATTATTAGTTACTACTAAAGTAAATAATGGAATAGAACAAGGATGGGGCGTTATAGTTCCCTTCATGTATGGCCTATATTTTACTTATGAACGCAACTTCACACATCTCCTTAATTTCATAATTAGGCCTATAGCAAAATGTATGCATATATGCACGATGTAGAGTATATTGAGATAAATCGCTCTCTTTCCTTTAGTAACCGACTGTACATGAAGCAGAAGACGCCGCTGCCTCCAAATGACAATTGCACAGGCTTGCCAACTTAAAGTTCAATGAAAAAAACAATTAGTGATCAATTATGAAACCCATAAAGTTTTACGTTTTATCGCAAGATGTTTTTATTGCCTGTGCTGCGGTTACGAAGACAGTGGGGGGGAGGGGGGGGGGGTGTCATCTGGCTAGCCAGAGCGCGACCAGGAACGTCGTAAACTCCAAACAATCAATTTGATGGGGCAGCTCACCATAACAATTTTACGGTGTCCTTAAACTTTCCTATGGGAAAATGAATACCATTGGATTCCGGTCTTTAAATAAAAGGAATGATGAATTTAAGAGGACATCGTCGCATGTACAACCCCTCTGGGAACATCCCTTTCAAATGACCCAATAATGTAATATTTATACGGACGTGAGGTCAACGGTTGTCACCACAATGGAAATACCAACAGTGTAATGCGGTCGAGTTATCTGGCAACATTGCAGTCCAACTCGTAGACAAATTGATACAACAAATAACATGGCCAATAGTCCGTTGTTAATTTTCCCCGAGCGTCGACCTAAATGAAAACCAATGAAAATGAGCTTTCCGCAACAAGCTCTACACAATAACAAGCATCGGCGAATAATAATCAACCGATGAGGCTTAGAGAATAATGGGAATTAAACTCGGATTCGATTCAGGACAACAAAACAAAGCTCCGACGACCATCAATGCTGAGGGCTCGCTGTGGGTGTAACGTTCGTTGTGTTTGCTGTGTATGATCAGGAAATCAGAAAGGTTACAGAGATAATGATGGGATTTGCGCTGGGGTTAAATTTAGTTCAAACAAGAGTGGTTGCGTTGAAAATATAATCTGCATTTAGTAACGTTTAATGAGCTGAACTTCATGATTTAATGCTGATGAAACTAATGATGGTTACTGCAGGCAATTTGTTGTTGAACGACGCACAGATCAAATAGCGTCGATCGTCGGTTCATTTCGTTGTCCTCCTTTGTAAATCAGTTATTTAACTGAATAGGATAGACGTTAAATAAATAATAATAAAAAAAAAAAAATCAGTAGCCTCGTAGTCTCAGAAGAGCGAACAATTGAACATACTAAAATCTTTGAATTGAACTATTGAGCTAAGAGAGTGGTTCTACCGCATTATACCGCTGTTATAGTCGACTATTACAACATAACAAAAACTTGTAGAAATACAGCCAAACCTTACACACTCAAAAGGAATGAGATCTAAAAAAAAGGGCCAAGCTCATCTACCCTTCCACATAAACGTACAGTGTCCCATAACAGCATCCTCGAAAAGCTTTTCAAAATAGAATTTGCGATTATTAATTTAACGTAATAGTTTTATCAAAGTTCTTTTTTTGTAATTAATTTAAACGTAAACATGCAAATTCTATTTTGCCAAGCTTTTCGAGGATGCTGTTATGGGACACTGTACGTTTATGTGGAAGGGTAGATGAGCTTGGCCCTTTTTTTAGATCTCATTCCTTTTGAGTGTGTAAGGTTTGGCTGTATTTCTACAAGTTTTTGTTATGTGTGTGATCTCATTACTTTTTCAAGTTCCATTACAAAATTATTTGCTAAAATATAATATATTTTATCAAAGTTGATTTAAATTCTATGGTATTAGCAGTAACAATATAGGATGTAAAATATCTAGACCCGGATTCATGTACATCCTGGGTATAGGTGGTATAACCATGGTATAACGACGGTATAAGGACTGGACCCCAATTCTTGAGTTCGTGGGAGATGAGTTGAAAACGCAATTTGAAAACGAAGTCGTTTTCGTTTTCGAAGGAATTGGTATTCTTGAACGGTATCGTGGAAAACGTCATGGGTTGTGAGCATTGATATTAAACCACTATAGTAGGCTAGATTAGCAGTCTCCTATACCTCCGCACAGGCGCGAGCGTAGCAAATTGAAGACTCAACCGGCCCATTTCAAGATGGCGATTTGGTGTTTTAATTTATGCTTTTTTAATGCAATAAAGTATTTTACTGGATTGTTTGATATGGTTTTAGCTTGTGCAGCATGGTATTAAACAAAGAAACATACGAAGTGATTGCATAAGGGAATTTAGTAATCATTTGGTGTTAAAGGCTAGTATGCTTACCTGTCAACCTGGCGGCAATCTTGAGAAACTATTTGGCCACAAATCGCTCCCATTTGATTAACATGTAAACTGTCATTTTAAGATGGCTTCTAATTGTACCGGAAGTGGACCACCGACTGCTGGTCTAGCCAATTATATAGGATGTCTATGGTTGTGAGTTGAAAGCATAAAGAGTATCACGAAATCCAAACACTTTAAAAAGATTTGCGTATAGCAAAGAGCTCGAAAAAGTTCTATATTTATTCTAGATGGCAGTGCCTTCATAAACGCGGGCCAATCGAAAGACAAGTTGTATGAAATGATTTGATTGTTGCAATTATGTAAACAAAAAAGTTGAGCAAGTTCATATCAAAACAATGTTGTGCTGGATGGGGTTGGCTAGGCTTGTCAAACATGTAATGTAAGTATAAATTTTTACTAGTCCTATAGCCAAATGGAACTTTAGACCTACACTGTTGTATTATAAATAATTTTCTACATCTGGGCCTAGGCCAGGGACGGTTTCTGATTTGTTTTATGAGAGTATAATGACACCTTTTCTCGTTCCACACAAAGAAGAAAATTTTTAAATGTCCGCCATTTTGTTTACGTATCGCACTTTCCCGCCTAACTCTGCTTATACCGTCAACAAGTGTCAAGTAACTATGGTTACTTGTTGATTATATGCCAAGTGTTTAAGGCTTATTTTAAAACCTTTATTTGTAAGCCTTCCAACAAACTTTTCAACTTTTTTTTTCAAAAGAGACTATCATTCTATAACCTTAATGTCCATGTAAAATATGAACATTGTAGCCCACCCGTCTGGTCAGAATCGCGGGCCGACGTATTAGATGTTAGCAGTTGCTAGCAGTAGCTAACATCCTTAAAGTGATTTTGAGCATGTTTGAAGACATTTTTTCACCAAGAAGGAATGGTCGTACCCCAATAAAATTTGGCATGTGTTGTCAGGTACCAAAATTTCCCTCGATTGTGATAGTTTCAAGTTCACATCACGTTACATGACGGCTGGGTAACACCTCGAAATCACCCCAACTCTGCTTGGTGTATAAGGTGCTTGAGTGTGTAGCGCACCGCGGCTTGGCTGCGGCGCCCTAACGGGCACCTAGATTCTCCCACAACACACCAATCATCATCAACAACCTGCCAATCATCAAACTGCAACTGCATTTTTCTTTTCTCATACAAACAAATAATTTATTTTAAACTTTACAATTACACAAATATAGGTCTTACACGAAATACTGGAAATCCAAACCCTAAACTTTCTACTTTAAATTAATTTAAATGAAATAATCTTTTGTTGAGAAACTCCAATGACTAATACAAAGATAATAGGAAAAAATTGAATAAAAACTGCGTCAAAAGAGAAACAGCAAATAAGCTTTATTGAGACTTGTAAACGTAAATCATTTCTAGATCATCACGAACCAGTAAATTGGATGGATCCACAGCTACAAAAAGAGAACTTATACTCTAATACAAGCGTGGCACCAGATTTCAACACTGCCGTGATTAATTAAATATAAATAAATCCATACGGTTTGAAACTGTCAATACCAGAGAGGATGGTCCACGCGGATGACAGGTAATGAGTAATACGCAATGGATTGGTACATCTTTTACGAGTAAGGCAAAGTGTTTATTGATATACCGTGACATTTTCTTTATGTTGAACAGGAACCAAAACCTATACGATTTCATTAAAATTGCCATATTTACATTTTTATAGTTGTTAACTGTTACTGGACGAATTAAACAAAATAAAGATAGTAACTGTTCTGGTTCTGGCTCAGTGTGTTCACTTTGCTTTATTCGTGCACATATTTAGTTTATTTAGTTTGAAATTAAATTAACAATATTCAACAACAGCTGCAAATATAGATATGCCTGTACGTAGGGTACTGTTTGTCAAAATTAATTACAACATGTACTATATCTCGTAACCATCGAAAGCTCCAAGCGATTTCGCAACAATACAAAAAACGAATACTCAATTTCAGGTTTTATTTACATTTACTAACTTTACTAGGATCAGTTTCGGTATCCGTAAAACGGAAATTTATGCGAAATACTGGACGAATGTAGACAATCGCCTTTCAACCCCCCTCTGCCTCTCCTCCGGTTTAACACTTGAAGGTTTGAGCATCGGGGACAGTTTTTATTACTTTGACAAAATCTTCGCTTTTACTAAGACAATGCGTTTTCGTTTTTACCACTCTCACTCTCACTATACTATTGTTTCTTTACATTTGCAATGGTGGCAATTTGAGAAATGGGAAGTTACGCCCTTATGGACACTATAAAAAAGAGAGTTATTTAAAAACTTTAACAAAATGTTCTGTCTTGTCAGCGCAAATGAAACCACAGAAAAAGCAATACCACAGTCTTAAAATTCTATATTGAAAGTGGGTTTATTTTAAGATGTTTCCCCTGGAACCACTCCCAATTCAAGTGACTCAATACTCATTTAATACATTCATGATGTGGAGTTTATTGGGTGGAATTTCTAAGGGCTATTTTAGACGAGTTAATACTAGCAAACTTCTTTTGAGTGAAGAAACACTTTAAAAGAGTCTTTTGTCAGAATGTCGGTGACATGTATTGAGTTGACGACCTCCCGAATTAGTGTAATGTGAAATGCCCGATCTACTAAAAATACTCATGAGCAGAGGCAGATATTTATGGTGAAAACAAATTTTCACCGCTAAAAACCTTAAATTATAAATCATTTTCAACACCAATTCACCGCTTTTGGGCAGAACAAAATCAAAGATGCCTTCCACCACAAATACCTGTCTCAGAATTCTCATTACTTCATTTTATTGTAATCTGCAATTCATTTACAATGTCCCACACCGGAAATTTTCAAAAATATCACGAGAGGAGAGTTATATAAGCTTTCAACTAAATGCTCAAATTATTTTCACCACCAATTCATTGCTTTCGGGTATAATAAAAACGAAAATTGACCCCAAATATCTGCCTCTGCTCATGAGACTACCGTATTCAAGTGTTTTGAAACAACGTATGGCACGAGAGTTTTGGACTCTAGGTGTTCATCTGCTAAGTGCTCTGGACTAGGCCCTGGGCGAACATGGTGGTTTCATACGAGATTCCCTAATTATAAGCAGGCCCTCGCTTGGACGAAAGATTAAAATATTATAATGTAGACTTGGTTGAAACCCCAAACAAAAGGTTCTCAAACTAAATAAACCAGAAACCAACAAAATTGAGGTGAGCTTATAGTAATTCCCTCTAGAAAGTCTTTGACACCGTGTCAAAGAGCTCATCCTAACCGCTGTGCAGATAAAATCTCGAGTTTTCCACTCGAATTTCTTTTACATGTATTCCCGTTTTTCGAATACGAATTCCGTTCTAACCTCTTTGACAGCGTCACACATGAGTAGCTCTAAGAGCTTTCTAAGTGCTATGTCAGTTTGCAATGCTTCTAGGTATGTCAGCTTTATAACGACAGTAGGTACTATATTTTGTGAATACATTTTATTTAAAATAAAATAAAGAATTTAGTGAAAGTCAATTAAATAAAAAGTAAATACTCTTCAAATTCGAGTGCTTTTTTATTTAACTCACAGGCTCAACAAACTGACATGTTAGAAGCGGAGAAACAGGTACATAAACCAGCCTTTAGTACCACTTTTCGTAACAAGTGCAGAGTGTGGAGGCAAACAAACAAACAAACCTGTTCAAACTAACGACTCCATCCCGCCGAAGAGTAGAAGGCAGTGAGTGAAATAAACTACGTCTTTATCCGGCGGTGGTGGTGGCGGTGGATCCCCCACTTCCACTTTTACTTAACCGGATTCCCGTCGCAAACGCTTCCGTCGCCAACCCTAAAGCACGAACTCGCTTTGTTAACCTAGAAAACTTTATAATACCTTATAACTCGCTTACACTGGAAAGATCACCTCAAAAACGTGAACAAGTTCTGTAATACTTCGTGCCGACGACTTTTTAGTGACGAATTAACACAATCAAATAACTTGACATAATTAAAATTAATTAATTGTAAATTCAAATCATCTTCTACCTTTTATCTAGGAAAAATTACAAATACGTCTTCTTTTTTGTATTTTGTCTAATATTAATTTCGTGATTATTAAATAAAGGAACGCGTACCGATAAAATACCTCTTATAGGCATAAGAAAATTAATCATTTTTGAAAGTGTGTAATACCATTCAAGATATTTTATTTCTCGGATATTTTCTTTGATATACGACTGTTAATAGAATTCTATGGGTATGATATTATAAGCACGCATTTTCAGTAAAAAGGGTATTAACGAAAGCAGCTCACAGTGTTTTGAACTTGAAGAAACCATGGTTGTTCGGTAAACCCCAGTTTCTCCCACCGCCATCTCGCGGACATAGAAACCCACTAGGGCTCTCTAAAGTCAGGGCTCTCTAAAGTCTAGAAGGCTGTGGCCGAGATGGCAGATCAAGGTAGGAATGGTGGCCCTAGCGTCGGCGTCGCGACGTCAAGAGATGAGCGGGCAGAGATAACAACTACATTCTTGGGGATTACCGAGGATTTCCTTGTCGAGTCTCGCAGAGTTGGAATCGATCAGTCGAGTCACGATACTCGAAGCTGAGGTCGAAGTCGAGGAGAAGCATGGCACACTCGAAATCAGCAAAGTGTGCGGCATGATGATGATGTTTTTAGCTTAACGTCTCTATTATTGCTATTTAAGACGATAATGATGATAAATTACAATTACAATCAACCCATGTCTCATGCGGGATTCGAACCCACGTCCTCCTGGTGTCACAGAGAACGGCAAAGTGTGCAGAATCAGATGCTTCCTGGATATAGAATTTGTATTTGGCAAATGTACCAAGGCTTAATTCTTTATATCTTTACCCCGACATTTGATAGGTTGAAAAAAGTTTAGTTTAGTATAGCTTATTGAGAAATTTCATACAACACAATACATGTTTTGGCATATAATGTAATGATATCCGGTGACAGATGCAATGATCTGTATTTGCCCTGGCATTGAGTTATAGATATAGATATAGGTAAAGGATAGATAGATAAGGTGTTGCCAACAAAAGATATTGAGAGGGATTGACATTTGGCAAATAACTATTTGATCGACCAGAAAATACCTGAAATGCATACGAGGACAGACCTACAGTCGTAGATTATATACATAATTTATACACCACGTAGCCTTATGAAGATCAAGTTACGTGCCACAGACTACACCTCGTATGGATGACAAGTTACGCGCCCCCGACTATGCCAAAGAGTTTGAGAGGCACTTGATAAACTCTTGGGTTTGATCTTTCTTTCTAAAAGCTTTTTCTCCCCGGAAATTCACGTCCCGGAACCCTTTTTTTTCGCTCGAAATCCCCGCAGAAAAACAGGAATATTTACTACACAGTTCCTCCGTCTACGAGGCAATAACAACACTAGGTCGATCCGACGCGATAACAATCGATATATCGAGAGGGCGCGTCATCGAGCCAGGGCTGGGTGCTTCATCAAAATCTGTTTACTCCGCGCTGCTAAGTGGGGCTAAGCGGGGGTCGAACCCGGGGGGGGGGCAGGGGGGGGGGGTCGCGCATAAATTAGCCTGGCGTGTATTAATTGAACGTTACCACATGGTGAGAAGCAAAAGACGGCGCCTATAGAAAACTATCCACGGCGTCTAGAACGGAGAAACTGTCAATAGTTCACGGTAGATAACGCAATTCTCTTGTGGCGTTTTACGTTCCGAACGTTTTAGTTTTATTCAAACATTCGAAACGAGAACACGCAATAAACTCGTGATGCGAGATTTAGGGGGCTCGTCTTTTATGGCGAAGAATCGAATGTTTGAATGGTGTGGCAAGGTTTTATTTTATACCGTTGAACGACGAAGTAAGAGGCGCGCAGAATAATTATTGGTGAAATGTTATCAATTCGTAAGAAGAGAAGTGGATATTTGTCACTCGTCAAATCGTTTATTTTACGTCTGTTATTTGCAGTAATAAAAACAGATTTATAAAGGAGTACAGCGCTGTATTAAATCATTGATTCTGCAGAATAATCTTTATTTGTTGATTCAAAGTAAACTTGGAGATATTTTAAAGAATATATCCAGAACGCTAAATAAGTAGAAGACGTAAAAAAAAATTCCGAAGTTTACAGTTCTATTAACCATATGCAGGCACGTGAAACATTATTAACCTGTTTTCTCGGTCTAAAATTAGTTATTCATGTTTTCATACATTGAACATGAACGGGTACGGGACCAAAAAAGGGAGACAGCTTGTTATCGTTCCTGAAAACTTCATCATGTCAAAATTTGAGATTTAGCTAAGAAAAACTCTCAATAAAAAATATTACTCTCTTCTGCACCCTATCGCTGAACGGGCATGCATTTGATAAGCTATGGTAGATGACACAGATTGATTAGAAGCAGTCATTTCAACTTTGTCTGTTTAGGCTTGCAAATGACTGACGGGAGGGGATATAGCAGTGTAATATCCGTTGATTTATCCGAATGTTCTGTTTGACAGCAGGCTTGAAATGCCATAGTTTGGAAAAACAATTTATCTGCTCACTGATAACAAACAATTCCTAGTCCGTCATTTGGTCCGACTCGACGCCACGCAGAGTAGCAGGCTTAGAGACGCCGTCAAACTGCGCTCGACTTGACTGACTAGCTGTCATAGCCTGGCACACACTGGCAGAGAGGCTGTGTCCTGGCTGTGTCCTGGCTGTGTCACATTCAATGGCACCTCAGACCCGAGGAAATATCACGCATTATTTTTGTCTTCAAAACTGTCTCCCAAAAGCAACGCCTGAGTTGAATTAACAAAGTGAAGTTGATCACCAAAGTTAAATTTAATAAATAAATCTCATTATTGGACTAGAATGTAACGATGAGAACCGTGACAAGTTTCCAAAATGGGCATAATGTATATCGTGCTAGGTAGAAGATTTACGGGAAATAAATTTAAAAGTTTTGTATTGACAAAAACAACTACCACAGTAATGAATCATTGAATTTAACCTGTGTCTGAAATGTTTTGCAAATTAAATGTTGATTTTTGTCTTAGTTTTCTTCGTGTACTTCTGTTGCGTGTAGAATTCGAAATCATGTTTATGTATGTGACTATAATACATTTTCACGAGTTACATTAATAAATTGTCCTATCGGTAATGTTAGAAATTAAACGAGTAAAATATAATATTTAAAATGTGAATAATGGCAAAGACATTGTCGGACGGGGTATCCACGTCATAATGAATAATTGAAGTCTATTCATAATCCAGTTGTTCGTTTTGCTAGGATATCTCGGCAAATCTCGTTAATTCTCGCGCTTAAAGTTGTCACTGGAAGTCACATTATATAATTAATGTTGCCGTTTATAATTAATTTTCCTTTGATTATACTTGTAAGTTTATTTTTCCTTTATGAAGAGTCCCACAAACTTCTCTCCTTGGAGACACTAATGATAATTACTAGAATATTATTATTATTGAATGGAGGAAGTTAATTTGTTTCGCCGTGGGCTAGATGCTTGATCGCCAAAGCAATTATTATTGACCCATAATTTAATGATTATAGCTCGATATTATGGGATAAAGGAAATGGATATCACAAAATGATCATAAAATTGGTGGAGGCGCCGGGTCGTCAATGTTAAAAGATTCTGGGGGGGCTAGCTACTTCCGGCTTACCTCCAGGGCCACCAACACCATTCTCTATCATCCTTGTTGAAGGGCAATGCTAACAGAATGACATACATACAGACAGATAGATGCGATACTTATATGAAACGTTTGCTCCCTATAATATGGCTAGAGCTACGTACATTTAGCATTTTAGTAGAATATTGATAATTGCAATAGTTATTCGAAAGTGTCAAGGATAAAAACAAAAACCCAAGATTCAAACCAGCGTCCCTAGATGCAAACCGCATTTAAAAAAACTTTATTGTGTAAGGTTTCATAGACCAATTGAGTATCAGTTTAGCGTTGTATTCTAACGATCCTAGTAGCTAATTAAACTTAAGTAAAAATCTAATACACGTGTGTGCCATCATATCCCTAGAATACCCCCACATTTAGGGTTTTGATAGAAATAATCTGGTAAGTGGGAGACCCGTGTTCGATCCCCGGTCGGGATGGATTTTTTTACATTTCTTGTTTGTGTTACATCTTTAAAAAAGTAGATGAGTACAAAATTCCAAATTTGCTGAAAATTTACAAAATAGATTCAAACAATTCGGAATTACAATGATATTTCTGTACGTACCATGAGATTGCTAACCGCACCGGGTAGATAATTCATATGGAGCCAATACGTTATGTTATTTAAGTCTCCCTAGTATCTACTTTCAGCGTTGCGACGCCCCGCGCACCTGTCAGTCTGTCTAGCGTCGCGTGAATATCCTATCTGCAGTGGCGGATCGCGACCCCTTTTAACCCAGAGACGCCGACGCCGCCTACCCCGTCCGTGGTCGGGGTCGGCGCGACGATTAAGATACGGAAGACACGAGGGGAAATGGGAAAAGCGTGTCGTGCGCGAGAGAGAGGGTTAATTGATGCTGTAACTCGTCTGTCCGTCTACCGCGACATATTCGACCGGTTTCTTCTGCCATGGCGGGTAAACAAACGGCCGGCGTCTAATTGAAAAGATCCGGACAACAGTTTCCGCGACGTCGTCTTATGTCCCGTGACGTCACTTTAGTCATCCAGTGCTTTCAAGCCGCTCAAGCGTAACGCACGTCAGGGGATAAAGTTTGGTAAAAAATACAACATGTTTAGTCGCAATGTCCGTCCAAGACTTACGTTATAATCATGTCGAAGACGTGTGGTCAGTGGTGTAACTACGGGAGGGGGGAAGAGAAAGATTTTGTGGCAAGATTTTGTAAACTGAATATACAACTGACAATCTTCACGAATTATTTGGAAAACCATAGTACTAAAACCCAGTAAAATACCACCATTTGCAATGTTAAAAATTTAAAAATCTTCTACTATGAGCCCCAGACCAAGGGACATACCTTTTAGGCCCCCCCTTCTACCAGGATACATACTGTTCCACGAAACAATTTGTTTCATGTGAAATGTTTCCGCCCCCCCCCCCATAAAAAAAACATGAATGGTCGTGAAGGAAGTAATACCTAACGAGAAAGCATGGCGTTTTTGGCTGATTAAGGCTATTCCACCGCGTTTTTCTATTTCCAAAATATGCTACTAAGTCAAAATATAGTGAATGGCTTTGAAACATGGCTATTTTAGAAAATCAAAAATATTTTTTCCAAATTTTTCTGATCCGGTACACGGCCAATATAGCCACCTCAAAATAATTTCAAACTTCAATTCGCCAGGGCACACCATTCAACGTAGGGTGTTGTGCTTTTGTGACATAAATTTTCAACTGTTTTTCTTTGGACTGACTGAGAGAAAACAGATTTATTTTAACAATTGTCTTTCCTGCGAATTTTTTCGTTTGGCGGTACAAATCGGTAAAAAATACCGCCAAACGAAAAAATTCGCTGGAAAGACAATTGTTAAAATAAATCTGTTTTCTCTCAGTCAGTCCATAGAAAAACAGTTAAAAATTAATGTCACAAAAGCACAACACCGTACGTTGAATGGTGTGCCCTGGCGAATTGAAGTTTGAAATTATTTTGAGGTGGCTATATTGGCCGTGTACCGGATCAGAAAAATTTGGAAAAAATATTTTTGATAATCTACTACTAGGTCCTATAGCCATTTGAATAGCTATTTAGCTATAATAAATAGCTTTTTATCAAATAGCTGTTAAACAACTGTCAATAAATTGTGTCTAAGTCACCACTAACTACTACTAATGGCATGACGTCACAATTCTAGCGTGACGTGCGCTGAACGGATTAAGACATTTCTCAGAGGTATTTTCTTATTGGGGTAATAATGTTGATAGTGTCGACCGACTAGAACTCCGGGGTTGACTCGTTGCCGGCATCGATTAGATTTACAGTGTCAAGTCAAGAAATTACAAAACGAAGCCGGACCGGGGTCTGACCATGGGTCTTCCGCCATCATCGGCGTTGGATTGTGTGGTGTCTAGACAAATTTATTAATTTTAACGTCTATCTTGATCAGTTATAAAACTTATTTACAAAGGATGACCTAACTAAATAAATATAATCACATAAATGCAGACATAATAATGAACTGTAACTGTTAGGCAAAGTTTAAACAGGGGTAGTAATAATAATACAACTACAATGAATTGGTAATTAAATCAATGAAACTAGTAGAGCAGATATTGATTATTTTAAATATTATTTTTGGACTTCAGACTGATCTTTTTTGAATGTATGTTGAATAATTTATTGTAAGCAACAATTTTTTGATAACATATTATTCTTCAAATGGTGTGTTAGCAACATGAAGTGAGATTTGGGTTAAAAAAGATTAAGAAATAAGAACGAAAACAAATATTTATCACACCAAAAATCTTTGCCAAAAATCAGGAACAGCAAACCAGGGAAATCAGGAACAGAAAACCAGGGAATAATCAGGAACAGCAAATCAGGGAATAATCAAACTTTCTCGGAAGAGAACACCGAACGCGAACATATATTAGAGAAATACCTGCTTTATGACTTTCCACGCGCTCTAACTTGCGTCCCAAGTTATTTAAACAACCACATGAGCCACCACGGCCGACGTACATGTAGACTACCTATGCCAAGAATGTACCCAAGTATTTGAACTATACGTGCTCTGTATTGCGAACTGACGGTCGTATACTAATATAAAATGGAGCACAGTTCCTGGGAATCATTAATTAATATGTTTTATACACTATTCGACTGAGTTTGTTTTGATAAAGGAATGCTTTTACGTTCAATTTAAGACACACACAGATACAGAATTATGACAGTGACAGCTTATCTTACATGTTGAAGTCGCTGTATGCAGTGGACGATGTGCTGGCCGGTTCGTGTTATGGACAAGATGGTGACACAAGAATGTAATTATTTCACAGTGGAAACTAGAGAACTTATAACAATATGCCACAGGCAATCTTCACGGAAAGTTATTTCTTCGGGCTTCTTCAGTCGTTACCACCGTAGCCATATGGCAACAGTAAGTTCTAAAAGCTTTTGTTGGTTAATTTTTAGTTTTTGATTTTGACCCCAATTTTTTTGGCACAAAAATAAATACATTCCCCCCCCCCCCCCCCAATTCAATGGGACGAATAGTAACCTTTTTAGAGAAGATTGAAAGTACTCATCTGCTAAAAAGGCTATAAACAGTAAATTTTTTGGTAGTCCCGGAAAAGTAATAAATTTCCAGTACTGATGTTTGGGATTTCTAAAAACAAAATCTAGTTATAGGAATGCACTTTAAATTTAAATAAATAATGTCGAAAATTGCTTAATATCCCGATAAAAAATCAAAACAAATAGGGTACCAAAATTTTAGAAAAAAATCGAAATTTTAATTGGTTTATTACAATTACCTAATTAAGACTAATTACATTCGGGAATGAAAGGGTTAAGGTGAATGCTGGGATTAGTCGTCTTAAACAAAAAAAGGTTTTTAAAGTTTGGTGTTTAAATACAAAAAAATTGACTGAAGCCCTACAGCTAGTCAATATCAGTACCTCGAACTAGGTTCTATAACCTTGCACTTGAAAACATGGACAAACGATTTCAAGAAGTCGTTTCCAAACGAATTCGAGTAGATTTTAACGAGGGAAGGAAAGGGTTTCTTCTCCCTATACGTGTCGTGTATGCTCTAGTTCCAAGAAACGGCGTTGACTTTGAGTGGCGCCACCGTACCGTGACCTTCGTGCCTCGGGGTCATAAAGTCAAGTTCGTGTCGTAATACTCGCAAGTAGAATTGCGATATTAACGAGTTCATTGAAACAGATTTCATTTTCAATGAACGCAGTTTTCAAAAACTTTCACAACTTGAAAACGTTAGAGGTAATCACATCGTGGATAGATCGTTACTAGGCCGCTGCGCGAACACTTGTTATAGTCGCGTTATTGGATAAGCGAGTGACCATCTCCCTGCATTCCCGAATTTAAAAAATCGTAAAAGTGCGAATTTTATGACAAAAAGGCAATTCTTTGAGAAAAGGTTTCTAAGGTCTAGAGTAGCAGTTGTCAGGGAAAGAGCTTAACAAAATTTCTTCCATTGTACCCAAAACCGTGGAAGAACTCAGTTCAGAGATTTCGTAGGTTCATTGAAAATTTAATTTTTATCGGAGTATAGCTGTTTATCCAATAGAGGGCGACAAACAAACAAAAACATAAATTAAACACTCGAGCTATTTTTCTCATGGTAGTCAAATTTTGTTCATCCAACTATTTTCACGTCCCTATTCACATTCTTGCGAACTCTTACAAAATATGTTCAGAAAATAAAATCCATCATATTATAATACTTTTTACACAATTTATCACTAATCATTCCATCCTTCTGCGTCCTAATACACATTCCGTATTTTATCACCAACACAATATAGTTGAAATAATCTATAAAGCGATACAAGTATAAAATTAATTATGCATTAAAGCTACCATAAACTAAGTTTTAAAGTCTTGGCCTTATCGAAATGGCTTAATGAAATGTAAATGGCTCAAGTGACGTGTTTAAAATCAAGATAATATGTGTTTAAAATATTCGCGTTATACGGGATATAAATATTATGAGTGAGATAGTGTTGTCCGATACAACGCCGTAAGGTAATGAATACCATGTTTTGTTGTGATATATGTTGACAGCGGGTCATAGCACGCAGAATACATCAACGTCTAGGGGCTAGGGTACGCATGCAACTGTGTTAACTGTTAACGCTCTAGGCAGTTGAAATGGACATCTACCAAATCAAATACATTATAATATAGAAAATATATTCGGAAGTAAAAATCCAAAATCAAATAATAAGTTGATGAGGAAAACGCCCTTTTGCTGTTCGATGGAAATGACCAAGATAAAGGTTACATGGTGAATAATAACAATATTGATCATTGGAAGTATTTGAATGGAATTTTTAAATAATGTTTTAACAAATAAAATCGACAAGTACGTTTACGCAGCATTATTTCTATGATTTTTTGGTCAGCGACATATATTTTTTTCTGTATCAACCAATTTATTATTCTATTTGACTTTACCAAACAACTTATTTCAATTTGGGAATGTTATATCCATCCATCCATTGTTATTGCGAACTGATGATTATTATTTAATTTTATTTTTATAATTTGTATTGATAATATTTTGTTCTATTTGACTATCTGCTCTTGATGTACGCACAATATCGGGTAAAAACTAAACAAAAACAAGTAAATAAAACAACAGTGCATTGAGGACCTCGTTTATATCAGAACCGGAATAACGGTATGTAAAAACTGAAATAACCAGAGTTGAAATAATATATTGTTTCAAGTAGGCCTATTGTTTCTCAATATGAAAAAAATATAATAACATCGTTATTAAAAGAGAAACAGTTATCAATATGATGAACTAACGTGAAGTTATAGCTACATTGAACGCAGTTGTGTTCATTTTTTTTGAGTTTGTTAAAGATAACGAACAATAATTAAATTTACTGCTATTTTACAAAACTACTTAAACGAAACAAAGCAAGGAGAATAATATAAAGTTGGCAGTAAAATGAGATTAATGTAGAGAACACTTTATAGCTGTAATGATTTTAACTTTAACTGCTTTCTACATTTATTCAACAATTTTAAATATGAATGAAAACAATGAAATGGCAGAACTTAAAATGAAAAGTAGACCGAGTCTTGAATAATAACATTTGTACGGGATATTATCTGTGTAAGAACGAGCTGGTTTTAGGGCGCAGTCTATGTAGGAAGCGGGAAGGGTGGGTGAATAATGACCGAGTTGATTATTTGTGTGTATTCCTTCATCAAATGCAGAAGGGTACGTGTTAAAATCCTGCGTCGAGTTGTTTTAATTTATATTTTAGTATGAGTACTTCAATATTATATAGTGTAAACTGGACACGAGTTTGGAGTCGTCTCATTAACTAACCGATAGAAAATGAATATAAATATCTCGCGTTAAAACTCAGTTCTTGGAGATGAGCTGGAAGAATTAAAACGTATTTATTTATTTTTAGTGGATTTTGTAAGTTTGTAAAATCATGCTACCATGGATAAATAACTTATTACACTGATGGATTATTTTGTATGTGATGCAATGCAATTAAGTTCTTAAGCAGAGAACTTGAGGAATCAGTAATTTGAATTGCATTGTACTAGATTTGAGTCCTGGTCTGACACCTTTGCAATATAGTATAGTATAATAAAGAGGAAAAATCAAAGTGAGACTTGATTGATCTAAGGGACTTTCTGCTAAGTAAATCATAGGTATACTTTTTTCTTACCGTCAATTCGACATTTTAAAATTCATTAAGTTGCTAACGTTGTCATTATATACCTTTTGTCATATTTTGTTGCGATTTTTTATTTTTTTTAATGCGTTTAATTATTTTGTATCATCCCTCAGTCATCTCTCAAAATAATCATCGTTTTGAAGCTAATATTGTATATCTTAATAGAATAAGTAGGCCTACGATGTACTGTTTTATACGTTTTACACACATGTTTCTAAATTCAAATTACCATTTATGTAAAATGTCAGCATTGCTGTACTCAATCTTGTTTTTAATTTAAATACATTAACTATATTGAGAGTGTTCTCACACAGTTACAAAAACTAATTTTCGGTAGGCAACATATAGTATTGATATATGCAAAGCTGTAACAGTTTACTCTGCTTCACGAATCGTCGCATTGCATAATTCAATCGTCTGTAATAAAATATGAGCCCGTCCCGAGTAAGCAAAGCGCCACATCGTACGAGACCAGCTATATAGCAGAAAATAAAAATTACACCTTTTACCCGGGAATTGCGAATATAAAGTGCACCATTATTTTCCAGATGAGCTGCCAAATAATAAACGGGATGATATGTTTTAGTACAACGTGCAGTATACACGCACCCGCCATGTCTGCATTGTCAAAGAGATTCTTCAACGCAAACAACTTGGAGTCAAAGAAAGAAAGAAGTCACCCATCATGCCAAGCGACAAGCTACATTTAAAAAATGTAACTTGCAATAAACATAATGCCGAAGAGATTTCGCGGTTGGTCTATGTTACTGGGAAGGGCGGGATGTTATATACGTCCCACTAAATCCGGTGCTTGTCATACAAATGGCGCGTTTATTCACGGGTACAGTAGCCGACAAGACGAAGTAACCTCGTGGATACGGCCCTATGGGATAGGGCGATAGGCAGGGCAGGTAAGATATTAGTCCTTCAAATTAATTGTAACAGACAGTGATGGCTCATGCGTTCCGTATGGAACTCTGATTTTGGAGGTCATGGGTTCGAATACCGCCCCCGGCAATCCTGACAAAGATTTTACGAGGTTTTCTGAAGGTAAATTTAAAAGAAGAAGTAGAAGAGTAAACATAGTTTGTGAAATTTAAAATAAAGTTCACTCTACAATGTAGACTGATAAGACATGGTATCTACCTCCATAGAACTATCAATCAACAATTTGTATCATAAATTTAAAATCAATATAATACTGTTATAACGAATAACGTATACATTGGAGTGCGTAAAGGTTTTATTTAAATTCTGCATGAAGTAATTCATCATATGAAGCATAAAACTAAAGATATTATTTCGTTAGCTTTGACCCAAAAATATAATGTTTATCTAATTTTAAGAAACACTCAGTAAACATAATTACGGTAACACCAAGGGTCCAATATTAAAAAATAGAGTGAATTTATCGACGGAATCGTAGAAAAGATACCAGTTAGGAAACAGCTGCAGTGAGTGCATGATTGTGTGGTCACACCTGAATCTGAATATTGAATTTAACTTTATAATATTTCTCAAATGGAATGGTAACAGAATTAATCCCAAAATGTTATGTTCAGATTTCTCCACAGCAATATGTAGTCGTCGATTTAAGACGTGAAGATTTATTTTCTCGTTTGTCGCTCGCCATTAAAACAAATGTATTCAACTTTTTGAAAAGAAATCTCCGTGGAGAATCTGTAAAGAAATCTCTCCCTTGTGTCGGAGTTAGAGGTGTTATCAAGTCTCTTTGTAGGTCTAGTTCTGTGTCAGAGACTGTACTGCCGAACGACAACGCGGATTTAAGAGGAAATTTGTGTGATCACCAATTATTGGAATCCTGAACTGCTTATACGTATATCGACTCCACCCACTCCTCAGTAAGCCCATAATCTGAACCCACCACTTTTCCTCGCTCTTCCGTCTATAGGGGAACTCTTCCCCAACCAATACTGTGATTATAAGCCAAGAGTGTCATTGACTTACTCACCCAAGCATTGGAGATACCATTTAAACAATTTCGAATATCTATATTTCTTTCACGTTCCATCTATACCTAGTGTATAACCTTACAGTGGCAGATTTGTCCCGTAATATAAACCAGAATAAAATGAACTAACTACAATCATGAGTAAATAAGTACTTGACACAGGGGACGAATATTAGTATTACCATTATTAAGCAACGCTGGTCACCGCTTTCAACACTTATCGTGGAAGTGCTGAGTATATAAATATTCAAACTTGTTTTAGGCTACCTCCGTCCCCCTAATCTCTAGTCACCAAAAAGATTATTATCTTTGTTGAAGGGCAACGCAAAAAAAAACGCATGTCAATCGGATGTTAAGTTCGATTTTTATCGTAAGCCCAGATGGACAGAAAATTTATGTATATGAAGCCTAAAATATCCAAACAAGGTTTAAAAGCCCTACCCATCTGAATAACTATGGCGAGCACATTCAGCACATAAGCCTTGCTGTAAATATAGCTATTTTCGCTCTCGCATTGGTATTATTATGCAAGTTATCATGTGATAAAAGTACGGTAAATTTAATATGAAAAATGAAAATCTTGTGTTAGATTACCAAATTCAGAGCAATATATTACTTGTGTTAGTAGTTATACGGAGCAATGATTCATTGTGAAAAGGATATTTATTGCCTTGCCTGGTCTATATCGACCCAAATAAGTAACAAGAGAAGCGTAAGTACTGATAATTATCACGAGAATAATTTTAAGGGATGAATATTTTAGCTACAAATTTACTAAACAAGAGCAACAAAAAATCGTCGATTCGCATTGCCAGACTAACAAATCGTTGGATTAAAAGCGAACATAATAAAACTTCCCGACAGTTATCTTGTGTATTAATTCGTTTCCCCGCAACAAAGTCCGATAAACAACGGCAACAATGTTCATGTACTTCCGGATCCGCGGTAGAGTAACGACGCGCGGGATATTGCACTGGGTGCGGGCACGATCCCATAATGTTCGCTTCCTCGCCGGGATTTAGTGCCGGGTAAATGTGGGGAAATGCGTCGTTACCGTTGTGACGTGGATAAGCTAGAGTGAGGTTAATGTGGTAATAATGTTGCGGTGTTTTAGATGGAGGAAAATATGAGGAGATTTGATGCAGTGTGGTTAATCGAGACGGTCAGAGATGTGGACTATTATGAATGTGAATGTAGACCGTGGAAGTTCACACTATTAGGTAGGAAAGTCTGTGCTGGCAAGACACAGCCACAGGCGACAGGGGATAATTACTCACAATACGCGCTGGGAGCAAGTAAGAAATAATTCAAATTGAATAAGTTTAAAACTAGGAAATGCATTGTGGGCGTTGTCATAAAATTAAATAAAGCTGAGAAAGAAAAATTATAATAATTTCCATTTCAGGTAAAAAGAAAAAGCTCCATTGACCACTGTAACAATATGTTAGTAAAAGTAATTATGAAGACAATTTGTATTCACATTTCGATGTAGTTTTTTCTAGGGAAATCGTGGTATTTCATTATATTATAACATATTTTTATTTTTATTTGTTTGCTAACTTTTACCAAATGCCTTCCACGATCTTTTCTCAATATAACTGATACTAAACTACTTGTATATATAAGTATGTATCAGTATCGTCCGAGTCGCCTGTGGCAAGCTTTGGCCTGCATAGTTACACACATATGCTATATAATATTATATACGGTTATTTTATACGGTCTAGTCCTTTCCCTCAACCATAATTGTGTACTGTATATAGAGTTTGAACTAGTTTGTGAAGCTTCACAAGCTGTTAAAATCAGCCATTTAATTGTTAAATATAACACATATTCGTAATGTTTCTTAATTTAGGAAAAGATGCCTCGATTTAAACATAGTAAAATTGGAGGCCATATTTAAATCTGGTAGAGCTTTCGCTTTAAAAGTTTCCCAATTTTAAGAATTTTTGTAAAAATGTAAGCTAAAAAGCAACATATGAACTAAGTGAAATTCACTGGATTTGGCACTGGAGGTGACTTTCAATGAAACTCCAGGATTGAACAAATGGTGGCTCAAGCGTACGAGACACAATAAAATGGCAGTGTGCTAAACCCCCTGAACGTGCCCTGTATTTATCTCAACCACTTGATGCCCTATCTCCGAGGAAGTAAGTTATTCTGTATGTGCACAGTGTTTATGATATATCGCATGAACTAAGCCCTAAGAGCACCCCGACATTAAGGGTTTAATGCTCTTCCCTTGTCGCCTCGCCTCCAAGACGCCAGGGTGAGTGTTGTCTTAATAAACAAAACTTACTTCATTGCTGGCAAGTAATTAATTAGCGTAATGTTATATCTTGGTGTTTGGTTGGGCAGGGAGAAGTTCTATTTTTAGCAAGGCTGGGTTTGCCGTACCCTTAAGAGAGATGTATACGCCAAGGTGGCACGTGACTTGTGGTGTGGCCCGAACTGTGAGAAACACAGGGACACGGTCTCGAAGCCAGAATAAATCATAGATAATTAGAACTGTACCTCCTTCTCCACAACGAAACTTAGTTATTACAACAATGAAGCATCTAAATTAATGTTAATTCATTTATCAATTTAAAGTATATCCTTGTCAGTCATAAAACTGTTTTATTTACAAAGGAGGACAATAAATATAAAAGTGCATAAATGAACACAAAAATAATGGACAAGTATGCAAATTTTGAAATTATATTAATATAACAATGTATATTAAGATAATAATTTCTGAAAAAATATTAAAATAGTCTATCATATTGTGACAGGAATGAATGAAGATTAATCAAAAATATATTTTGAAAATAACTGCGATTGCAAGTGAGTGTAGTGTCTTAAGGAACACAGTGCAAACCAAAATCAATATCGCCATCTATATTCTGTAGCATGTTGTGGTAATTTAAAATAGCGCTTTTCTAAAATTTTATGCGGATGTATTGGGATGAATGAGTTTCAGTTCAAATTTGTTGAATAATACATGAATATTCACTAAAAATCAAATGAAGTGTGCAACTAACGGACACAAAGTGCTGGATCTGGGCTAAAGTTTACTAGGGGGTGGATGGGTGGAGATCCTTGCGTACATTGTATATGGTCGAAAGTACGATTTTCATACAAGATTATAAGGCTTTAGAGGCAACTCGGAGGAGAGGCTTATTTCTATCATTGCAGCCGCGAATCAATGGTAAAGAACAAGGCTTAGCTCGCTAGCTCCACCGAATACCACACGCGCACAGTAGGTCCACAATACCGAGTAATTATTATGCAGAGCAATTATTCAAGTGCCGGCTCATGGCTTCTCCGCCGACCCCCTGCCCGCCGCTCGACAAGGAATTCGTGTTACAATTTACTTAACATTCCGTTGCTACAGTCGCCCTTAAATTATTAAACATCGGGCCGGTACAGGCTAGCGAAATAATAAGATAATTCTGGAAGAGGAGTATTAAAATAATAAAGTGGCTCGTAAATGATTCTGGTAAAACTAGGGAAACTTATATCAATGCTACAGTGAGTTTAAATTCAGTATCTACAATAGCCTGGGAAAGAGGCCCGGCAACAGTAATGTTTGCTATTCTACATTTCATTATCAATAAAAATATCCCCCCCTCCCCTCAGGCTACATGACGATTATTTCCATCCAGAAATATACATTGAAGATTTAAATATGAAGATGAATGTCTGGAATATACTAAATCACTTCATGGGAGGAACCCGAAAAGCATTTAGCAGACAAATATTGAGTGTTAAAACAGTATGAAGGATTCACAAAGGAATTTGTTTGCTGAAACTGAAGGATTATGTCGCCATCAAGATCAGTTAATAAATACGAACAACATAAAAAAAATTCGTTATCAAACAATGAAATGATTGTGTAGAAAAGCAAAATGTAGCAGAACAATAACCATGTTATAACGACCGCAACCTGTAACGAAACGGAAGCATTGTAGGGCACCCACACGACGGCCGGCCGCTCCGTTCAGGTTCAGTTTATCGTAATTTCCTCTCTTCAGCTCAGTTCGTTTCATCTCGGATACTTGAGAGAGGAAACAGTGAAGAAAGCCGGACCGAGTCCAGGGGAATCAATTTACAAACAGGCGACCCGATGTAGCGAAGCCCTGAGCGGATACTGTAATAAACTGAAGGCTCTCACCCTACCTGACGGAGCTGAGCTGGCCGGCTAGAGTGCGCGTTTTGTTGGCGAAAACATACAACTTTGATCCATAGACAAGACTATGGATAAACGTTGAATAATTTTCAACAGACATTTCTCCTGACGATATTGATATCTTTTCGACCGATATTTGACAACTATTATTTATGTTCTCATTTTAAAAAAACCGTGTACCACAATCAAATGTTTACTTGAACAGTAATTAGTGTGACAGATATAGAACAAGGCGAAATTAATAACATAACGTAAAATAAACTTACTTGTTTTTCCATGCATGGCGATACAGCCCAATATTTTGAAAGAACTGTTAGATCAACTCGACAACTCACCTGAAAAAAGAGAAAAACACATTGATAAACTACTTGTCCAGCTACTACTATTTGATTATTATAGGGAAGTCATTGGTATTAATTGACAATTGACATAACTTTAAGTCAACATAACTTGATGTAAAAATACAGTTTTCAAGTACCGGCAGAATGTGTTGAGGTAGCCATGCTTTAAAATAACAGTTCACACAGTATTTAGTTCCTGCATTACAACAAGCAAGTACTCAAAAGAGGACGCGAATCCACTTTTCCAACAAAGACGAAGACGAAGAAGAATATAAAATTAAGATAATTCCTCGTGCGAATTGATATATTTGGTGGAGGCGCCGGTCCAAGACTTATCTTACCATTAAAACACATTCCTCGCTTGTTCTCATTCATAAATGGTGGTGATGCCGAGCACATAAATGTTCAAACTCTCTGAGGGGATATTTACCCCTACCCCTTACTCCCAGGGTCACAAAAACTTTATGTATCATCCTTATTGAAGGAGCTTAGTCCTCTAATAATGTCAAGTAAAACATCAATTTATTAAAATTAACCCAAAACAAGCAGACTCTAAGCGTACAAAATCAAAATCTAATAGATGCACTCGTATTGCTATACATTAAAACATTAATGTCATCAGGTGTGCAACGTAACAATCATGACTAGCACAATACACATCACAGATTGTAACATAGGGCATTACATTTATAACCTTCGACTTTTTACTTAGCAATTTTACTTCAGTGATGACAGAAAAAGTATATAATATTGGTAATTCCGGTATTTTTATCATTTAAACGTAAGATAACCCAGAAGATCATTCTAGCCGACCCTCCTGCTATCCCACAGGAAGTGTTCCAAGGCGTGGGAAGGCAATACAGGATGGTCAGCGAGTCCTGTAGGATTGGGATGTCCTTGGAAGGGAGACGTATAGCTTCCTGCGATCTCCCTGGCCTGGTCAGCGCTGGGAACTCGGGGTAAACAGGAGTAATTGTCTGTTTCCTGGGGTAACCGAGAGACCGATTATCTGGGATGGTCCTCGGGCAGTCGAATCTGCGCGGACCACTTGAGTTAATGTATGGAAGGTATCAGTTTAGATTGGCAGACCGGAGATCAGCAGATAACGCATATGACAGCCTTGGCATGATATACAAAGAATATGCAGAAATGTATGTTATGTGTTTTTTTAAATGCTAAAACATTGTTGTTAGTTGAGTGTCTCTATAAAGTTTAAACTCATAAGTCTCCACATTTCTACGCATCCGGCGAATTTTCGATAAGGTTCCCGTCATGTTCATCCAGCCTAGCTACATGATGTCAGGGTGTATTGAGGGAAGAGGGAGATGGGGACGCTGAATACGTCGAAAATCATTGAAATTTGTCGAGTTTAAAGAAACACATAATCACATTTATATTTTTGTGTAAAATGCCTAACCTTAACGAAATGATATCATAAACGTTATTATTCGAAAGTAACAATTGTATTATATCGACAATAAGTAAAATTTTTTTCTTTAAAGGGTCTAATTATAAATTTACTGCATATTCCTTCACTGAAATGTCAATATTTTCGAGTTCTTGCCTTTATGTATAGTTAGTATTTAGTTTACCTTACGATTAAAATTCAATTTTAAAATCTTGACAGAAATGTGATATTTATTTACGTAGAAAGATAAAAGAACTTATAGGTGAAAATTTTTCCTAATCAGTGACTCTAATTTTACAAGTTTGTTTATAAGGTATAGTTCACCTTCCATATGACGGGTCAGGTCGGCCAGTCAGTTATAGTGCTTTGACCACGGTGTTTCTACGCCGCCGTCAACACAGAAGTCCAGTCAGTGACCTGAGCTAAGTACAGCGTGCCCTATCATTACCCCCTCAAGTGTATTCAACAACACCCCCTTCATTAAGTAAGTGCCATCGCCACTTTTCTCCTCTTAATTACTAATTATGTTGAGCTGGCTCTGTGGACAAATCTCAGGCTTGAGTCAAGCGCTAACTTTGTAAATTAACTGTTGATTGTGTTCTAAGCTTCCCGTCTTAATAGAGATCGAAGCGCAAAAACTCGCGAGGCAAAGATAAACGTAAACGACGCTTCGCGGGACAAAGACACAGGGGTTGGGCTTGATGATACGCCTACATCCACAACACAGGGGGTAGGATTAACAACATACTCCTGCACTCGCACTACAAGCACAGTTTGTTAATTAATAATAACAACACGATTATTTCATAATAACACGCCTACACTACAACACAGGAGTTAGACAACAATACGCCCACATTCACACTACGAGTGCTAGGACACTCACACTACATGCACAGGGATTAGGCTTGATGTCACACCCACACAATTAAGTCTGCACAGGGGTTAGGCTTCCAAACAATTCACAACACAATGGTTGCGACACTCACTACAACAAGCACATGAATAAGTGTTAATGTCACGTCTACACAACAACTCAAGGGTTAGAGTTACCGTAGTCTTAATGTCAAGTTCTGCACATCCACTCAGGTAGTTCATCCAAGCATTTCATTCATTCCTCATCCATTCAAAGCCACAAACGCTAAAACAGGCGATATTTTGGTATAGTGTGCAAAGACTTTCTCAAGAAAGACAATGCGTTTAATGAAAATAAGATCGCTCCTCCTAACTTATTTTCATAAAAACTTATATACTAGCAAACGTTTTCCACGAAAGTAGGAGGAGTAGGACCCGGGTTCGATCCCCGGTTGGGAGGCATCTTTTCTACTATTGCTTTATTACACAATAGTCAAATAGCATGAGAAGATCAATTTCTTCTGTGAATATTAATCTGTCCTAGATGTTGTGGTTTTAACACGTCTGCCCAGATGTCCAATCTACCTCCCCCCCCCTCAAATGTAAATAAGAACAACCCCCTCCCTCTTGGACTTGGTCTTCGCAGGGTACAATGCAACCCGTGTTGGGGCTCTCATCAAAGTCCCCCCCCCCCTGACAAAAACAGAACTTGCCCAGAACTTGGTTATCTAATTAAAGGACGGGTATTTGAATTGTGAAAACTTATTTCCTCGAGTATAATCAAACAGACACGTGATGAGAGAATATTAATTAAGCCGAAGCGTGACCACCTAGACCCTCCCCCCCCCCCCCCACCCCACCCCACCTCCCGGTCTCGGCTAATTGACGCACAGTAGTCAACAAGGCTCGCAAACTTTCCGCCGACAAAAAGAGTTTGGAGAGTCGGGCCGGGCCCAGTGTCGCCAACATCTGCTCGTGAATAAGACGCGTCTTCAAGGAGCCAATCAAAGGCTGGCTTGCTCTTCATTGGCTTGGACACAACGGTAGGAAAGTGGAATAGTCCTATTTCTAAAGTACGTTTCTCTCTTACTCGACCAAGACTTTCCGACTTGAGAGGTCTACGACAAAATTATATGTGCAAAGGTGACTTACAATAATTATTTTTGTGCAGTCTGGGCTTATTGAATAAAGCAATAATAAATATGAGAATTTTTTTATGTCCCTATTTTTAAGCGAGAGTTTGTAAGCGTACTTACCATCTTGGATACAAACATTAATAACTGGTAGCTTTTTGTTATATGTTTATCGATATCATAAGCTAAAGGCAATCGCAATGTATAAACGGGGAAAATAAGTAACAATATATATAACACAATTTCGTTTAGAAGGAAAATCTAATATTAAATTTAAGGGTTGTTTGTTGTCGAGTTTCTGTAATATAATTCTGTGTATTAAATAGTTAGTGTTCAACATAATGTGAACATAATAATATCACTCAATCTAATTGTACACAAATAAGACGTTTAACCGAACATACAATACAATCTAGACCAGGTAAACTGAAATGCAGTTATAGTGACGTCACGTGTGGTTCAACCATGTTCAACGCTAAACCACGACGTGGGAATAACATTAAAGGCAACACAACTTCGACGTCTGATATTGTAATTTAATAACATAGTTGTGCAGAATATTATAGTGAAACGAGAACTCATGAATGGAGTTGGAAGTGCATTCATGCATTTATTAATGAAATCTGTGGTAGTAATAATTCATGAGGGAATATAGCTGATTTCATCACTTCTAAAGCGCATACGGGTGTTACAATAAAAACACATCATAAACGCGGTATTGTCTTTACATGACGTGTTGGGACAAGCAAACATTGATTGCAATGATTTTACCCCTATTCTGACACGAAATGCAAGCACTGCATGCATTCAACAACCACGGCGGGATAAAAGGATTATCAACGACAATCTCTTCATTTAGTGACGTAAACAACTATACTTTGAAGTTTCCCGATTTTTTTTTGCGATGTCAAAAAGTTTTTTTAAAAGTGAAAAATATGTGTGATTCGGGTAAAAAAAAAAAATATTTAAAAAAAAGTGTGTTTCGAAAAAGGTTCAAACTTACAAACAATGTTCACAAAACGTGTCAGACTTCGTTAGTTCGTATGTGCTGTGGGGTGCACCGAGAGAAAATAGCCTACTCAGAAGTCAAAACACAGGGATTCCCTTGGGTTGACATCACGTGACATCCATATAGAAGCAACATAATACGTAATACAGGGATAGTTGGTGGGAGAACCTCACCTGCAGGAGTAGACTACGTACGGGAACAGTTATCCCTTGCAATGGTTCGTGGAGGAAACTCATCGGGAGTGGTCTAAGTGCAGGAACAGTCACCCCGGGTCCCAAACAGCAACGATCAAGGAACGCCGTTACACTAAACAAGTTCGTAAATAAGCTTAATGAAGAAATAAAGACGAAAACAAAATGTCAGTAAAGTAGGGAAACATCTGAAATGTCCATCAATTCGTCGGCTAAGTGTTATTGTGAAACTTGAACAGTTTTTTCTTGGTAAACACAATTGTCTGCAGGTCTTCTGGGACTGTCGTCCACGTCAACAACCCCTGTCTGTAGCTAGACTGGTGGGTGTAGCTTGGCATGGACCATTAACAACTTAGGTTAAGTTCTTTGGCTAAGCCACTTGCCTGGAAGGTATAACTTGACATGGACCATTAAAGACATAGGCCAATTGTTGTTTGCACTAACGTAAGTTCTGTGTCTGTCACTCTAACTTAACCAATATCAACATAGCACACCCACTTTACCATGTCTCACTACATTGGAATGGTATGGTTCCGAGTCACTAAAATTTTGCAGCACTTTCCCGTTGCTCTAAAGGGCGTAAAGTATTATTTATTACGCACCTATGCGCCCTCCTTCTATATACACTAAATACACGAGGCACTTTGTTATTTAGTTTGTCATTTAGTATGTTACTTAGTTGGGTAAAGGGGTGTTTTGGAGATTTTTACTTCGTGGGACCTTATGGCCACCGTTGACCGCTTACCTCCTCGGAACAACAAGCGCAGTAGAACTGTATTATGAGTCTCGAGTTCGAATCCCACATAAGCAGAGGCTAGTATTTCTGGTGAAAGTAGAAATCAATCTTCGTTTTTGTTGTACCCAAAAGTGAGGTAAAAATCATTCAAAATTTAGTTGTAAGTGGTGTATCCATTTTAGACAATTTAGGGACAGATCTTGTAAATGACTTGCATGTTCCTACAATAAAATGAAGTTAAGAAAATTTAATTAAGAGGTAGGTTTTTGTAGCGAAACTTCACTGCGTATTTGTTTTGACCAAAAACAGTGAATTGGAGTTTCAAATTATTCAATTTCGTATTTTTATGATAAATGCTTGCATTTGAACATTAAGCAAATGTATACTTTTTTAATTTTTATCACTAAAACAATAAAACCTACATATTAAACTAAACACAATACGCATTTTTTTTCGCATTAACGCAATATCCAAGAATCTGTCACCCACACGCATCAACCTCAGATATAATAGTTCATTGAACCGTGTTCTACTAAGATGTCATAAGGCGGATGATGAAGAAGTTGTAACAAAATATCTAGTAGTTTTTGCATCCGTCTTGTTCACAAAAACAATAAGAGTTTTGGCGAAAGCTAAGAGGTTCACGTATAATAAAAACTTACGCTGGAGTCAACGTGATTGTTGAAATACGAAACATCCTTTCTGTGGCGACGGTTATTTTATCTGTCTGCATGTTTTGCAACATATAAGACTTACATTTTTATGTTACAGTTCGCCTAGTACAAAAACATCACGTTAGGTTATGATGATTCGTGCACAGACGGTGAAAAAGAGACGTTAACGGAGTCGTAGCTACGACGTACGCTAAAAGGCTTAAAATAACGTCTTTTTAGAAACAGTCGAGTAGGTAATTCTGTTATTTCCACCTCGAATGATGTTGGTTATAATTTTGTTATTTTCACCTCGAATGATGTTGGATTAGAATAGAAAGTGTTCTAAAAAAACATCAATATTGTTCAGACTGTTCAGACTAAATTGTTCCCAATGTTTTAAAGCATCCACTTATCATTTTGCACAATCATCTTTACAACAATGTACATATAATCATTAATTTCCTTCAATTTGTAATTGTATCGTGTAATATGTAATTTGTACTGATTAGTACGCAGGACCCCTGTTGTCATCCAATGTAATTTGACCAGCTGTCAAATACAAATTATTAAGTTCAGTTAATGTTGACATTGATTGAAGTATGGCTATAGTGAAGCAGGGAACGCATTGATTACACTCACTCGTTGGTCGTTGGCTCGTTGGTCTTGTTGTTAGCGTATCTGCTTCAATGCAAAGGTCCAGGGTTTCGATTCCCGCTAAAGTCAGAAGATTTTTAATTCTGATTGGACTTAAGTCCATCAGTCTTGTCTTAGGAGTTTGTAAACGGTGACTTTGAGCCGTCCTAGCAACGAATCACATAATAAATTTCAGGTTGTTCTGAATCGGTCCTTGTTGATGTCTGGCGTTGATTCGCGGGTGTTCGCAACTGTCCATACCACTGATTGCTATATTTCTATAAACAATCGTATCTTGTTGTTATTGCACATCTTACGTCGATTGCGTCGGGGCCTCAGGGTTGGTTGGTCTCTTTGATTTAAAGTCCCACTGAAATCAGTTATATAACTGAGTGGGTAGACTCTATATAAAAATTTTTTTATTTTATTTATTTAAAGGAAGTATGGACGATGTTTTACATGCTAAACATAACACATTAATTAATTTCTCTTCTAAGGCGAGTAAATTGATATTACGAGTTATTTTCTCTGCGTTATTTATGTTGCCCAAAGCAAAACAAATTTGCTGTGCTTTGGCTTGTCAGCTATGTACACAATAGAAAACTAATTACGTTATGTTGATGGTGTTTTCAACGTGGTAATAAAGATTCACAGTATACACGAGATGCGGAGTATTAAGTTGCGTGGACTCCATTACGACGCGGCCGGCGCACATTCTATAGCACGCAGCCTGTTAGCAAGGTAATATAAATAAATTTTAAAATTGAATTTTAGAGTACATGCGCACTACAGAAGTGATTGACGGCGGGGAACTTTAATTAAAGGGCATTTGTACAAATCCTGTCGGTATAAGGTCTTTATCGTTGAGCGAATTATGGTCAACCTTTGAAAATTATTTACATTTAGGACCACTGGATGGGCACGGTTCACTCGTAGACAGCTGCGTCGATAAGGCTAGTTTGGAACAACTGTAGGACAAATACAATTTATTATGTGCTATATAGCTAGGACGTCTTTAAATCCCCATTTTTAATATACCTGTCTGTAAAGTATATTGAAGGATCAACTAACAGAGGGAGTAACGCGAGAGGTTGATTCTGGAGGTCATAGATTAGAGTCTCCCTACTGTCAATTCAAACAAAGGTCCATAAAAACGTATCTTTTTCGTTTGTCGCATGAAGAGGAAAATAAAGAGGGGGGAAACCCTTTCAGATTCATTGTTATGATCATGGACATTTACTTTCTAAATTTATATCCGGGTAAAAGATAGTTTTATCAATTTGAACGCAATTTTGTTTTCCGTGTATGTAAAATAAATACATTTATTTTCCAACCCGATTGGACGAAAAGTGCCAGAAGATTAAAATACACACCTGCAAAAAGGGTTGGAAATGGGAAAAAATTTGTTTGTCCCGGAAAAGTAATATATTTTTAGTATTGCTATACTATTTGAGATACAAAAAATGTAAAAAATGCCCAAAACTCAGAAAAAATCTTGTTTTAGGAATGTAAATCAAATTTATATCTTTACCTAAAATGATCAGCTTTAATTCAAAATTCAATATTCCCCCAAATTCCTTAAAAAAAACACGATAAAAAATATTTGAAAAACACTAAAAATCTTAGAAAACTCTTAGCAATTTAAATAATTGTTTAAAATAACTTAATTTTAAAAAAACTAAAAGGGTTTTAAACAAATGTACACTATTCGTATGAATAAAACATATTACGCCCATTTCATCAGTAAGTGAAAATCATGTTCCTGACAAATTAAATCGTGAATGAAGCCTACTCGTGGAACACGGTATTGTATATGTCTACCCTATAGTGAAATGTAACATTGCTAGAAAGTTATTGGACTAGCGGTTAACGACCGCAGTAAAGTCCACAATGTCCATTTCGTTTTACGTTCAAGTTAATCACCTGAGCAATTAATTGAGTCGCGCTGATTACCGTACGTAAAAGCTACCGAAACAAATTTATTACATCGTACGATACAAATAGTTTGATTACGCGGAATTTAACTGCCCGAGAGCTACAGGGTTAAAACAAACCGTAGAGTTTAGTTTGTCTGCTTTGTTTCATACACCCAGTCATCGGGCGGGATGTTGGGTTTTACAAAATGATTCAATTTAGAAAATGTACATAGAAAAAGTTAAGAGGAAAGTTTCTGGAAAATGTGTCTCGATTAAAAACACAAAAATACCCCTAAAAATCGTTTACCACATTTATATTGTTGTTCTAGCTGCACTCTGCAATCTAAAAGATTTTGCGATGTCGAAACCTCTGTCTTATCTATAAGTCTCAAGGGAGATAACACTTTCCATTTACAATAATTAGCACAATCATCTAGATAACACTTTCCATTTACAATAATTAGCACAATCATCTCCGATTACATTTTACATTTTTCTGGAAAACGCGTGTAAATTTGTTTGGCCGGAAATTTTCTACGGAAATGTTGAATGAAACTATGTGAAAATCACTATTATCTTGTTTTCTACTGTATTGATCATTATAAAAATTGATATTTTGTGTGTGTGAAGTAGGTCGTCTGTAAAAAGAGACGCGAATCTTATCACTGGCACCCTTACCTCTTTCGTCTTCCTACAGGAACACATCCTCCTGTTAGACGTAATACAAGCGCAACAGTTGTCTCAACAACAACTCACCCAAGCCCTCAGTCAAGATTATGTTTCATCATTAAAAACTTAAACAATGAGCAAAAACCCACGCGACTGTTCAGTATTTAACGCGATGTTTTGCTCCTGTACTTGTGGCGTTCTAGTTTTCAGCGTGGAAGTATTAATTTCCGCGGGTAATCTGTATTAGCGGCTTCCTAGTTCCTTGTGTCGGCGCTATAAAGATGGAGCCATAACATAGACTCTCTAGAGCCAAAGAGATTCAGCACTTACGTTGTACTCTTCTGTAGCCAGTACGTATATAATAGATATCAAACTTTTCATGTAGTAATGTAAGGCAAGGATAATAGAATCACGTTTAAATAATATATAAACATCAAATTGTTGAATAGAATGAATAAAAACACAAAGAGAAATTTATAGCTAATATAAAAACATAAAAATTAATCAATTATTCAATAATTATTATTATTATTATTTAATTCAGTATCATTTTAGAAAAGTGGTATTATAAAATCGGTAATTTTAGTTTCCATGACACCTTCTATGTTGTCTATTGTAATACCACGACTTTGTCCAAAAGCTAGTGCGGTGCCTTTAGTGCTAAAGAGGTGCTAGATAGGACAAATTCTGCATTGACCGTTCGACAATTGTGAAGACGTAATTCATTTCCAAACAATGTATTTGTGACCTAAATCCATACTTGAATCGTTGAAGCTTTATTCCACGCAGGATGTATGTTAAACGCATAATGTTAGCTACCCGGCACCTCCACCAAAACACGACGCTCTTTTCTCTCGTTTTAACTAATGTCGATTTGTGACAGTAAGAATGATTGGCTAGATGGTTTACTTTTTAAAATAAACCATAGGGTCATTCCATTCTACTTCAACAACGTAATATCAGTAAGCCCTGCAAATAGAATTTGTATCTATTTATTTACTTAATTTCTTTCAACATGATAAGACCCAAAGTGTGATATATTTTATTTATTTTTCGATTTAGTTAATCGGGAAACACTCCCGTAGGTGTAATTGTTGTTATTTGCTACAATTCAGAAATTTAAAAAGTTTTTTTTTGTTAAAAATTTAAAATATAATATAGAAATAAATCTACAGTAATTAATAATGGTGTTAAAGTGATTGTCATGGCCTACAACGCTATTATGAGCCTACGGTAGTGTCTTAACGAAATAACTCGCTCATCCGTCAGAATGTCTCACACCAAGCAGTAATAACACCCAGCGATTGAATCGGACGGACCGCGCGTATTATTTGATGTGATTGATTTAATCACGTGACCAACAGTGGAAGCGCCGGCTGTTTGTGAGAAGGAGGGGGGGGGGGGGAGATCGGTAAGAAATTGATCATCGGGGCGTAGAAAATGAGATACGAGCGACTGACCGGAAAAAACTACCCACCCCACCCAATCCACCCCCTGACTTGTGAAGCGAATGAATTGATTTGGAAGTGGAAGAAAAGAGCATCTGATGATGTCTTCCAATTTCAAAATGTTGTTGTCGTAAAAGGAAACCTGTCATGCGTTGATTCATGTTGGGGGGAGATGGGGGGGGGGGACAGCCAAGCCCATATCTCACTTCAACTGGATCGAGTGGGAGTGGGCCAGGGCGCACTTTATGGGATCAAGATGCGATTTAAAGTGAGTAAACAGAAGTTATTTGATTCATTTATTTATTCGCATCTATCCTATTCAGTAATAAAAAGTGATAAAAAAACTAAGATTACACAATTGAGCGCAAAAAATAAATATGAAGTCCATACATTTTCTAAATTTATAACAAAACAACAATAGGCGATGTATATTAAGAAACATCTACACAAACATTTGGAATGCAAATTTAAAATGAGGATCCTTAGACGTAGGCCTACGTATTTTAGAATAATTATGATCTCATAATACACAACAACAAATCATGAACCCATAATACCCCCCTCCCCCCAAGGTTATATAATTACATTACTCCAAATTTAGCATCGCATAACTGTTTTATCGTCCAGAGTATGGCAATAAACTCAGTGTCACCCTAATAGGCTACTTACGAAGCTTGCACATTTCTCATTGGTATAAACTGGCTTTAGTAGTTTATTATCACTCTACTAACTACTAGTTTATCGTAGTTTTTAGTTAAATGGTTGAGAGGCGATGGGGTAATGACGTTGGAAGCTGCCAAACACAGACGCGGCAACCAACTTCAAACCACCAATAAACTGAGCATCGGTTTCATTTCAAGAGGGGTCGGAATATAGCCCCCAATTCACAGCGCGATGTTGGCTAACCTCATTGCTCGCATGGGACTAGCTGAACTACGGTGGTTAAAGCGTTGGCAATATTTAACTCTCATTCATGACTTATGCATAATAACACACTCACGCAGGTCAAACATTATAGTACGGTGTGCCAGGAAAGTGAAGTTAGTGGTTTGTTGCTTTGAAAGCGTATTGCTTCGTACAAGGTATATATTTTATTGTATTCGAAAGTTGGTGAAATAGCAGTGTTTAATAACACGAGGATCGTGATTGATTTGGTTCTGATATTGAGGTTATATCGCTGTGTGTGTGTGTGGGGGGCGGGGGGGGGGGGTGCTTTTTACTTTAGTACTGGACTTTATCGTCATTTACAGATACAGAGTTTCAGATAGGAACAGTTGGGGTAATTTAAATAAAGTTAAATGATTTTTGTTGTTATTATATTTACACAAACTAGTTGAGTTGTGATTTTGAAACATGACCAAGAGTGAAGATTTATTAAAATTATTTACATACATATTTTGTTTTTTTTTTAAATATTATTCTAAGATGTAAGTGTTAAAGATTCACATTAACAAAGGAATGTCTGCAATCGCGCTTGTCCCATCACAAAACTTTACAGTGACGCGAAAGTTATTATTCCTACCCTAGTATGTCCGCTTGTAGGGCACACGTAAGTTTTAGAGTGTGTGTGGAACTCTTTAGGTGAATAACTAAGTTCAACCATACAGACACTCGTCTTCAGACACAATGGTTGAAGCCACACTTGCACGCGTACTAACAAAGTCACGTGTGCGCTTGCGTATGTAGGTGTGAGGGTGGTGTCAACCTTGAGGGGGGGGGGGTAGTTACAGACACGGGGGTTGAGGGCAGCACACGTGACCATCACACGATATAACACGATCTGATTTGATTGATTGGATATTGCGTAACGTCTCATATCAATGCACTTTGGCTATTCGAGACGATGAGTGGTGGAAGATGAGGATGAAGTATGAATAGAAGGGAGGAGTAGAAACCCGGTACCGGCACTGAACCTGCTCCTTTAAAAAATTACCAAGGGGACCAACGGCTTAACGTCCCATCCGAAAAGAAGGTGTAACCATGACAGTCACATAGATTCCTCCACTAACCCGGACTGCCGAGCAGATGTTGAGGAGAACGAAGCCGTTACACTAGCTCTCGAACCCCCATCTGCTCTAACCAACGGTATACGTGAGTTTCAGGGCAGAGCGGTCACCCACCTCTACCCCTGACCACGCCCGCAGATTGCTTAACTTCGGTGTTCGAGTGGGAACCGGCTAATTGATAACGGCTAAACCGCGCACACGAGGGAGATAGTGTTTCGAGCTCACGCGTGCCCGCCTTCTCAAGAGCTTTTGGCAGCAAGGCCCGATGATATTCACTTTGTCAGAACTTGCCACTTCCATTATTAAATTCGATCAGATTCGAGGAGTGATAAATAAATAATCATAAAAACCATCAGGAAAGATTGAAAACTAATTGATATTGATGATGTGGAAGGTGGGATTAGATCGAGAGAACCTCAACTAACCTACGTTTACGCTTCCGAAATCACTGCAAGTAAATCCATTACGAACGGGAGAGCGAATTAAAAATTATTTGGGCATATTTATGCGTGAGAGCGATATATTGCCGTTAGGATATAACTTTATGGGGGCGACTCGTGTATGATGTGATTTTTAGTAAAAAGCTAAGAGCCATAATAGGATACTTTTATATACCTGTACATTTATAAAATATGTGTCGTATATAAACAACATTTACCAATAAAAATTCCCTTGCACAGACGAGGAGTCCCAGATTCACCGTTAACAAGTATTATTTCATGTCTCGCAAATACATTTCAGTCATAAAAACAAACTGTGCCATGACCGGGATTTGAGCCCAAGAGTTTCTTGTGAAGGTGAAACAGATGGACTATAAACCTAAACAATAGTTTTTTTCAACCAGTATTCTAACTAGAATCGTCTAAGCTTTATTCCACCCAGCTTGCAAGTATTACACCTTGGACCCGGCACCTCCACCAAATCGCTAAACGTATTTTCTCACTTTGGTATTTGTGTCTAAATAAATTAATGATATATTTATAACGAGTTTTAATATAATAACGTTTGTTTATAATGAATTAATTAACATTTGAGAAATGTGTACCTCAGTATATCTAGCTTTAACTTAACGTATAGCTTAGCTAGGACAAAAATTGGAATAATGATAAACGAGTGAAAATGTAAGTAAAATCATCACTAACCAACATCACTAAACCGGAAATTTTACCTACCACGTTAAATATAATATGTTATACTGGAACATAAAGTAATAAAAACGCACTTTGTTACTAACTTATTGTGACTATAGTGAATAAATAATAAATTCAGGCACATTTACCTCAGTACATATAACACGAACTAAAAGTCGGCTTATGATTATTAGGATCATGAATTAGAAGAATTATTTTAGTTACATATCTTTCTTACTAGTCTCTTCAACTCATTAAACCAAACAACCTTAAGAAAAAAAAAAAACTAAAACTTTTTAAGCGATAATAACGCACTCGCGCTTAAATACTTGATTGAGTTAACTATAAGGAATTGATAAACCTTAGCGAAAATTTAACCTCATTAAACACAACAATATGAAGATTAAAAACAAAAATGATAAAATGATTTTAAAAAGTCGAAAATAAATGCAATTCTAACATTTTATCGCTAACCCGGCACCTCCACCAAACACGTTAAACTTATGGGATAATCGTAATTTATAATAGAAAATAACGTATTTGTTCATTCCTACTAATTTAGTTAGTTAAATTAGAATATGAATAATATATATTTACACCTTACGAAGCCAATGTTCAAACCTCCGCAAGAGTAAAACGTGCGCGCCGTACATTTCATTACAAAAATTTGAATATGGTGATTAAAAACAAAAATTATAAACAATAAAAAAGACGATAATAAATGCAATTCTAACATTTTATCACTAACCCGGCACCTCCACCAAACACGTTACTCTTATGGGATAATCGACATTTAGAAAAGAACGTATTTGTTCATTCCTAATAATTTAGTTAGTAATTTAGCAGATATCGGCAATATATATGAATTTTATATATTCCACCTTACGAAGCCAATGTTCAAACCTCCCCAAGTGTAAAACATGCGCACCGTACATTACATTACAAAAATTTGAATATGGTGATTGAAAACAAAAAATTATAAAATAAAAAAGTAAAAAATAAATGCAATTCTAAACATTTTATCGCTAACCCGGCACCTCCACCAAACACGTTACTTTTATGGGATAATCGACTTTTAGAAAATAACGTATTTGTTCATTCCTACTAATTTAGTTACTTAAATTTAGCAGATAGCGGCAATACATATGAATGATATATATTCATACCTTACGAAGCCAATGTTCAAACCTCCCCAAGTGTAAAACATGCGCACCGTACATTACATTACACAAATTTGAATATGGTGATTAAAAACTAAAATTATAAAAAATAATTAAGACGAAAATAAATGCAATACTAACGTTTTAACGCTAACCCGGCACCTCCACCAAACACGTTACTCTTATGGGATAATCGACATTTAGAAAAGAACGTATTTGTTCATTCCTACTAATTTAGTTAGTTAAATTTAGCAGATAGCGGCAATATATATGAATGATATATATTCACACCTTCCGAAGCCAATGTTCAAACCTCCGCAAGAGTAAAACGTGCGCGCCGTACATTTCATTACAAAAATTTGAATGGTGATTAAAAACAAAAAATATAAAAAATAATTAAGACGTAAATAAATGCAATTCTAACATTTCATCGCTTACCCGGCACCTCCACCAAACACGTTACTCTTATATGAGATAATCGACTTTTAGAAAAGAACGTATTTGTTAATTCCTACTAATTTAGTTAGTTAAATTTAGCAGATAGCGGCAATATATATGAATGATATATATTCACACCTTACGAAGCCAATGTTCAAACCTCCCCAAGTGTAAAACGTGCGCGCCGTACATTACATTACAAAAATTTGAATATGGTGATTAAAAACAAAAATTATAAACAATAAAAAAGACGAAAATAAATGCAATACTAACATTTTATCGCTAACCCGGCACCTCCACCAAACACGTTAAACTTATGGGATAATCGACATTTATAATAGAAAATAACGTAGTTGTTCATTCCTACTAATTTAGTTTTAGCAAATAGCGGCAATATATATGGATGATATATATTCACACCTTACGAAGCCAATGTTCAAACCTCCCCAAGTGTTCAACGTGCATTACATTACAACGTAGCAAGTGCGTGTTGCTCAAGTAGAACTCTAAAAGCCTCGT